>CM076577.1:1306237116-1306752749 GCA_034641835.2 Pinus albicaulis | reverse complement strand
CTGTCTCAGAATGAGTACATAGAAAAGGTGTTGAAAATATTTAATATGCAGAATGCAAAACCAGTTAGTACACCTTTTGCTAGCCATTTCAAACTTAGTAAGGAGATGTGCCCAAAGACCCAAGAAGACATGGATTATATGTCTAAAGTTCCATATGCATCGGCAGTTGGAAGCTTAATGTATGCAATGGTCTGCACAAGGCCTGATATTGCACATGCAGTGGGAGTTGTAAGCAGGTACATGAATAATCCAGGAAAAGAACATTGGATGGCAGTAAAATGGATTCTCAGATATTTGAGAGGTACCACAAATCAAGCATTATGCTTTGGTGGTTCAAACATTGCTCTACGGGGATATGTTGATGCAGATATGGTAGGTGACAGAGATAACAGGAGGAGCACTACAGGATATGTATTTACTGTAGGTGGAATAGCTGTCAGTTGGGTTTCAAAAATTCAAAGTGTTGTTGCACTTTCAACAATAGAAGCAGAGTATGTTGCTGCTACAGAGGCTAGTAAAGAAATGATTTGGTTACAAAGGTTTATGGATGAATTGGGTAAGAAGCATGATATGGGCACACTACACAGTGATAGCCAAAGTACTATTCATCTTGCAAAGAACTCAGCATTTCATTCCAGGACTAAACACATACATCTCAAGTACCATTTCATACGGTTAGTATTGGAAGATGGAGAGTTGAAGCTAGAAAAGATACACACTAGCCAAAATCCTGCAGATATGCTAACAAAAGTTGTAACCAGGGAGAAACTGAGAATGTGCTCAGTTTCAATTGGTCTTCAAGGATGACGATGAAGATGAGAAACAGCCAGGTCCAAAGAGGAGTCATTTTCCAGCAAATGAAGCAGCGGTGGAGTTGCTACAATCAATCTCCAAGTGGGAGATTGTTGGGTGTGGAGCCTGATTATCTTGTTTACTTTGTATCACAGCATTGGACCCCTGTACCTTAAAAGGGGCGGCAACGCCGCCCAAAATTTAATCGCTGCCGTGGGGGGTCCAGGGGGGGGCAGCGCCCCCGAAGCTAAAAAGAGATGTAAAATTGCCTTGTAAAAGTATAGTAATTTCTAGTCAATCTGGGCCGTTCATTAGGCAAATGATCTGACGGTAGAAGTTATGTTTAGATTAGGGTTTTTTGCCCTAGAAGGCAACCCCTTATATATATGAGGGCATTGTATTGCGGCTGTGTATTACGAGTGTATTCTCGGAGTGAGAAGCAGAGAGGAAGACTATGAGAGAGAACAGAGGATATTACAGCGGATCTGCTGTAGGTTTTGTCTCTTCATTTTTTGTTGGATAATATAAAGGAAGGAATGGCTGTTCGGGGTGGGCGTAGCCCAAACTGGGTGATCCACATATATCTGTGTCTCTCTGGTTTTATGTGTTTTGTGTGCTTGTATTTTCCGCATATTTTATGTGTTTCATTGCTCTGTAATATTTAATTTTCTAACACATAAGAGGAGTCATTTTCCAGCAAATGAAGCAGCGATGGAGTTGCTACAATCAGTCTCCAAGTAGGAGATTGTTGGGTGTGGAGCCTGATTATCTTGTTTACTTTGTATCACAGCATTGGACCCCTGTACCTTAAAAGGGGCGGCAACGCCGCCCAAAATTTAATTGCTACCGTGGGGGGTCTAGGGGGGGCGGTAGCGCTTTTCGGAGCCCCCCCCTGGAGGGGGTTTGGGGGCAGCGCCCCCGAAGCTAAAAATAGATGTAAAATTGCCTTGTAAAAGTATAGTAATTTCTAGTCAATCTAGGCCGTTCATTAGGAAAATGATCTGACGGTAGAAGTTATGTTTAAATTAAGGTTTGTTTCCCTAGAAGGAAACCCCTTGTATATATGAGGGCATTGTATTGCGGCTGTGTATTATGAGTGTATTCTCGGAGTGAGAAATAGAGAGGAAGACTTGAGAGAGAACAGAGGATATTACAGCGGATCTGCTGTAGGTTTTGTCTCTTCATTTTTGTTGGATAATATAAAGGAAGGACTGGCTGTTCGGGGTGGACGTAGCCCAAACTGGGTGAACCACGTATATCTGTGTCTCTCTGGTTTTATGTGTTTTGTGTGCTTATATTTTCTGCATATTTTACGTGTTTCATTGCTCTGTAATATTTAATTTTCTAACACTCAGAAATATTCTACACTTCTCCCCTTTCCTCTCCTTGAGATCTTCTTTGATATTCTTCATAGTTTGGAAAAGAAGCAGGGAGATCCTCTCTTCCTTCATTCCTCCAAATAATGGAGTCATGCTTTTGTTTCTTCTGCACAACTTCTCTTTTTTGTGAGAAGATTCTCCTCCTAATGGAATAATGTCTTGGATGCACAGGCTAAGCCAATATTATGCTCTGATACCACGGTAATATCTTAAGATATTCCAAAGTTGGAGCTACAACAATACATGAACACAATATTGTAAACAAAGAAAATATGATCATGTCGTGAGAGAGAACAATATTCAGCCATCATCTTATCAATGGATCAGCAACAAAGTACAAAATATCATGAGGGATGTTATCACAAAATCTGACCTGACAGGCTACTCATCAAGTGGACTTTGTGTAACTCTTTCAGACCAATCTTTTGGTTGAGGCTTAGCGTCCTCAACCTGAGAGGTCTCTCTCAAAGGTTTATGATTTTTGATTAATGAATAGATGGATAAATATAAGGTAAAAAGATAAAATGGTATAACTGGTTGTATCACAGATTAGCAATCATTCATTGGGCGATGGATTCAATATAATCTTCAACAAAACATCACAATTTGTTAAGCATGGAAGTCAAGGCACTTGGAGTCTAGGTTAAATGAATAAAACAGTAACAGAGTGAAAAACACAGTCTATTTGCATATGAAGGAAGTTAGAGTATTTTGAAATGAATTCTAAGTATCACATACAAATACTACTGCAAATAGATAATTGAGGAAGGCCATAGAACAATGATAAACATAAACTCCTTATGAATCTTGAGTTGTCAAAACAGATCTCTGTATTAAGTTGAAAAAGACACAGTGACATATAATAACACAGTATATTGCTAATGAAAATGCCCAAACCTTGTAGAATTCGACCTCATGCTCTATATAGAACATTCACAATATAGTATTCTTTCATCCTCTCTAGAGAATTTGAATTCCCATGCTTTGACACCTTTCCTAATCTTAAACATGCTATTAATTACAAAATGACAGCTATATTTCCTTTGAAAAGTCCTAATTATAATAGGACTGAAACTCATAAATATGCTTCTAACAACCTTATCTAGTCTTTAATTCATCCTTTGACACTTTCTATCCCACAAATTCAAATTTTGATCCTGACCATTCACTTAAAGTCACCTTGTTGCTGATGATAAAACTGTCCTAGAAATTAGGAAACATGCTTCCTGTTTTTCAGCCCTTTACTTTCATTGTCATCTTAGAGCACTTTAATAGTTGATGGATCAGATTCACATGTGTCATATTTGCCAAATATTTCCATAGATATTTCAATCTTCTAGTTGTGTAGAAAAACATCTTCAAAATGATGTAAAAAGTTAGAAGATAAGCCTGCGCTATGAAAGTAGCTTGTTTTCGTAGCGCATTTTGTAGCTCGGTGTTAAACTTACCTTTTTAATCATTTTTTATCTGTTTTCTTCAAAGGAGCCTTATCATTCTATATCCACACTTCCACCAGAAATTTCAAAGCCAAATTCATTGGATTTATCCCAAAACTTGCTGTGAAAAAGGATGAAAAGACTGCTACATTTGCAAATTATTCTTGTTTCTTTCCTGAAAATTAGGTCTTGGGAAAGAGTCTATATCTCTTCATCCATGATGTATTTTGAGAAAATGAAGGAGGTTTTTGTATACCATTCTGTCTTGAGTATAAAAAACTCTTGGTTTTTCGAAATACCTCTCTTGTTGTCCAGAAAATGTCTTCGAAAAACGTGTAAAACAGGAAAACTCTGTTTTCTGAAAATATGTCTTCAAAGAAAGCCTTGTCTCTCCCAACTGATAACACTTGTGAGAAATGTGAGAGAGGTTATTATATATGGGGATGTGATGAAGACAAACCTCTTTCATAATTCCAAAATATTTTTTCAGGTGTCTAGAAAATGATCTTGAAGTTGACTGCTAAACAGTCATGTATAGGACATTTTGTAACAACAGTTTCGTAGCGCAAGTTAAGTTATCAATTTCTCCCACTTCATAATGAATTTGAAGAAACGGAGAGAGGTTTTTGTATTTAGGTATTTTAGGAAGAAAAAATTATTTCGTTTTTCAAAAATTCGTTTTCAGTTTCCCAGAAACCCCCTTGGAAGTTGACTACTAAAAGTTTTTTCTCTTCATGGTGAAAAAGCTGCTTAAGCAGTTTCGTAGAATTTGGTCAAATTTGCACTACCTATGCTACGAAACTGCTGTGTAGGCAGTTTTTTGTTGAAAATTTGTTCAAAATTTGTAATTTGGAGATACTTAAACTTTAAGGGTATGAGTACCATTTCAAAAACACAACAATATGACCCTGAAAATACAATCTTCATCAAATTTTAACTTGATTTTGATCAGAGATTGTCTTGTAGATTTATCATTCTGTTTCACTGCCCTTTTAACCTTTCTTGAGAATTTTTCAACTGTATCTCTAGATCTTCCACCTGTCTTTTTAACCTTCTATTCTCAGGTTCATATCTCAGACAATGACCCCCTCTATGGATCTTTTTCTCCTCAGCCATGTTTCTTTCAGAAAAAAACCCTATTAGTTTCTTTAGAAATCTGCAAAATAGGCTTGCTTACAAAAAACCTCTCTTGATTACAGCCTTGCTTGATTTAACATAATAGCCTCGCTTGATTATAGTGAAATTTGCCTATGTATATAGCAACCAACGACTAATTGTCACTGCTTCAGAGCTCATGCAGTTGCTTTGGAGATAAATGAACCGAGGATAGCTCAATTAGGCAAAGAATTTGAGTTTGATATATTCCTTCATAACCAAATGATTCTTTCTTGAATTACTATCATGATTATGATGAGTGTAGGACAAGTGGGTACAATAGATTTGATTACTAACTGACTCACCACACTCCTATCCTATCATTCCCAAACGAATCTGACAGTTTTTTGGCTTATTTGACATGACAGCTAAGAAACTACGCTTTCGTAGCGCACTTAGTGTTTTTGTGCTACGAAAGTAGCAGCGCTTTCATAACGTATTTCCTGATTTTTGAACTGGTTGCGCTACAAAACGGTGTATTCTTGGCTAAATGTAGAATTCAACTTGAAACTTCATGGCATGACCCCTAAATGAAAAATATGACTTTTTTGATCATGAAATGAACATAAAGGACTTTATTCGAACTTGAAAGATGACCTTTAAAACTTATAAAACTATGACCTGTTAGCCATCAGTAAATTTTTTTCATAGCAAATGATGGCTAAAACAAGTCTTTAGTCTTTAAGAAACAAATATCCTGCAAAAATTGTGACTTCTTGAAGCCTGTTGTTCCTAAGTCTGTTGTTCCCTTCAGAAATCCACCAAGTTAGGCCTATTGTTCCCTTTGAAATTTTTTTTCTAAAAGACCCCTTGTTCCCTTTCATTTACTCTCCATTCCCTTAAAAATCCTCTTTTATCATGAAATCCCTTCTCAGATGTTTTAAAACCCTGCTTTTTCACTCTATAGGAACTTGGAAAAACCTTGAAAACCCCAAAAACACATAAAAAACCTTTAAAAAGCCTTTCTACTCCTCTTAGGCCCTAATCCCCCTTCTTGCTTAGCCCCCAACTCCTTTTTGTCATATGGCCATGCACTCGTGACCTGATGCAAGCGCTTATCGCATCGGAAATCGTATATCGCATCAGTGTGGACATGATTCTTCACCCCTTCCCCCCAGCCAATGTGATAAGCTCCCTTCTTTTCCGCCCCTGGTCACATATTGCAACATGGGACAGTATCTCAAGCCTTACCTTAGCCCTCATCACATCGCTCCACCAACGTATCCCTTTTCTCTTTCTTTCCCCCTCCGCGGCGATGTGCCAATGCGATAAGCTCCCCCCTCCTCAGCCCCTGGTCACCTTATCCCTCCACAAGACCATTCCCCAGCCCCTGCGCTAAGCCCCCATTGCATCGGCGTTTTCATTCAAAAGCCTTTTCTTTGTATTTTTCTCACTCCGATAACGACATCCCGATGAGATCTACAACGTAGATCCATAGGATCTGACGGTCCACCTTTCACCCTGTGATCTCCCGAAACCTTTTTATCCATTCTCCCTCGGCATCAATCTCTGCTGTCAATCTACATGAGCCAAAGAATCTCGTTCACCCCGACAACCCAACTCTTATGGACCCACCATCTACTATACAAAGGACCCATCCTATCACGCCTCGACACGTGTCCCCCACTACAGTCTCTGCCCGAGCAACTTTTTCATCACGCCCGGTCCACACCGTCGGATCTCATCCCCCTCATCCAATGGTCCCCCATCCATATCGCGCGATTTTCGCATCCGGAGTTTAACACTCCAAAGTTACGTGATACTGGCAGTATAAGGAAAGCCATGCGGCACAATACAACTGGATTGCGTTCGATTCGGCTAAAACCACTTACCACTCGAATTGAACACGATAACCACCCCTGGTATTTCAAAACCACTTATTCCCGAATTCGTACCAAATGCCATTTTGAATCATATTTTCTACTATTGTCTTCACTAAACCTTTTTTCGCCAGCTTATTCACCCCTTCTGCACTGCTCCTCTACCTCCGACAGCCTCTGCATGCAGTTTTTCCCTCCCTCGCAAGATTTTTTAATGAATTTGTGGTTTTTGTAGGTTTTTATAACATTTTTTGAGGCCAACAACCTTCTCATGGTTCAATAAGGAGCGCATTAGAAGTTCATCACCTCCGAAGTCCAAAGTGTTGCTCAAATAAAGTTTCCAGGGTATATATTCAAGTTGTTTGTTCATGTTTCATCAACCTAGATTATTTGAATAGAACCCTCAGCACGCCAAGTTTTAAAGACAAAAAAGGGTTAAATATCAGAAGCCGAAGATTAAGAACTTAACCCTACAGATTAAGGAACAGGCTTGAAGCACCAAAGCCTAAAAATGCAAAAGGAAGATCAAGCGTTTAAAGCCTCAAGGACAAACAAATCAACAAAGGATCATCCGAATGCCACATCAGTGAGGAAATTAAAGCCAAAACTTCCACCTATAGGTTTATTTCCTCAAAATAAGGCACAATGAATGCACTGTTAGGGATATTTTTAAAAAGACAGCTCAACATTAACTGCCAACCTACCAAAAGCCCTCAAAGTCAACAAGAGCAACTAAAGTTGATGAAATTTAATGTAAAATTTATTAAAACAGAGATGAGCACTTGAAATATTTTCCCTTAGGCCTCTGAAAGGTCAAGGCACCATTACTCTATATTAATTGAACAAATGAACCCTTCTTACACTCCACCTCCTCATTCTTCTATAAATACTTCTGTAGAAGACAATATAGAGGTTGGTCTTTGGATATCTGTTACATGTAAATAGCTTTTGAAGTTGTTGTAGCTCTATTTTTGTAATAGAAGATACACAAGCTGAGATAAGAAGTTTGAAGCTGTAGAGACCCACTGGACTTGAAGATTGTAACTTTTTTTAACATCAAATAAAAATAGCTGATTTATGGGATCCTGGTCTATGTCAATGGTGATGTGTTTCTCACTGTGATTTTCATTTTATTTATGTTTTCATTCTGTCCATTTTCCTCTGATAAAGAACAAAAAATATAGATTAGGATTTACTCCTAAAGTACCCTAAATCTCACTGATAAATCTTTATCCTTTATGTTTTATGTTGATTGTTAATTTGAAGATAACTCAATAGAGTATAACTAATGAAGTGTTGGTAAACCCATATTTCCTGAGTACAAGTTGAGACTTTGTTTTTAATTGTTCTTGATAAGTCTGCAAATTAAATCTGAGCTAGAGAAGTTTATGGTTAGCCCTGTCCTCTAGTTTATCTCCAACAGTTGCTTTTAAAAGTTCCCTTAAGAGTGTGTCAAAAGCAGGCTAGTTTAAAAGTACTTACCTGATCTTAGACTATTCTTTATGTTTATCATGAATGTTTTCCCTTTGAATATGTTGAAAGCAGGCTAAGTTAAAAGTCTTTACTTGATCTTAAGCTGTTATTTTTTTTTAAATTTTTTTCCTTGAAAGTACATCAAAACCAGGCTAGTTTAAAAGTACTTACCTGATCTTAGTTTACATTTGTGTTTTTCCACTTAAGTGCATGTCAAAAGCAGGCTAGTTTAAAAGTACTTACTTGATCTTAGACTATTATTTGTTTCTTCATGTGCTTTACTTCCTTCACTTCATTTCTTACTGTTTCATTCCATAAAATCAACTTAAAGAGATCCTTTGACAGAGATGACTTGCCCCATGGACCACTCTTGAAACTTGTTGTGCAATTAAATCCTATTATGACTCCATAGCCCAATGGATTGATGTTGTTCCTTGCTTGTTTTATCAACTGAAATATTCTTTCACTTACACCTTCACCCTTCATACAGACTTCCTTCATCTTCATATTATCCTGTCCAACCAAAAAAAAACAAACAACCTTATTCTTCATAACTAGCCTAAAATCATAATTAAGTATAAAGGTCACATCTTTGAAAACACATATATAGAGAGATCCCTCTCTGAATCTAGGATGGCTAGATTCTCATATTCCAAAGTGGTTTTGATGTAGGCTCTGTAGCGTTTGTACTTGCTAATATTGCAAACTACGGAGACCTAACATATTGGTGACCATACTGGGGACTTCTGAGTAAAATCCCTTAAGAAAACACTCAGTATTCATTTAAGAAAGATCAAATTTCTTCAATCACTACCATTTTATTGGTGATCATGATAGGACTTATCTAAATCAGTGAAAAACTAAGTAACTCTTAGGATTATAACATACCCTTATCAAACCTTGGAGAAATCAACTAAGTAAGCCACAGAGTAAAATATTTTTGTCTCATCACCGTAGTTAAGTGTTGAAACAGATATAGCACACTCTCATAACTATAGGACTGTAAAAAACTCATAAAACCCAAATTTTTTTAGATTGGTATGTAAATCAATCAATGGTAGTGGACCATAAAACATTTTACTTTTCAAAAGCTAAAAATTTCCACCTGGTGACTCCACTGAGCCCCAGTAGGCCTATTACCCCTCCAGTATTTTTAGACTCCTTTGGGAATGCATTGAGAAAACCTAATCATACTATTGGTGGAAAGTAAAATTTAAATTATCCACCTGGCGACTCCACAACTCCCAAATGACCAAATGACTCCACTGGTAGAAGACTCTGAGCTGGTTGACAAGATGCAGTGACCTCTTTTCTGATTTACCAACATGGATTCAGATATAGACCCAGAAGAAAAACTACTGGTCATGATGGGAAAAAATGATGTACATGCTTGGAAAGAGAATGGATTGGTATGAGGCTAATCTAAAATTTGATGACCCAGAGAAGTCCGTGCTTTTTTTAGATCAAGAACAAACTCAAACACTACAAAACCTAGATGATGAGCAAGACATATATGATGATACAGATTTTATAGAAGATGATAAGGAAGGTTGTGAAGAAATTCCTGATTGCCTACCTATGAATTGTATTGCACTAGTAAGAGAACTCCACGATCAAAATGCACACACTAATAGTGAGCAATCCTTTGAGGAAACAAGAATCCACTTAGAAAACATAGAACCTGAAATGGAAGGAAAAACAACACATATGGGGACCCTCCCTATATGTTATAACACATTTTATATTTTAAGAGAAGAGTGGCGTCCTGATAATATAGAAGAAACAACTCATGAACCTTGTATTCAAATTGAGTATTACAACAATCATGAGGAGTTGTTTGAATCAGAAGTAGATCAGGAAATAGTAGAAAATCCTCAAGGTTTCCCTGCAAATACAACTGAAAATTCACTAGAATAGGTTCAAGAACAAATCTAGCCTCAAAGCCAATTAACACAAGAGAAAGAGGACTGTTGTTCTTCTGTTCATGCTGAAAAAGAAATCCCTCTTTTGACAGAAGAATAAATTGATCAAATATTAAACAAGCATCTAGCCTCCAAATATTCATTTGAACAAGACAATCATCAACATAGTGCCTATCCCACAGAACAACACAATGGCACTCAAGAAAAAGAGGATAGTATGGAAATTACTGAGAAATCTGAAACTAGTCCTCGGTGGGATATGAGTTTTGACAGGTCATGTAGTAAAACTAGTACAGGTGCAGGAATATGGCTCTACAATACAGAAAACAATCATACCGTAGCCCATTCATATAAATTGAATTTTCAATGCACAAGTAACATAGTAGAGTATGAAGCACTCCTTTTAGGGCTGCACTTATTGAATAAATTAAGAGCCCGGAGGATAACAGTTCATGGAAATGCAGAATTGGTAATTAGACAAGTGAATGAGGAATGCATTGTTAAAAATCCCAGACTTAGAGCATATAGGGCTGATGCGATGGACTTGTCAAAAAATTTTGAGGAATTCCAAATTACCCTTGTCCCAAAAAACCAAAACATTCTAGTAAATGCATTAGCCCTTGTTGCTAGTACATGTCTGAAACCTAGTAAAAACCAACAATACATAATTCAAGAAAAGTTCAGACCAGCCATTCCAAACAATGAAAAGTACTGGCAATTCTTTGGGGGAGAAAAACAAATAGAAGGCTATCCTACTAAAGATATATCATCTTTTCAATAGAAACCTTATCCCATTGCTGATATCAATCTGTCATCCAAAGAACCTGAATTTACATCAGAAGCAAGCATAGATTTAGAGAAAGAAGAGTTTTCACTGCTTGTTGATTTGCAGGAGAAGGATGATGATGCTTCCAAGGAACATACTGAAGATGCAGCCCTCAAAAATCCATATGAACAAAAAAATTCTACTCATCTACTTACTGGACCTTGCTATCTTGAACCAAAAAATAAACTTGTAGATCAGATTAAAGAAAAGCAAACTGATAACCCAATATGTTTAATTGGTGAGATTGTTTATACTAATGATTTTCCAATGTTTGATCAGCTTGATGATGATGATAAGCTTCAAGAAGAAACCAATCATGCAGGGCATCCAACAGTTGATTGGTGTCCTGAACTTCACTATCATCAGCTTGAAAACAACAATCAACTAATCCAGTTCATCAGAAATAGCTTTCACATAATTGGGAGTCAGCAATCTGTCAATTGTGATGATGAGGTGGAGGAGGAAAACAATGAAGAATTTCTTGAGCATGATGAATATACAGAACCTCCTCCTGAAAGGGTCGAGGTAATCAAGGAGATCCTTGCTCAAGAATCTAATGACCTCTTCACTGAGTCCAGTCCATTAAATCAAAACATATCAGGACTACTAGAGGACAACACTGCCAAATATGATGAGTCCTCCAGTTCAGATAACAATGAATATGAGGAAGAAGTTCTTTCTCAAGAGAGTCTTTTTCTTAATCCAGTGGAAGAAAGGATAATCTTGGTTGAAAAATATCTTTCAAATACTCACAACCAGGTATTACTTCAAGATCCCCATGTTTATTTCTTGAAGACATTTGAAGAGGGAATACAAATTGTTAGGAGCAGTATATTACCAAAAGTCACAAATTTTTTTAGCATTGCTGCCAATGAATAAGTGAGATGGGAGTGGCCCTATCTGTCCAACATGCTCAAAGAGATGAGAAAAGACCAGTCATGGAACCATCTGATTGACTAGATGTATTGGAAAAGAGAGTTTGTTAGCTAAAGCATGTAAATATTTCAAAGATAGATTAGGTTAGATAGGAAAGAAATAAAGCTCAGCCTATGAGAATTTAGTTAGTTTCTTGTTTTCTATTTTGAATTTGAAAAAAGAAAGAAACTCAAAAACAATAGGAAAAGAAAAAGAGGGCAGAAATAAAACAAGAAAGGTACAACCCCATACCAAAAAAAGAGAAGAAATTTGAAAGTGTGAAAGCTTAAATGCCACTAATTAAGAAAACACTGCTATTTTATTCATACAGCCTAATCATGACTAAAATAGATTTCAATTTTCTGCTGATAGGTTGGTAAAAAATATTTTCCAAAATGTTCAATCTTGGCTTATCAGTAGAATAGATTAGGATAGAAGAACAGTGATTTGAACAAGCTTAAATCCTGAACCTGTAAGTTTGTTGAAGAATTGGTTCTGATATTCTCAAAATCTGAACCAAGACAAAAGAAGAAAAGAGCTCAAAAAGGATCAAACTAGAGTTGCAAAAAGAATGAAGGATGCTTTTTTATTCTCAAATTTTAAGCCTTCCCAGTTTTTTTTTCGAATTCCTGCAAATAAAGTTTATGTGCAGCTTGTACATACAACCATAGACACCATGGAAAATCAGACAGTCTAATCCCGATTTGACTGTGTTTAAATTTCTATTTTAGAAAATAGAGAATAAGGTCTTCCAGCTAGTCTAATCCTGGCAGATAATAGCTTAGGTAGAGAATTTATGAGTTCAACAGTTTAATCTGAGCTCATGGAAGAAATAAGGGTAGACTTAGATTAGTTTTTCCCGTTTTCAAAAGAATAAAATATTGATGTTTAAAGGTCTGCAAGTCCAAATGCACCTTCTAAAGAAAAATGTTAGGAAGTAGGCTGTGTAGGTAGTTGTTTGCGAAATAAATCATTCTGTTTGATGTAAGTACTGATCATATTTTAAAAACAACATGATCAAAGAAGAAGAAGGTTGTCAATGGATCAAGGCACAGGTCTGCAACCCAAAGATGAAATTCTGAAGTTCTTGACACCTCCAAGGAGCTGCCATCCCCAAGTGGAGCCACTATTAGCCATCAGTAAAAATTTTTCATAGCAAATGATGGCTAAAACAGGTCTTTAGTCTTCAAGAAACAAATATCCTGCAAAAATTGTGACTTCTTGAAGCCTGTTGTTCCCTAACAGTGTTGTTCCCTAATGCTGTTCCCTTCATAAATCCACCAAGTTAGGCATGTTGTTCCCTTTGAAAACTATTTTCTAAAAGACCCCTTGTTCCCTTTCATTTACTCTCCATTCCCTTAAAAATCCTTTTTTATTATGAAATCCCTTCTCAGATGGTTTAAAACCCTGCTTTTTCACTCTATCGGAACTTGGAAAAACCTTGAAAACCCCAAAAACACATAAAAAACCTTTAAAAATCCTTTCCGCTCCTCTTAGGCCCTAAGCCCCCTTCTGGCTTAGCCCCCAGCTCCTTTTTGTCATATGGCCATGCACCCTTGACCTAATGCAAGCGCTTATCGCATCGGAAATCGTATATCGCGTCAGTGTGGACATGATTCTTCACCCCTTCCCCCCCACCGATGCGATAACTCCCTTATTTTCCGCCCCTAGTCACATATTGTAACATGGGACCGTATCTCGGGCCTTACCTTAGCCCTCATCGCATCGCTCCACTGGCGTATCCCTTTGCTCTTTCTTTCCCCCTCCACAGCGATGTGCCAATGTGATAAGATCCCCCCTCCTTAGCCCCTGGTCACCTTATCCCTCCACAAGACCGTTCCCCAGCCCCTGTGCTAAGCCCCCATCGCATCGGCGTTTTCATTCAAAACCTGCCTTTTCTTTGTATTTTGTTGGCTTCGATAATGACATCCCGATGAGATCTACAACGTAGATCCATAGGATCTGATGGTCCACCTTTCACCCTGTGATCTCCCGAAACCTTTTTATCCATCCACCCTCCACATCAATATCCGCCGTCAATCTACATGATCCAATGACTCTCGTTCACCCCGACAACCCAACTCTTATGGACCCACCATCCACTATGCAAAGGACCCATCCTATCACACCCTGACACGTGTCCCCCACTACAGTCTCTGCCCGAGCAACTTTTTCATCACGCCCGGTCCACACCGTCGGATCTCATCCCCCTCATCCAATGGTCCCCCATCCATATCGCGCGATTTTCGCATCCGGAGTTTAACACTCCAGAGTTACGTGATACCGGCTGTATCGAGAAAGCCACGCGGCACAATACAATTGGATTGCGTTTGATTCGGCTAAAACCACTTACCACTCGAATTGAACGTGATAACCACCCCTGGTATTTCAAAACCACTTATTCCTGAATTCACGCCAAATGCCATTTTGTATCATATTTTCACCTATTGTCTTCACTAAACCTTTTTTCGTCTGCTTATTCACCCCTTATGCACTGTTCCTTTGCTTTCGACAACCTTTGCATGCAGTTTTTCCCTCCCTCGTAGGATTTTTTAATGAATTTGTGGTTTTTGCAGGTTTTTATAACAGTTTTTGAAGCCAATAGCCTTCTCATGGTTCAATAAGGAGCGCAGTCGAAGGTCATCACCTCCGAAGTCCAGAGTGTTGCTCAAATAAAGTTTCCACGGTATATATTCAAGTTGTTTTTTCATGTTTTATCAACCCAGATTATTTGAATAGAACCCTCAGCATGCCAAGTTTTAAAGACAAAAAAGGGTTAAATATCAGAAGCCGAAGATTAATAACTTAACCCTACAGATTAAGGAATAGGCTTAAAGCACCAAAGCCTAAAAAGGCAAAAGGAAGATCAAGCATTTAAAGCCTCAAGGACAGAAAAATCAACAAAGGATCATCCGAATGCCACATCAGTGAGGCAATTAAAGCCAAAGCTGCCACCTACAGGTTTATTTCCTCAAAAGAAGGCACAATGAATGCACAATCAGGGATATTTTTAAAAAGACAGCTCAACATTAACTGCCAACCTACCAAAAGCCCTCAAAGTCAACAAGAGCAACTAAAGTTGATGAAATTTAATGTAAAATTTATTAAAATAGAGATGAGCACTTGAAATATTTTCCCTTAGGCCTCCCAAAGGTCAAGGCACCATTACTCTATATTAATTGACCAAATGAACCCTTCTTACACTCCACCTCCTCATTCTTCTATAAATACTTCTGTAGAAGACAATATGGAGGTTGGTCTTTGGATATCTGCTACATGTAAATAGATTTTGAAGCTGTTGTAGCTCTGTTTTTGTAATTGAAGATACAAAAGCTGAGATGAGAAGTTTGAAGCTGTAGAGACCCACTGGACTTGAAGATTGTAACTGGTTTGAACATCAAATACAAATAGTTGATTTATGGGATCCTGGTCTATGTGAATGGTGATGTGTTTATCACTGTCATTGTCATTTTCTTTATGTTTTAATTTTGTCCATTTTCCTCTGATAAAGAACAAAAAATATAGATTAGGATTTACTCATGAAGTACCCTAAATCTCACCGATAAATCTTTATCCTTTATGTTTTCTGCTGATTGTTAATTTGAAGATAATTCAATAGAGTATAACCAGTGAAGTGTTGGTAAGCCCATATTTCCTAAGTACAACTTGATACTTTGTTTTTAAATGTTCTTGATAAGTCTGCTAATTAAAGCTGAGCTAGAGAAGTTTATGGTTAGCCCTGTCCTCTGGTTTATCTCCAATAGTTACTTTGAAAAGTTCCCTTAATAGTATGTCAAAAGCAAGCTAGTTTAAAAGTACTTACCTAATCTTAGACTATTCTTTATGTTTATCATGAATGTTTTCCCTTTGAATATGTTGAAAGAAGGCTAAGTTAAAAGTCTTTACTTGATCTTAAGCTGTTCTTTGTTTTTAAATGTTTTCCTTTGAAAGTACATCAAAAGCAGGCTAGTTTAAAAGTACTTACCTGATCTTAGGTTACTTTTGTGTTTTTTCCCTTAAGTGCATGTCAAAAGTAGGCTAGATTAAAAGTACTTACATAATCTTAGATTGTTCTTTGTTTCTTCATGTGTTTTACTTCCTTCACTTCATTTCTTACTGTTTCATTCCATAAAATCAACTTAAAGAGATCCTTTGACATAGATGACTTGCCCCATGGACCACTCTTGAAACTTGTTGCGCAATTAAATCCTATTATGATTCCATAGCCCAATGGATTGATGTTGTTCCTTGCTTGTTTTATCAACTGAAATATTCTTTCACTTACTTACACCTTCACCCTTCATACAAACTTCCTTCATCTTCATATTATCATGTCCAACCAAAACAAAAAAAACAACCTTATTCTTCATAACTAGCCTAAAATCATACTTAAGTATAAAGGTCACATCTTTGAAAACAAATATATAGAGAGATCCCTCTCTGAATCTAGGATGGCTAGATCCTCAGATTCCAAAGTGGTTTTGATGTAGGCTCTGCAGCGTTTGTACTTGCCAATCTTGCAAACTACGAAGACCTAACATGAACTACCCTTTACCAAGACTTAAAATGACCTTTAGACCTACTTGAAAACATGACCAAAAACAGTGTAGACAAAATGATATTTTGAGAATTTTTGAGTGATAACAAGGGACATGCCCTCAAGCCATAAGAAAAAGTCTCTAATGATCAGAACAATAGATACATGAGATGCTGCAACTATATAGAATGTCGAAGAGCAGTGATTGCGCAGTCTATATTAGTGTATCTGCTACTGTAGATGTACATACATGAAATATGGCTGAAGGAAACAAAAGAAATGCCCAATAATGAAGATATGGTCGCCAATACAAGATTTCTAGCCAATCCGGAAAGGATTGCTAGAAATACCGGAAAACATACAATGTGACAAATAACCCAGGGGTTAATGTGCCACTAGAAACTGGATCTGATATAAAATGAGGCTATGACAGATCTGAAATAATGATGTCCTCCTCCAATGGTATTTCTAATTAGAAGGTCGATCCCTCTAATCAGAAATAGACCCTCCCGATGAGCTCAATGAACCCTCACAACAACTGCCTCTGAAAATAACACAGATTTGGAATGAAAATGCACTGTGAGGGATGGTAGATGGTTGGTCTGATGCCAAAGATATGAAAATATGTCCGGGAGTCCTCCTTGATGATCCTCCAATGGATATATAAGCTCTCCACTGAAAAGTAAGCCCAGAAATGACTCAAAGAGATCCTCCTTTTCTGCACCCTGCAACACAACCCAGCTCTAAACAGAAACTGTGTTGTAGCTGAAGGAGGTAGCTTGGCCAAAATGCTGAAATGATGAAATTTAGCCCAAATAACCTCTCCTTCCCTAAGGATGAGGTAGGGATTACCCACCAGGAACACCCTTGTGTTAAACAACACTACAACCCTGCTAAATAGCAAGAGGAAGCAAAGTCTAAACAGACCTAAGAAAATAATAATCAAAGCTTGAATCATAATGACTACCCTCCTCTCCACAATGGGTCCCATCCATATGTGCCACCTAGCCCATGCAAATTGTCCTCCATTAAAATTGCGCAGTCCATCATGGAGATACAATGTATCTAGACAGTGCATGTGGAATTGGTCAAATATGACTGAATCAACCTAATCCAATCCTGTTCACACCTGTAGGTGCTCAATCCAGCTGCTTATTTTTCCCATTTTCACATGAGGAATGTTATTTTCCCTTCTAAAGAGGATAATGGGCCTCCCTACCCATTTTATTCATCTACCAAGAGATAATGCTAACTATAATGTTCCTTTTAGCTTGAGGCTAAAATTTGGGAACATTACATACCTTAAGGATCCATTAACCTTGCTAGATTGGCCCTGCTACACACTCTAATTCATCATTAAGACACTCATGAATTTCATTGAATCCATAGCCCAATGGCTTTGACAGGCTCTCACTCCACCTATTCCACTTGACCATCTTACCCAACCAAAACAATAAAAAAACCCTACACTTAACAACTAGCCTGAAAGCAAAACCCTAAAGAAAAAAGAACACATCCTTTGCACCCAACAGAGAGATACCTCTCTAAGTCTAGGAAGGCTAGGTCCTAGGACTCCAAAGACTGGTTCCATGTTACCCTGTCATTTGGTCTACCAATCTGCCAAATCACGAGACACTAATAGATAGTGTGTCACGTTTTATAAGAGGTTGTTCTATGTGTGCAACAAGCAAGCCTAGTAATAGGGAGCTTGGGTTGTACACGCCACTACTGGTACCATCAAGGGCATGGAAGAGTGTCTCCATGGACTTTGTTGGAGGTCTACCTATGTCAAGAAAACAACATGATTATATTTATGTAGTTGTGGATAGATTCAGTAAAATGTGTATACTTATTCCATGTAAGAAAACCATAACTGCTGAACAAACTGCTGAAATTTATTTTCAACATGTATGGGTTCATTATGGATTTCCAACTTCTATTGTTAGTGACAGGGATTCTAGGTTCATTGGGAATTTTTGGTCCAATATTTGGAAGATGATGGACACAAAGTTGAAAACGAGTACTGTTTTTCATCCGCAAACTGATGGCCAAACCGAGGTGGTGAGTAGAACCGTTGTGCATCTATTGAGAGGATATTGCAGCAAACATCTGAAGTTGTGGGATGAAAAAATGCATTGCATTCAGCACGCTTACAACTGGGCAAAGCACTCTTCTACAAATACTTCACCTTCTGAAGCATGCTTTGGGTATTTTCCGAAATCACCATTAGACTTCATCTTTGAGAAGGATGTTGCAATTGATGGGCATAGTGATATTGATAAGGCTCGAAATTTCATTGAGAAAATTCATATTATTCATCAACAAGTTCAAGAACAACTTGAGAAGAGTCAAAGAAAATAGAAGGAGAGGCATGAAAAACATAGAGTTGATCACAAGTTTCAAGGAGGAGATGAGGTACGGTTGCACATAAGCAAAGAAAGAAGTCAAGGAGAAGGTAAAAATCTCAAGCCCATTCGCTATGGTCCATTCAAGATCATCAAGCAAGTTGGTAACAATGCATTTCAACTTGTCTTGCCTTCATATATGCAAATGTATTCAGTTGTTAATGTTGAAAATTTACGTTTGTATGAGCCCCCTTTGATCGATGATCAAGGAAGTGATGTTCAGCTACCTTCTATTGAATATTTCTCGCCAGAATTTCTGGATGAGCTCAAGGAGGATACCATCCTTGACAGGAGGACAAGAGCATATAAGAGGGGAAGTGTCGACTACCTTCGATTTGGGCTCAAAGGCAGTAAGCCAAGAAAGGAAAAGTGAATGGAAGTTGGAAAGGTGAGGGAGTTGTACCCTTATCTACTGAACAGGTAATCAAAGTCTTTAGGGGACCAAAAGCTTCCCAATGGGGAGGTGTGATAAGGAGATCATGAATTTTTCTCAAAATTGAAAGTATTTGAAACTATACCGAACCTGAGCGACTGGGTAGATCTCATCGTTATGATTATGGCGCCGTGAATGATTTTAAAACCTGATGTTGTATGAGGGAGATATCACGTTCTGATCGATTTCCCAAACAAATAAAAATTTTGTGATAGGGGTGACTGGGATTCCCAGTCAGCATGCAGGTATAGTAAAAAAAAGGTGGAATATTTCTAAGAATATGCCATTTTCCCAAGCCAACCAGTGAATTCCAAGTGGCGTTATGTGATTTGTTTATGGATGTACATTGGATTTTGAAGAACCAATGAATGGGTGACACATGGCTAGCCCTGAGGCTGCCACATGGCCCCTGTACTGTGTTGTAAAATTATGGTTGGGGTCCGGGGGGTTCGACCCCATGACCTCCGGCGCACCCACATAGACTTTGACCAACTAAAATACACATTGTTTCTTACCTTATAAGGGCGCCCCATTAATTTATGTTGTAAGGGTTTGCAAGTCTGGGGGGGACAGCTGTCGGTCCCAACCCGCTGGCAACCCCAACGTTTTGTATGGTCACATGTTTTAAACCATGGAAATTGTTGTTAACCAATAGTTTTATAAACCATAACCCTCTAGCATAAATTACAAACCATATCACATGCTAACATTTAAGGAGCGCGGTTTGTGAGGGTGGTTGCGGTCAACGTTTCCAGAACCGTGACATCCGACGGTTACAAAGCTTGATCACATGTGATCTCCACATGGTTAGAACCTTCCATCGACAGTCATAACTCTGAAATTTATCATAAGAGTCAATCCTCATCACATGCATGGGTTTCATGTTATGGTTACTCTAGCGGTTGCGAGAGCCCAATGTAAACTCCGGTTTTAACACAGTCTGCATGGAGTTCCGCTGCAACGTTTGTTGTAGAGTTTTAAACCAGACCGCGGGGCTTAAGGGGGGTCGGCATGTGGCCACCCCGCCCCTTAACCTTTAAATTTACTGTGAATGGTTAGCATGGTGGTTATTTAAGTGTGCCACTAAAAAATCAGAGGTTTGGCTAGTTTTATTTGCGGATAACTGTAGTTGTCCACAATTAGTGGATGTTTTATATTTTTCATTGGGAAAATGGATAGGGAGGTCAATTTTTGACCAATTTTGGGGAAACAAGAGTCTTCCTAGACTAATTTGAGCATTATGGAGCCATTGGTGCAGAGAAAACAACCATTGGAGGCTTATAAACACATGTATTTGCAATTTTGAGCATAATGAAAAGAAGGGATATGCCATTGGGAGCTGGACCAACAGATGTAGCCCAGGAGGGGTGAACTGATTCATCATGCTTGCTGTGTAAATATTATGTGTGGTTTTATTTCTCTATTATACACTATTGTTTAGTGTTATTTAGGCTTATTTACATGCTTAAAACCCATAATTTTATCTATGTTTCATGGTTAAAATTCTCAATCCTTAAGAAAAAAAATGGAGAAAAAATGTACATGTTTTATAACTGAAAGGACACTTAGCACAATAACTAATACAATCCTTTTAGAGCACAACTTCAGAATTCCTAAGGTATCCGCGCACTCAGCTACAGAAGCCTTTTCTCTAACCCAAACCATAGAACACAGATTCAAAATAATATTACATCTAAGTGAATTCTATCATCAAGCATTACATATCTCTTCAAGACTATCCTATACTCCTTATATAGTCTTTTCATTTACAATACCATGGTTTGAAAACCATGGGAAAAGCTCAATGTATACAAAATATTCTCATTCTTTTACAAAATAAGGGGCTTTTACCCACCCCAAATCCCCTAAGGCTCTAACTTAACTTTGCACTTTACTCCTCAATCTTGGGAGTCTTTATCAAAATATTTCATTTGAGGGGTACTCTGTCCAACACTAACTAAGATCCAACCCAAGAATCATTACATGATTTATTTAAAGATAAGGAATCAACATTGTTTTCTTTAATATGCCTACAAAAAGGACCTCAAATCAAAGAAAATGATTAGGTCAGATCAAAATATTTGGCCTAAAATAAATTTTAGGGCCAAGTTTCTTGTATTCAACTAATATTAACAAAAACATGTTCAATATTTTAGTTACTTAACATGAAACAAAAGAAGGAAATGCATCGTCTTGCGCCAAAACCACTTCTATCAAGGTTGACCTTAATCAAATAAATACAACTGATATGTTAGAATGTCATAGACACACAAGGGAAATGGTAATCAAAATATTGAATTAGTCCTTAAAAATTGTTAAAATATTACATCTAGTATTAAGAAGGATGGATACACAGCTAAAAACAACCAATAATTAAAAAAAAATCTGGAAGAAAAAATAGTAATTTTATTAATGAAAATAAAATTACATGGTGTGTGCATAAGGCAATCAAAATATGCAGGATTGGTGGTGATAAAAATTAGGCCTCTCTAGCATATCAAGAGGCATACCCAAGATTACATAGCATATATACAAAAATAAGATAAAGATTTAGTGAAGTGAAACAAAAAAAACTTGCCCATAAGGCACCAACTATACATGTCCAAGAATATAGAAAATGAGAAAAAAAATAAAACTGATAAATGATACCTTTTTCCCTACAAGTATCAAAAAAGCATATGATATCAAGTGATGTATGTGTCAGGTGTCATTAGTTGGAGGCCTTCAATGAAGGCTTTGTGGTAATAAAATGATATGAAGCAGATTTTCCATACTCCTACAGCTTGAGAAGAACTCACCTTAGAGAGTGTGTATTTTGCATTGTTCCTTTCGCTATAAATGTGTTGACAAGAAATATGATTAAATTTTTTCTTAAGATGTAAAAATTCGTCAAGGATGGGGCATAAAATATGAATATGAAATCACTGCACTTCGTTTAACTAGTCAACGAAAATCATGGAATGACCAAATATCTACAAAGAATGAACTTATTTTTCAATGGCAAAGAGGAGAAGAAGTTTAACGCTGAGAAGCTCAGCATAATTTTTTGTACCCCTTCCTAGACAACTTTGAAGTTTAAAAGAGTGATATTCCTAGAGATAAATGATATCCCCACTGCCATATGATCCATCTATTGAAGATGAAACATCAAAGAATTCCTAGGGAATGGATCTATCCACCTACTCTGCCACCACAATATGAGGGGACTGAGTATCTTCTTCATCCAGGAGGAGATCAAAGTCTTCTACCTCCTTTACTTCCTCTTGGTCTAGAACCAAACATTTTTCCCATAAGATATCTTTGTTTTCAACATTCCATAATCCACAACATACAAGGGGAGGAAATTTTCTCATTTTTTTACGATTGATATGATCCCACCATTCCTTCCAAGCCTTTATAAAATATTCCCCATTACAACACAAGATACCACCCACTTTGTCTCTAACAATCTTCCATATGGATTCTACAAAATTTAAGGAAGAAAATAAGTGAGCAATATATTCAACCATATTTTTGGAAAGATCACACCATCCCAATCCCTACAGACTACAATGCTAGAGATGGTCCCAAGAAGGAATTTTATTTTCAAGAAAAAACCACACAAATAGGTGAGTTTTTTTAGGGACTTTTTAACTTCCAAATTTCTTCCACCACTAAATCTATTCAATCAGATTCATATTTCTTCATATGTGAACATTACCTTCTTTGGGGGTATATATCCCCTAAGCCAAGAGAATCCAGTGTAGGGTATCCATCTCCTCTTATCTAATTCACACATAATAAGTGTTAAGGGCCAACTTGAAGTTGTTCCATAGAATATGATAGTTGGGAGGAGGATTAAGGGCTTGGCCTATTACCAACCCTGAAACAAGATTGTCATTCCAAGAGGGTCAGAAACATGGTTGAGTGCAAACATTCCCTAATCACTTAAAATATGATTCGTGTATGTTGGAAGATAGAAACCTTCTCCAAAACCAACCCATGGGTCTCTGTGTATCTTCAATTTCTCCTTGTTGCCAAATTTCCACGAAAACCACTCTTCAACCACAAGGAAAGAAGAGAGTGAAAATTTCCAAATGATCAACATCTTTTGTATTTTCTTCTCAGGGGAACTTAGCCAGTATTCTAAGGAGGTCAGACATATTTATTTCCTGAGATAAAATCCAGTCCAAATACTTTCGATAGATAGTAGTCTCCAACCTAATTTTGCAGTCAAAGCCTTAGAAAAAGATCGAAAACATTTTAGGCCCCACCCTTCCTAAGATTTTTGTAGGGAAATTTTGTCCCATCTGACCCATGAAAAATTCTTCCCTCTTCACTGCCCACCCACAAGAATCTATTTGATAGCTTATGAATATTTTTTATAACCCCAACAGGAATCCAAGCCAGGGACATCCAGAAAAAGAATTGCTTCAAGGAAAGACTTAATTAGGACTAATCTTTTAGCTCTGGATATCCATTTGAAACACCATGATTTAATTTTTTTCTCAATATTTGCAATAAGACATTACCAATCTACCCTCTTCTATAATTAGGATTTAAATAGAATCCCAAATATTTTAGACCAACCTCAAATTCCAGAGAGTGGAAAGGAAAGAGACTTTATGCACAACCAACTTTTTTCGTAGATAGATCGTTTTGTGACAGTGATGATTTCTGCTCATTTACCAACAGACATGTGGCTTTCTAAAATAGATTTAGCACTTCCTTAATTGAAGCCGAATCCCATAGAGTGCCATCACTGAATAATAAAACATCATGAACAAATAGTATATGAGTAACAATCAAATTGTCAACCACCCATACCCCGTGGAGATCTCCCCTCCTTTTCTTTTAATAATCTACTCAAACCCTAAACAACTAGAAGGAAAATAAGGGACAAGAGGGGAAAACCAAGATAACCATTGAAAACAAATCCAACAAAATAAAGGATTTCGAAAACCAAATCATGGCTATTTCAAGGCATCCCACAGATAGTAATATCACCAAGTTACTACTAGATGTTAAATATAATGAGATAAATAATTTTAAGTCTACTTACAAATATTATAATTTTGAATTAATTATTTATTTAAATCATATGATGAAATAAATCAAATATATTTGCATGTTTAATGGTTGATTGATAATGTGGAAAAGAAAGACTCTCATATATGAATTCATTAATAGTATAAAAGGGACATAATAATAGAATTTCAATAAAAAAGTGATATCAAAGAGAAATAAATAACTACAGATTAAAACTTAATTCTATCTTAAAAAAAAATTTGTCTACTCACAATTCAATATAAATATCCTCTAGTCAATTATCTAAAAATATCAAATTTTATCAGATTAACATTTTAGACCTAGAAGCACAAATAAAATCTTGGAATTTGAAAAGGAGTAGTTTATAATTGTTGGGTATGTGTTATAGTGTTTCCATAACTAGTCGGGTGTAGGGGGAGGACTGTATGGGGGGTTTAGAGGGGGGTGGTATCCCCCCTGCAAGGGGTCCGAGGCAGCAGCCCAGGACTTTTTTTTATGTGAACCCAATAATAGTTGGGTGGACCCAAGGATGGTGTTTGGACCTACCCATGGTTTTGCACATGGTTTTAAGCATGATGGTTTCTTCCCATGGTATTTTGTAGATCTGGTAATGGGAACTATGGTTATGTTCTAATCCAAGGTTACCGGATTGGGGTTTATGAATGATTTAGCATGTATATAATGTATTGTAACTTTGAAAGTAATATAATGAAAAATCAATCTGGTTTTCCCAGTTTCAGTTCCAGGAGAAAATATTTGTGTTTATATTATTTTCTCTCCATTGTATATTTTTCCGTTTTAAGAATATGTTTTCAGGTAATTTCTAAACAGGATTATAACCTACCATAATGATCAATAATACCCTTTTCTATCAGAATAATTATATTATTTAAGAATTACAACATTACAACATAATATCAAGAATAAGGAATCATAACTACAATCACTGCAAAACATATTAGATTTAAAGTTGGTATGGAATAAAACACTAATGAAAGCCAAAGAAGACATTTGGCATGATATTATTTATAAAATTAATAATATCAAGCCATACATTGTTTTATTTCATAACTATGATTCTACTTCCAAAGAAAATGCTCTACTAATTTATGCTAGAATTTTAAAGCAAGCTTGCAGAAATGAACTCGATCATCTAATGGATTAACTCTACAAAGGCATGTTTCTGTAAAGAATTTGGAATTGAAAAAAGGGAAAAAATTATTCTAATAGTAATGACAATAAGAGGAAAGGGAAGGAAATTGAATTTATGTATATAGAGATATATCAAGACCAGGAATAAATAAATTAGCTCAAGGAAGAATGGAGTTATATACATCGTTTCAAATTTCCCAATCTATGGACTCAATATGATTGGTTGAAATATGATAATGACTATGATGAAGTGCCACTTTATTGTTAAAAATAACCAATTTATTTTCCAAATTAAGCTGAAGATGCCATTTCTTATGAATTAATTGGAAACACTCTTTTAATTTATTTTAATAGTTAACAATGCTAGATAAATTAAATCATAAACTTCTTCCTATGCCATGTTATCTAAAATCTAGTTTGGATATAACATATCTCAAGATGATGAGACAACCACTGATATTATCTTGAGAGTGGGAGAAATCGAAAAATTATATGAGAGGCATGAATAAAGGAACATTTTAGTCCCAAGGTATCCAATCCATTACACCATTGCAATCAGCTATTAAAGAACTGAAAGAAGAGGAAGAATTGTTCATTATCTCTCCATGGTTGAGAAAAGAACCACTTAAATTTACAAGTTGACCTAAAGCCAACAGATCAAGATCAACATAAAAAACAGAAAGGAAAATGTTATCATAATTAAGGAGCCTCAAAATTCTAAGTATATTCCAAAATAGATACAATAGATAAAATAATCGAACTTGGTCCATGTGTAATCAGTTATAATATACATTTACTGTGTTATGTATCTAGATAAAAAATAACACAAAAACATAAGAAAAGATGGATCAATAACTAGATAATAAACCACTTCGATGGGGAAAGCTCCCTTTACATATCATAAATGAACAATTATTGGGTGATTAAAATTACAAGACCTCCTTGGAATGTATAGGAGTCTAAAGGGTCAAAATATAATTAGGGTCTACATAAAAATAATAACGTAAGGGCACCAAAATAACAGTAGTGGGCTTATATGGGGCACAACAATAACAATATGGGGGCTCCACTAATATTATAGGGACCTAACATGCTCCTATCCTTCAAAACGTGGTTTTCCTCAATGATTGAGCAGTTCTGGACACTTTTGAATAAAATACTCATCCTCCCTTGTGGAGTCTTCAACAGGTAAGTTCTTCCATTTAATGAGATAACTTTGAAATTCATCTATTCCATAGCTATCAAATTCTTTGTACCATGATTACTTTAGGCTCCAATATTATTTTTCCTTCCTCATCAAGTTCTTGCAATATAGTTTGAACTGGGAGAATGTCCTCTATAAACTTCTTTCCGCATTAAACATGGAAAATTGGGTGAACTCATGAAGATGTGAGAAAATCCAATTTGTATGCCATAGTACCAATATTTTGCAACACCTTGTAAGGGCCATAGTACTTGGGCGATAATTTATTATCCTTGTTAGCTTACTTGAGGGAATTTTTTTTGTATGGTTGTAGCCATAAAAATACCTAATCACACACATCAATTTTGTTTTCATTGCAATGTTGATCTTCCTGTTATTTCATTCGATTTTGGGACAAAATAAATTTATCCTTTCAGAGTTGGAGAAATTTTAGTTGATGCTTGATGTGATATTCCACTCCTTTTAGCCAAGAATTGTCCCTTAAAGACGATGTGATGGACGATGGATGATATCCATAAAGCACCATAAATGGGGTCTTTATTGCAGGGCTATGGAAGGAAGTGTTATACAACCATTTTACTAGAGGTAACCACTTGATCCATTGTGTTTTTTTATCAAATACAAATAAATGAATATATCCTTCCAAATATTTGTTCACTATCTCAATTTTCCCATCAGATTGAGGATGATAATATGAGTTATGAGCTTATTTAGTACTAAGATAAGAAAATGATGGTGTCCACGCCTCTTCGTCATTATTCCATTCCTCCTTTGCTTCAGTTATCCAGTCAAGTTTGATAAAACAAATGGCATACATAAATACTTCCACATCCTCATCCCTTCTTTAGAGTGCATCAACAACAACATTTTACTTCCCTTTTTTGTAGATGATTTCAAAGTCAAAATCTAAATTCTTTGTGACCCATTTTTTTTATTCTTCTGAAATTAAACTTTGTTCCAATAAGTATTTAAGAGTATCATGTTATGTTTACCTTGATGTGTATTCCCATTCGGTAAGGGTGAAATTTCTTCAGTGCATATAGTATTTCCAACATCTCCTCCTCATAAATAGGTTTTTGTAAATAATTTCCCCTGATTGGATAAATTTCAAAGCAATCGGTCTTCCTTATTTCATTAAAACAACACCAATGCAATTTCCTAAGGCATCACATTCCACAATAAATATTTTTGTGAAGTTTGTTTCATAGCTAAGACCAACGCTTGGCAAATTTCCTCTTTAAGATGTGTAAGGCCTTAGTTGCTTCAAGAGTCCAAAAATATGCATCTTTCTTTAGTAATTTTGTTGGAGGTGTTGTTATTTATCCCATAATCCTTAACAAACTTGCGATAATACCCTGTTAACTTGAGAAATCCTAGAATATTCCTTAATGTTGTGGGGATTTTCGATTCCTTGATGGATTTAATTTTGTTAAGGTCTACCTTAACACCCTCATGAGATACAATATGACCCAAATATTCCATTTCATGTACCCCAAAGAAACATTTGGAGGGTTTTGCATATGACTATTACTGCTCCTATAGTTTGACACCATGTCTTATAATACTTGTTGTACATTAGTATATCATCAAAAAATACTAACAAAAATTTTTAAGGAATGGTTTGAAAGTGGAATTCATCAAAACTTGAAATGTGGAAGGTTCATTAGTAATTCCAAAAGGCACGACCCAAAATTCATAATGTTTTTTTATAATGTCTTCTATATTTATTATAATTTGATGATATCTTGAACGAAGATCCAACTTGGTGAAGTAAATTTCTCAATGTAGTTCATCCAACAATTCATCAATGACAAGAATGGGAAATTTATCTTTAATATTGATATTGTTGAACTATCTATAATCTGGACACATATACCATGAACCATCCTTCTTGTACACCAATACTACTAGAGAAGAGAAATAACTTTGGCTAGGTTTAATTATACCTTCCTGTAACATTTCTGCAACCATACATTCAATTTCACTCTTCTAGGCATAGGGATATATGTAAGGTTTGATGTTTTGATGAACACTTCTTAGAACCAAATTAATAGCATGATCAGGATCATAAATAGGTGGGAGACATTTGGGAGTCTCAAATACCTTGGAATGATTGTCAAGGACTCTATGAAAATATGATAAATAGATGACATAAATGTTTGAATATGTAGTGAACATAATTGTGCAACCCCTCATTGTTCCTTCTTCAAAATATTTTCATGTCATTAGAGTTGATTATATTCCTAATTTTCCCTGTGATACCCCTTAATTAAATTTCCTTTCTTTTGGAGAAAAAAATCAAGATAAGTTCTTGAAAATTAAAAGTTATTTTCCCCAAAGATTTTAAACATCTGACTCCTAATATAAAAGCCACACCACCCATTGTAATGGAAAGCATTGGACTATTCAATACATATCCCCCCATGGTTATATTGATATTATGGCACTTCCCTCAACAATTTATAGTTCCTCCATTTGTAACCATCCCTTGACACTCTGGTGCTAGATATAGAAATAAATTCAAATCCTTAGCTATCTTACAATGAATAAAATTATGAGTACTACTTGAATCAATAAACATTATTACCTTTTTATTCTTGATATATCCTTATACCTTGAGAGATTAAGGAGTGGTAATTCCCACAAATGAATTACAAGATATGGTTGGATTCGTTTTTTTCTTTTTCAACCCATAGGGTTAGTTCCTGGTGAATATATTCTTCTTTCGATGTTTCTTGTTCCTTTTCTTCCTCCTCTTCACAATATATGTAAAATAATTTCTTCTCGACACACTTATGACCTGTAATTTATTTTTTATCACAATAGAAACAAAGCTCTTTTTCTCTTTTTTCCTACAGTTTTTATAGTGTAAACCTGTAGGTTGTGGTAGGCTAGGAGCAACAACAATTCCACCTTTATAGTTGTGAGTATTAGACCTCCTTGTTTCCGTAATTTTTCTTTGAAATTTTCATGCCACCCTGAATGCATTATCCAATGACTTAGGTTCCCAAAGGTGAACCTCATGTTTGATGTTATCGTTTAAGGTCCCTATGAATACATCAATCATATGCTCCTATGGAATATTAGTTTCCTTGATATTCAATTTTTGGAAGTTCTCAATGTGCTCCACATCATAACACTTATGTTTGAGATTTATAAATTAGCTAAAGAAGGTATTGATCTTTGCATCCTCATAATGTTCTATTGATTCCTCTACAAAAATTTCCCAAGTGACAGTGATTTACAAGAATGAAGCCATATATACCACACAAACTGATTGGGTTGTAAATATAAAGAGAAATGTGCACCTTTTATGTGTGTTTCACCTCGTGTAGATCAAATAACTACTCCATCTGTAGTATCCACGTTACCAGATACTTTCCATCAAACTTCTTCATATAAATCTTTGGAATATTGTTGATATTCATCCATAAGTTGGAGTCTCTAAAATCATGATTCACATTCTTTTTGTTTTCATCGTGAGTTTCATGGAATACCTTGTCACTATTAGGAAGTATTTCTTGTAGAAGGTTTGTCAAACCTTCATTCAAACCTTCCATGATTGCTTTTAAATTGTTTGTCCCTTTTCATTTTTTCTTCTAAACCATCCATATTAACATTCATGGCTCCAAATTCATGTTTTGTTTCTCTTGTTAGAGAAAAAATTGTTGCACTTTTTCTCACAATTTCGATATATCATGTTGCATTTATTATTCTTCGTGTGTTATATGAGAGCTTTCTAAGGGCTTATTGGGTGTATTTGTTTTGGGGGGGGGGGGTATCTATGCTTCACTATTCCCTTTGAATCACTTCAAACTGATTTTTCAAACATTAATTATGCAATTCAAAAACACACACCTTTTAGAGCTTGCAAATGAAAACTATTACCTAAAAACGAGAACTCAAGCCAAAAAAAGCCAAAAAAATATGAAAAAACAACCTGAAAACAAAAAGTGTTGATGCTCGAATAACATTTTTTTTCGGGGTAAATTTTCAACATTTTTTAAAAATGGCAGTAAAAACCAATAAAAGCCAATTTTTTTGTGCAAAAAACGCCCTGAAAAGAAAAAGTGTTGACCCTGGAATACTGTCTTTTTTTTCGGGGTGATTTTTCAACATTTATAATAATGACCTTAAAGATAAAGTATCATGACTCTAAAAAACCTTAAAATTCCAATTATGGGCGTGACATTAAAGATAAAATATCATGTCTCTGAAAACTCTTAAAATTCCAACGATTTTCAAGCATGACATTTGATGCAGGGGCATCTGGACAGATTTGAATTAAGTCGAATCTGAAGCTGGGTATGCGAACAGTCATGCAAATTTGGGGCAAAATTTGTTTGAACCGATACTAAATTTTTGTAACTGATCTACCATGTGTGCGTTTGAGAAGACCAAGAGTTTCTTTGAGCGATCTCAATCGATTCTTTTCTAATATATATAAACAACGAGCCTGTGATGCGTGAGGGACAGAGCGAGATTGCAATGTAGTCATATGCGAAATTTGTCACTAAGGCTAAAATGCCTTAGATGTAGTCTGGATTGTATATAATAGCAATAGACTGTTTATGGATTTTCTGTGTACCTATGTAATCAAAGTCTGTGTATTTATGTGTTAAAGTCACTATTCATTTACAGTTTGATTTTATGATTTTTAACCCTGTTCTATGTGTCGAATTTATCGACCATCGATCCCTGAGAAGGATCGATGGTGATTCAAGTATGGATATAATATCACAACGTGAGATTGTTGCAAGGGATGGTGGATTCAAATCTATGTTGGCTTCGTGATTCGGAGACAGTGATAATCTGTAGAGTCATGTTGAAGCGGAGGAATGTTAATCTGCGAAGAAACCGCGGAATCATAAATCAAAGGAGCGCAGAATTACTGAGCGGAATCAAGAGAGGAATCTATTGGAATTTGAACGAATGGGCCAGAGTTAGAATTGGGGTTCATTTCATCGCATTTATTGAATATGAGTTGGTTAAGTATGGGAAACCTAAGGTATGTTCGATTGCTGGTGCCTTGACTCTAGCTGAATCGGGATTGTAAGTCGAAGGTATATTATGAATTGAAGATATGATACATATTAAAAATGTTATGCTTGATATGTGTGTGTGTCCTCGAATTAGTGCAGCAGAAGTAGAGTGGGCCTATAACCCACAGGTCAATTTTTGCTTTTCATAAAGTGGTATCAGAGGGGGAAATGATTTCCTGCGAAGAAGAATTTTGCATACAGAGGAAGAAGAGGTACAGTTTTGTGAAGTTTTGTTGAGCTTGTGACCTTTATGTTTTGTGAAGGTAGCAGCAGAGGAAGGTGAGAAGATTGCAGCAACCTAGAGCAGGAGTGCTCAATGGTTCCACAGGAGCGAACAAGAGAGATGCCAAAATCCGAAGCTCAGGAGAGAAGCTTGGTGAGGTATTTGGTAGTAGGGAGGACTGCTATTGCAAAGGTTTTGTTGCAGCTCACAGAGGACAATTCTGTAGAGGATGTGGGTGAGAATTGTTCAAGCAGGCTATTACAGGAAGATCACAAGGAGTAGTTCCATCGATGACGTGGGTAGAATTGTTGACAATTAGAGAAGACATATGACCAGGAGGTCATAAATTTTTGTGCCTCGGGAGTTTGATGCAAGGGCATCCAGACAGATTTGAATTAAGTTGAATCTGAAGCTGGGTATGCGAACAATCATGCAAATTTGGGGCAAAATTTGTTTGAACCGATACTAAATTTTTGTAACTGATTTTCCATGTGTGCGTTTGAGAAGACCAAGAGTTTCTCTGAGCGATCTCAATCGATTATTTTCTAATCTATATAAACAACAAGCTTGTGATGCGTGCGGGACAGAGCGAGATTGCAATGTAGTCATATGCGAAATTTGTCACTAAGGCTGAAATGCCTTAGATGTAGTCTGGATTGTATATAATAGCAATAGATTGTTTATGGATTTTTCGTGTACCTGTGTAATCAAAGTCTGTGTATTTATGTGTTAAAGTCACTATTCATTTACAGTTTGATTTTATGATTTTTAACCCTGTTCTATGTGTTGAATTTATCGACCATAGAACCCTGAGAAGGATCGATGGCGATTCAAGTATGGATATAATATCACAACGTGAGATTGTTGCAAGGGATGGTGGATTCAAATCTACGTTGGCTTCGTCATTCAGAGACAGTGATAATCTGTAGAGTCATGTTGAAGCGGAGGAATGTTAATCTATGAAGAAACCGCGGAATCATAAATCAAAGGAGCGCAGAATTACTGAGCGGAATCAAGAGAGGAATCGATTGGAATTTGAACGAATAGGCCAGAGTTAGAATTGGAGTTCATTGCATCGCATTTATTGAATACGAGTTGGTTAATTATGGGCAACCTAAGGTATGTTAGATTGTTGGTGCCTTGACTCTAGTCGAATCGAGATTGTAAGTCGAAGGTCTATTATGAATTGAAGATATGATACATATTAAAAATGTTATGTTTGATATGTGTGTGTTTCCTCGAAGTAGCGCAGCGGAAGTAGAGTGGGCCTATAACCCACAGGTCGGTTTTCACTTTTCATCAACATTAAAGATAAAATATCATGCCTTTGAAAAACCTTAAAATTCCAACGATTTTCAGGCATGATATTAAAGATAAAATATAACATCTATGAAAAGCCTTAAAATTCTAACAATTTTTAGCCATGGTGTTAATATTCTTTTAAAAAATATTACCATTTAATTTATATTACTTTATTTTTTATTTTAAGTTTATCATATTAACAACAATTTATTAAATAGAATGTATTGAAGTCACTAGATAGGAAACACTTCAGTTATGATGAATGAAGAACTTACAAAAAAAAAAGAGTTTATATGTGATTTTGGAATTTTTGATACTCTTTGAATTAAAACATTTGTTTTTTCTTGGAAATTTGTGTAAATATTTTATTTTTAAATAATTCTAACATTTTAAATTTTGCAAATTGTTTTTTAAAAACTATATATATATATATATATATATAATAATAATTTAATAATAAAATTGTATTTCTTTTGAATTTAATAAATCAAAACTAATAAACATATTGACACTAGGAAAAAAACTAAGATTATGCAAAAAAAAACTTGTCGTTTCAATAATTCTATCGATCGCAAAGGAAGTACACCATCAACAAAAAAAAATGTTATCCTCGACTTATTACTTCTACATACTTTTTATTTTGACATATAAATCCAATCCAATATATATAATATAGAAACATTGAAAAAATAAAAACTAAAAATAATAATAATAATAATAATAAACAATAAAAAGTAAATACAAATATATATTAAAACATAAAAAAAATTTAAAAACATGACCCAAAAAAATCCGATATAAAAAAAATAAAAAATTCAAACATAAAAATGTAAAAAATAAATAAATAAATAAAAGAAAATATTTCAAAAAAATATAATTTAAGAAAAAAAAAAACCCAAAAAATTAATAATAGATAAATAAATAATATTGATGAGATAAAAAAAAAACCAAAAAAACATTAAAAAAACACAATAAAAACAAATAAAAAAAGAATTAAAAAACTTAAAAAGACATAATTAAAAAAAAAACATTAAAAAAAATGCAATTATAATAAATCATTTAAAAAAATAAATTGAAAAAAACAATAAAATAAAAATAAAGAAATTAAAAAAAAAAAAAAGTTAAAAACTATTAAAAAAACATTAAAAAAAAGTTAAAATAATAGTTAAAAAAATAATAAAAAAAAAACAATTAAAAAAAAAATCTTACCCGAGTCATTTTTTGGTTATTTATAATTTAAATCTTATCTGAATCATTTTTTTTTAAACAAAAACCTAAAATATCATTATCCTTGAATATAAAATTCATGGAAATTTCATAAAATTTGTTATTTTTTCAACATGTTTATTCAATATTTTCATAAAAATACTTTATTTAACATGTCCCTTTTAGCGAAAAAGTCCTAAAATACATTTTTTTTTAAATTATATCTATATACAAAATGTGTATTTTTTGTTGAGTGTTTGAATTGTTATTTTTAGTGACAATTATTTTATATGTATTCAAGTATTAATTAAAGATATATAAATATATAAAAAATCACAACTTTAAAATACAATTTTTTTTTCAAACTTTGCAAAACAAATTACAAATTTCATTATAAAAAAACATTGCAAAGGAAAAAAAAAACACATGTTTGGAAAACCAATAAAAAATAAACATCTTAGGATGAAAAACAAGAAGATGAATACTTGACAACTTGAAAAATGGTAAAATAATCAACATTTAAAAAAAAAAATCACACTTAATACATTAGAAAATTTAAAGTGTCAAAAATTTTCCCTCTAAGAAAAGAGGTTGATGTTGCATCAACACTTTTCAAGATCGAAATGAAAATCACTAACATTTTAAGAAAAATGTTCATACATGATACATAAGAAAACTTAAAGTGTCCAAAATATGCTAAAAAAAGGTGTATTTTGAATCAACACATTTCAAAATCAGATGATTTTTTTCTACCTGAGAAAAAACGGGTAATTGGTAAATTTCTCGTTTGACCCGTAACTATGTTCTTGATTTTGAGCTTGTTGATAAGGTTAACCTTGCAGTTGTTGTTTCTCTTTTGTTTCAACCTCGCAGTGTATGAAATTGTGTTCTATGGTATCTCTCTATGTCTTCTTTCTAACCCCACTAGTTAGACCAAGATTGGATTCTTCAAAATAAAATTATCCAATTCTTCCATGATGGTGTTTTTTTATGGACTGGTTCAGTAGATCAAACTTGTACGGAATGGCATGTGTCACTGTTATAACCTTCGTCCTCGAAACTTGTACCCAAGAAACTAAAGTTAATGTACTTTCAATAACTTTTTACAAAATTAAATTCTAATGCTCGAAGAGAAAGTTATGGCGATTTTCCCAGGAAAACTTGTTTGAGACTGAATTTTGGAGCATGCAGAAACCATAACTTATACCATATCTCCGAAAATATAGTGAACCGAGGTATAATATTTTTTGTATCCAAATGTTCATTAAGATTTCACCTTCATATGGTATCAATTTCAGTATCTAAAGCTTTGTTGGAAACGAAGTTATAACTAAAATATAAAGATGGGTCGTTTGAAGCAACAAAACCCTTGGATTAATGGCTCTGATACCAAATGCTATGTATCCAAATAAAAAATAGGACAAAAACGTAAGAAAATGTAAATAAATGGTTAGATAATAAGTCACTTATAGGGGTTAAACTCCCTTTGCATAACATAAATGAGAAATTCTTGGATGATATAAATAACAAGACCTCCTTGGTGTATACATGAATCTAAAGGGTCAAAATATAGTTAGGGCCTACATAAAAATAATAATGTAAGGAAATAACAGTAAAAATAGTAGGCTTATATGGGGCACAACAATAACAATATGAGGGCTACACTAATATTATAGGGACCTAACATAATGGTCTTACATGTAGCTAATTTTAATTTTTAGTTGGGATAGGGAGTTATAGAATTGAGGCTTTATAAGAAATAAGGTTTAAAACTCCTTCATGGAGTTTCTTAACTTGTTTCAGTTTATATAAACAAATTGAGGAACGATATTCATTTTGGCACCATTTCCAAGGATTGAAATTATTTTGTTTTACGCTTATTGTATTTTGAATATTTATGACTAATCCTAATCCTAAACAACCACATCTTTGATTTTCTTTAGATGATTAGTGCAGTGTTTTGAACCAATTGTACCAACTTAATTTACAAATTGGTTGGAACCACAAAGAGTTGGAAATATCATGGAGAGTGCTAGCTTGTGAAGAACAAATTGCTTAGCCGAACCTTCTTATGGACATAAATCAAAGGTAAAACCAACAATAAATCATATGAGTACAAATACAAGCACTCAAATTTTAAATAATATATTTTTTATAATTGAGATTATATTATTTAATGTGAAAGTATACTAGGAAAAATTCTAATCAACCAATTCGTGTACTTTCTTAACATGAGAAAGTTGTTTTTAAAGCTAATAGAAGGAGGAAGTCAGGTTCCTCGTCTTCCAACATATCATATAAAGAATAGAAAGTTAAACTTGAAGTTGAATATGTAGAAAAACAAGTATAATTTTAGCCTTTAAATCCTTAGAGAAGGCCTATTGGAACACCCTTGCAAGACTATAATCCCTTGGTAGACCTTTCTTTATCTAGCTTTTCATGGTCAAACCATGGTCAACTTTCAACTATATTGAAAGTAGTATCTCCCAAAGGAACACCTAGTAAGATAAAGGTTTCTTCTCCTAAGATGAATGCTTAGGTAAATTCCAGATATATAATTTTGGCCTTACCCAAAATTTTGCATGATTCAATTCAAAAATATGATTAAAAAAATTTTAAATGTAATGGTGAGGGTGATAGGATTATGGTGGATCATCTGGTGGCCTTTCAATATTTCACAAAAAAAAAATTGGAGTAGAACATGAAGATATATTTAGAAGGATGTTTGTACAAATTATGGAAGGAGATTCCTAAAAATTGTTTCGAAGTTTCCCTGAGAAGTCTATTGATTCTTGTGTTGAATTAGAACAAGTGATTTTGAAATAATGGGGGAAGAAGAAGGATTTTCAATATTATTTAACTAAATTCTACTCCCTTAAAAGGAAGAGAAATTAAAATACAATTAAATTTACTAAATTATTAACATATGTTACAATAAAATACCAGTTCATATTAAACCATCATATACCACAACCAAAGTATCTTATGCTTCAACGTTCAAACCTAATTTTTCCATGATGTTGTGTCACTACCTAATATCTAGAGTGATGTTGTTGACATTATGATCTGGATTGTGTGTGTGTGTGTGTGTGTGTGTTTATATATATATATATATATATATATATATATATATATATATATATATATATATATATATATATATATATATATATATATATATATATATATCAACCATATTGATGCTTTTAAAGTGGGAATAGAGGAGAAATCAACTCACAAGACCATTTTTACCAGCGAGACAAATTGGGGTCTGAAATCATTTCAGAGCAATTTGAGTCGTTAAATGGATTTTTTTCGGGGTAAATTTTTTATGTTTAAGATTTTCACCTTTCTTTTCTACTCTACAAATGGAAATATTTCTAGTTGCATAAGAATAACCTCCATTAAAGTCTATATGCAAAATTTATGCCACTTGGAAGTTGACCTTCTTGTTTTGACCATCATAATTCAATAGGATGCCACATAAGCCGTCATTACTAATCGAAAAAAGGCTAGACATGTGATTATGATGAATAATTCTATAGAATATTCCTTATTGTAATGATAATTAATGGTTAAAGGAGTCAAACATAACCAATCGTAGGCTATTGGGTTTGTTATAACTCGGCAACTAGGATGAAAAGGGGTTCCAATATATTTGAGTGCATTTTTGTTCCATAGATGAGAAACTTAGCTTAGTGGATTGGGAGAGAGAAAATAGAGAGGATGTGTGCATTATAGTAGCTCATAAGCCACACCACTCCCTTATTTATACTTTCATCCATTTTCCATTTAGAGAAAGAGAGCAGAGATGCATCACCTTCTAGCTGGTTTTTCTCCTTGAAATAGTTTCCTAGGCTATATCTTGTTTTAATTTGTGGGATTTGAGTTTTATTCCACTTTTCTCTATTTTATGTGTAATTATAATTTGCATGCATGTGAACTAAATAGTAATTTACATATCCATAAATCTATGGATAAATCAACCCTGATACTGTAGATTTCATATTTATACTATATTTTATTGGATATGTTGTGAAAAACTGTCGAATTAAATATGCATGGAATTTTACACATCATATTGAAATTAGAATATGTTAAGCTGAAAGTCACAAAACCCCAATCCTGGTTTTTGAATATGTGAATAACTCTCATGATCCCACTGAGGAGAGGTTTTCATGGATGGAAGCAAAAGTTGTAGATATAAACTATAATGTGAGCCTCAACATGGTGTCCCTGACCAATAATATCGAGCTATTCAAAAAATATGTGGGTTATAACATAGAGTTCCAAATAGAGGATAGATCAAGATATTGCGAAGAAATAAAGAAGGATCCAAAGAAAGAACTTGAAAAATATCAACCTAGTTCAAATTCCATGAACCATTCACAATTCCTATTTAAAATGGAAGTGAAGGTTGACATCAAACTTGTAACCACCTCCTCCCACATTTACCCACTTTTACAAGCTCTCCAAGGTAAACATGAGTTGAGTGTCACTATGATATGACCCGACCCCCAAGTTCCAATTATGGAAGCGGAGCCGACAAACTGACAACAAACTGACATCCCTCAGGAACTGTAGACCACTCAGACACATGAAAACCACCCCAAGTGATCAATCCTTGAGTTGGATCATTTTTTCACACAATTTACTCTCCAACCACACCCTCAGGACTGCACATGGGGTTATGAGGCTCCAACCACACTCACAATATTTTCTGCATGCAGTTATGACCCAAATTTATCAGTTAAGTGCATAGGGTTGTGATATCTATGCCACTCTTTTAGGAAATCCTCCATACCACTTCCTAGAACTTCCTGTAACTTTCTAGATTCATGACATCGATGATAATCATGCTAAAAAATCAGAACTTAAGCAAGATATTGACCTATACATGCCTAATGTAGGTTAGGAATTTTTTCAAACATATGGTAAATAGATAAGTTACATGTCATGACTACTTATCTAATCATAAACTTCTGAAATTCCTCTAAAAATCGCCAAGAAGGCTCCAAGCCCTCTCTAACTAGCTGCAATAACACTTATTAGTCCATGCATTCCTCAACCATATTGTACTTAACAAATTATGAATGAGACACATAACTAGATCACATCATATAACCAGTTATATAACCAAAATAGAGACCATAAAAAACCAGCCATAATATCCACATGATAACTAGTACAAGTGATCATAAATCACAATAGAAAAATAGTTCATATTAACATATGAAAATACCAACCAAGTGAGGGAATTCCACGTAACACCTGACCATAGATTGGGATGAACCAAATCTCTCTTTCATCCAATCATCCCTGCGCCATATTCCAATCATGAATGTGAGATCATAAGGGTTAAACAAAAAAAAAAAAACAACCAGGGATTCTAGAGGTTAAACCACCTCAACCCTCAACCACAATGATCTCACATATACAATCCATAAATCACTAACATCAACCATATCGGTATCTACCCAATATTTCCAAGGATACTTGAACTAGTAACTCAACCCACAACTAATTCAGGGCTCCAGAGTGTTTGTTCCAACCCGTGGCTCTAGGGACTAGTAGCTCAACCCATAAGGCTCCATAATGTTTGTCCCAACCTGCATGCTCCAGTATCTAATAACTAAACCCAAGTTGTTCCAGGGCTCCAAAGCATTTGTTCCAACCGATTTCCATAGGGAACATGAGAACCAAATAAAAAAACAAGTGGGAAACACAAAACACCATGGATATCAAGGAAATGTCAAGGCAAGGCTGAAACCACTATCAATCTAGGAAAATTTTGATTCCAATGACAATACATAATGAAGGAACCACGTGCATATAGCATGAATAAAAAATTCAACCAGGAAATCTCACATGTAACCTATTACCTGCAAAGTAAGCCTGTTGTAGCTATTGATCTAACTTTTCCCTTGTACTCCCTTGTTTCCTTTTCTTTATTTCTCCAATCCAAGTGAATGCTAGAGTGCTCCAATAATTCTCTAAGTGTTAAATAGTACAAGATAATGAGGATGAAAGGAGAGAGCCAAAAACTGAACTGAAAAAATCTAAAACTGACAAAATCTAAACAAGAAAAAAACTCAACTAGAAAAAAGTCGTGAATTGATTCTCTGATGCATGTTTATCATTGAGGTCTCTTTTTAATTCATTTTCCTCTAATTTCCTGTGCATGAAATATTTTGTCTCTTCACCTTTCTTTTCTCCTATTTTCCTTAATTTCCATAATTCAATGCTAATTATTGCCTCATTTCCTTTTCCAATTTCCATAGCCATTATTAACCACAAGTAATGCCCACTATAAATTTTTCCCACCATTCAACTGGGAATACATGTCCCATGACCTTGGTATTATTTTAATTATATGGAAAATCCCCTCCCCCATGGGGGAAGACCATCATTGGTGTTCAATGATGCTTATAACTATAAAAACATGCTTCCCATGGAACTTTATAACACTTCTCGATGTAGCATTTACATATTATCAAACTGCTAAAACCATGAACACCATACTACTTATTAGAGCTTTAAAACACAACTTCATGCAGTATTTACAACATATTGTTTATTGAAGATTTATAACACAACTCAATGTAATATTTAAAATCTACATATGCATATCTAAATATAAACCAAAATAAAAAAAATAAACACATTTGATCAACCAAAAAATAAAGAAGGATACAAATACCTCATTTGATCAACCATCTCCCATGTATCTTCATCGGGCCCAAAGTGCTGCACTTTAGCTTGCCCTATTGCTATGTTCCTGAGAATAATTTGTTTCCACTGCAAAATGCACTAAGGTTATGGCTATAATTCTCCCTCTGGTTCCACCTACAATATAGAACAATCAATCACATTATTAGCATACTACACATATCTCTTAAGCAATGAAACATGGAAAACATCATGGAATTAAATTGTTGGCGGCAATCCAAGTGGTAGGTCATTGTTCCAATCCTTTCAAGGATATCAAAAGGCCCATAATATTGAGGTTCTAGCTTGACACATGATCCAATCCTCAAGGAGATCCTCTTGGGCTTGAAGTGCAAGTACACAAGTCGTCCAACCTTAAACTACTTGAATGCTCTATTTTGATCCGCATAGTTCTTTTGCATGTCTTGTGTTGCCTTTAAATTCATCTTAGTAACCTGCATCCCTTGCTCCATCTTAGCCAACATATATATTCAAATCAACATCTTTTTCACGGGATCACTCCAGTTGATAGGAGTATTACAAATCCTCCAATAAATAGCTTCAAATGGACACATATTCAAGGACTCCTCATACACATTATTGTATGAAAACTATACCAGTGGAATATAGTCTTCTCACTTCCTCTGCTTATGAATGACAACATCCCAAACATGTACTCAATGGTATTATTGATCCTCTCTGTCTATTCATATGTCTGTGGATGATAAGTTGTAGTAAAAGCTAGCTCTATCCCCAATCCTGCAAACAATTGCTTCTGAAACCTAGAAGTTAACTTGGAATCTCCATGATATAATATTCTTGGGAACACCATGCAACCTCACTATCTCCCTACAGAAGATCTGAGCTACCTCACTAATTGAATTAGTAGACTTCACTACTGTGAAGTGAGCTACCTTAGTCAACTTGTCAACCACAACCATAATGGAATCATGCTGCTTTGGTGTCCTCAACAAACTTCTAATAAAGTCCATGTAAATTACCTCCTATTTCCATTTTTGAATCCAAATAGCATTAGATAAATATTGAGGTCTAAAATGGGACTCCTAAGGAATATTATAAAAAAATAAGATTAGATTGCATCATAAAATTTTAGAGGGAAAAAAGAAAAAACTGAATTTTCAACTCGTATTTTCAATTATATCCCTATGATTTTACTCAAATTTCAAGAGGGATAACTCATTGGAAGTGGAATTCAATTCCTCATCCAAGGAGTACCCATGTTTCATACTTTCAATCGACGTTGCTACACAAAAAATGTTAAATACATGAAAAATGTGATTGCAATAATGTTTTTTGTGTATTTTTCATTTTTTGTGTAGCAAGGTCCATTCAAAGTATGTAACATGGGTAATCCTTCGATGAGGAATTAAATTCCACATCCAATGAGTGCTCCTACTCAAAATTTGAGTAAAAACGTAAGGAGATAAGTTGAAAATATGAGTTTAAAAAGTAGTCTTTTTTTTTATCTTTTTACTTTTTACCCAAAAAAAAGTGAATCATCCCCCATGGTTGACATCATCATCTCGAATCCTATTGGTTCTTATAAATTTTATTTTGGTTGTACATTTTTGTTTTGAGGCCCATTTTCGACCTCAAAATTTCTTTAATGGCTGCAACAAATCAACTGGATGCTTACACTCTGCTTTCACTTGTTTACAGTCCAAGCATCTAGCAAAAAACTCAACCACCTCTTTCTTCAAGTTAGGACAATGATAAAACTTCTTAACTATTGAAATTGGCAACAATAATATTGAAAATGGCACCCAAGGGGGCTTCTAATTTAAATTTCCCTTAATTAAATTAGAAGAGAAATTGCAATTTCATCTCATGACAACTTGTATTAGTTAAATAAGTCAGAAAGACTGAGTTAGCTTAGGAAATTTTAGTTAAGGGTCAGAGAGGAGACATGTATAGTTATCCCATGATTTTAGGGGGTCCAGTTATGGTTATTTCTGAGTTGTAATTAGTTAACTCAATTAATTGAGTTAAAACTAGTTTAACTAGTTCTAATTGAGAGGTGAGCTAGTGATAGGTCCAGTGAATTAAATTTTATTTAATTCACAATTAGTGGTCGATTAAATAACTAATAATTCACTATAAATAGGTGTTTCATGTTTTTTCTGAGGAAGGCCTAGTTGAGACAGGGGTTAAAGGGAAGATAACTATAATATTCCCAAATGGGAAAAACAAGAATATAGTGCAAAATGTTGGAACAATAGTGTTAAACATTATATAAAAGAAAGAGGCCAATATGGAGACCTTCTGATCATAATAATAGTAGAAAAATATGCATAATAAATGGGACATAAGATGTACAATAATATAGAAAAAGCCTCTAATGGATAAAACCCTCAAAAGAGGTGTTGTTACTATATATCAAAATGCCCGAAGACTGCTATGATGCTGTTTAAAAGGAACTGCTACAGGAAATGAAGATACAACATAACATGGGCTGATATATGCCACAAAGGATAGATCTAATATAGATCTAGGCATTATACAACCTCCAATTAAGAATCCCCAAAGGGTTTTCATCAAAATGCCATGTACAAGATCTGAATCAAAGCCCTAGGGCTAAAGATTCACAGCAACGTATAGATCTGGAATGTGTGGCTGATATGATATAAGAAATAGTGCAACCTCCTCCAATAGATCTCCTAGATGAAAGGCTGATCCCCTCACTAGAAAATCTCCTCTCCAAATGGTGTGCCAAAACCACCTTGCAACTCCTCTCTCAAAATAACGCAGATCTGGAAAGAAACTGTGTTGTAGGGGAAAATAAATATGTGGCCTGATGCCAAGATCTGAAAACATTCACAAGGGCATTCCTTACTATCCTCCCAATAGAAAGTAACCCTTCTCCACTGAAAATAAGTACTGACGTGACCCAAAGATGGTCTCTACTACTGCAACCTGCAAAACAACTCAACCCTCAACAAGATCTGTGCTATATGTTAGCTCCCCGTAATTTTCTAGATTGATTGAGATACAAATGGACAAGGTAACATCAAACCAATCTTTGGAATCCAAGGACCTAGCCTTCCTGGATTTGGAGATGGATATCTCTAATAGGTGCAAATATGTGAACTTGTTTGCTGATTAGGGTTGATTTTAGGCTAGATGTTACGTGCAGGGTATTTTGATTGTTTTTGGTTGGGTATGATGCTCAGATGGATTTATATAGAAAACATGGAATATTGTTAAGTCATTGGGAAATGGAGTCTAACAAGGTCATGATGAGTTCATCAATGGTTTCAAGAGCATCTGTAGGGCAACTTTAACTTGGTTGGTAGGTCTTTGACGTTGTGGTGGATGATGAGATGAACACTAAACTTGAGAATAAAAGCTAGTGAAGGGCAGAACTGAATCCTTAATAACTTTTTATACTAAGGGAGTTAGAAAATCATAATCATGGAAAGAGAATCAAAGGCATAAGTGAAACATAATCCTTTTGATTTCAAACTGAACATAGTTGATTATCCAAGACAAACATTCAAATGAAATTATAGAAAGGCAAGAAACTTATTTAACTTTCATAGATTTCATTATCAAGAGCAAAAAAACATTTAAGATGCAAAAGTAGTTATAACCATATAAGAAGAGAAAACTCTGAACATCTAAAGTTACAGCTGTGAAGGTTTCATGAAACAAATTTAGCTAGTAAAGGCAAAGAGCATGATTCAAACAAACTTCTTTGGTAAACCTAGGCAAAGATGCTTTAAAGAGTTAATTCCAAAACAGAGTATTTCAGTAGCAACAATATGCAGGGCTAGCCATAAATAATACTTGACACTAACTGATCTAAACCATTCAATAAATGGACAATCTAAGAACTTCTTAGAGAGAAAGAGATGGATTCCCTAATATATCTCAACAGAAAAAAACATTAAGGCAGTGAAGGACAAACATAAGTAAGGTGCCATCAGGAAACATTTCTTAATCTAATTTTTTTGTCCTGCTGCAACATAGCAAGATGGAAAACATAATGGAAAACTAGAAAACATGAACATAAGGAAGACTTCACCATCAACCAAGCTTATGGATCCTGCAAACAGTCTCTCTCCATCAACAAGCAAACCAGAGCATGCATGAGCTCCAAGACATCAAATTTCCATAAAAAACTCCAAGAGACCATGTATTTTCTTCAGCATAAGTCATAAAAATCCAAATAATACATAAGAGCCTCATGCTCTATTTATGGAGAAAATGAGGAGGTGGAAACCCTAAGAGGCTTCCAGAAACCCTAATTCAGCCATAAATGTCATAAATGTGCTTAATGACCATGCAAGGCCCAAGACACATAATATCTAAGCTAATAAATGAAAAATATCATAACATAACTCCTCAATCAAATCTGGAGTGATTTTCCCAAGAAAATATTAAAAAATCATCTTGCCATAAATTTGTGTGTTTTGTTGACTTTCTGGCAAAAGACAGTCCAGGAGCACATCACCACTTTTGCAGAAAATAGGTTGTTGTGCAACCAAGTTTTGGACCACTTCCCGATGTCGGATTTGGCTCCGTGATGGCTCGTTGGAAAGCCTGAAGAGTTTAATTTTCAAATATAACTTTTTTTTCTCAATATTTCCTCTACAATTTTCCAAAAAAATGGAAAAATCCAAGGCTTCCAGGGGCGCATCACCTATTCAGAAAAGGAGGCAGAAAGGTCAAATTTTGGGTGTTGTTTGACCTTTTTAGGGGGAAAAAATGCTCCAATTGACCTGAAATTTTGTGGGTAGACTACTCGTGACATGAAAAATCCAAAAATGTAAACTTTAGCAGCTGAGGATGCCCCAAAAAAGAGCGTAGCACCTAGGGTGTTGCGCTCCTAGGGCCAAAATTTACAAAAACATAAAAACTTCTCCTATGCGCAGCGCCATTTTTCAGAGGGCATTTGGAGGCCTTCCCAGTGTCAGAATGAGCTCCGTGATATCTCGTTGGAAATATTTACTTTTTTAATTTCCAAATATACAATTTTTTGCTTCATTAAAGTTGATTTGCCTTGTCAAAAATGTATTTTCCCATGACTGGTCAAAACGTGCTGAGTGTTGGTGTAGAAAATTTTTGGAGGCCTTCCACAAATCCAAATTGAGCTCATGATAGCTCATTGGAATAATTTCTAAAAATTCATTTTTTTTCTATTTTGTGTTCATTTACCTATACAAAAATTGATTCTCCCAACACTGGTCAAAAAGTGTTGAATGTTGGTGCAGAAATGTAGAGTGCTGGTGCAGACCACTTTTGGATAACTTCCTCAATTCAAAATTGAGCTCATGATATCTCATTGGAAATATAGTGAAGTATAGTTTTCATTTTACTTATTAAGAAAGTTATTTGGACACTCTAGCTGTGAGAAAAACAGATTTTCCCAAGGTCACTCCAGAAGTGCAGAATTTCTCCCGTGACACCTGTATTTTTGACATTGATCTCAAACCATGATACCTGTCTAAAAAATGAAGGATTTTTTTATTATTGGCCCTATTATGGACAAAAATGTTTCTCACTTTTTCCAAATTCATCTCTGTTTGGTCAGAAACACAATTTGAAGCAAAACTAGCCCTAGGTGTGACACATGGCTTGTCTCTTGGAATGAATTCTTGGAAAATGATGGAGGCATGATTTTTATGAGCTGGTATAGAATTATTATTGCTTACATGATATATCAAATGAATCCTTTTCTCTTATGCCTCCTTTTTATATCAAACCCTATCTTAGTTGGAAGAGGAAATTAGGGTTTGGTGTGAGGATTTAGGACTGCCTTGCAGAGAGAGGGGAATGAAGGGGTTAAGGGTTGTCTAAATTCTTGGGGAAATTTTTGGGGATAGGTATAGATGTTAGGGAGTAGGGGAAAGTGTAATTTCAGTAATTGAGTGAGGGGAAGGGGTCCAAAAGGTCAAAACACAGGCCTAGTATTAAAAAGTGTCAATTTGTGGCAATGAACTAGGTTTTGTGGAAAAATGATGATTCTGAGGGAGAGTGATGGGAAGTGTTTATGGAGGTATTTTAAGGATAGGAGGAGGTGTAAGAGCATCAATATATAAGCATTGTTTATGATTTAATCATGGAGGTCATGAAACCAATAAAAATTCCCTTAAAAACCCTAGATAGACAATGGAGGAGTTTAGGAAAAACAAAAATAGAGGGTTGAGGCCAAAGGTCACGAAACATAGTGATAATGAGTGGCATGAGCACATGATTGGTATTCTGGGATGGGTGAGCTGATCTTGGCATGACGGAATGATGGAATAATGAAAATTTATCCTAAGGATAATGAAGGCCGTGAGATTTCTAGAACTCACAATGTTTATGAACTTTGTTTCTAGAAATCTAGAACCGATACTTAGTCATCTTTAGATAGTGAAAATTATGGATGACTAAAACTGTAGATGTAAGATGAAGCTTTGGCCAAATTAATGATAGTGGAAGTGAAGTACAAGACTCCTCGAAGAGATTATCAATGGAAGAGGTGGGATTCTCGATCAGGAACACCCAATGCTAAACAATAAAACAATCTTAGCTAAACATCTAGAGAAAGATATATGTCTAAACAGACCATATATTCAGAAATATCATATATCAATACATAATGAATATGGCTTCCATCCACTTCCTTTTATAAGATATGAGCTTCCAAACCCTAAGCCCCATTCATTTATGACCCTACTTCCATGCAAGGTGTCTCCATCTAAAACTGCATCGTCCCTCATTGATTTCCAGTTCTCCATGACAACGTTGTTGATTTGGTCAAAGTTGGCCCAGTCAAGATGTTCCAGCCCCTTTTCACACCTAAGGGTGCTTAATTAAGATGCCAAGATGTTTTCCTTGTACATTGGCATTGCTTTATTCATTATTAAGGAGACTTATGGACCTCCATTGCCCTCTTATTTATAAAATAAAGTAGTAAAACAAAAATTAATATTCCAACTAGCTCATGGCTAATTGGGAATATTACAGTCCTCCCTTCCCAAATGTTGCTTGTCCTCAAGAAACTGACAAGGTGAGTGCTACAACTCATCTCCTCCATCATTGGGGAAACCATCATGTGATAATATTCCCTCATAAGCTAAGTGTCTCCCAGTCCATCCCTCCATGAAATTCTCCTCAAAATTTCTCATGAGATGCAAATGATTCATCCTGCAAGGAAGCAATAGATCCAATGAAACAAACATGGTTTTCCCAATTTTCTCCCTGAAACATGTAGCATATTTAACATGGATAATCTCTCTCCCATAGGGCACATACATTCCTCTCATCCTCCCTCCAATCATTCCCATAAAAAGAATAAGTACATCATCAATGTATGGGATCAAAACTAAGTACATACAAACAGAAATATGTAAAAATGGAGTTGGGTCATAGTCCTACATGTGGAACCAATGCAGTATATCTCCTGACTGCATCAGATAATGGTATGGTAAGTGGTTTCCCCACCACTTACTTGCTACCCAAGTCTTCTCATAATGGCTGAAAATGTGAGATATTTTTGGTGCCTTTGGAGTGCACCCAGAGTGATACAACATCTCCCTATATCTTCCAAGGGAGTGTCTATGTTTAGAAATGTTTATGGCCCAAAGTTGGCGATGAAGTTTATATGGAAGAATTATCCTCCTTGGAGAAATGGCCTACATATACATGGTAAATGAATGCAAGTAATCATCAAATGAAACATTATGTACATAAGCATATTCCTTACCAAATTTTTTTCTCATACAAATGGAGTGGTCCATAGATAGATCCCCTCTCATTCCCAAAGAGGAAAGAGCTAGATGTGATAACTCACACAAAGAGTTATGTATCTCCTCCATCTCCACATGATCCATGCATCTCCTCAAATGCTGATATATCTCCTCTTCAAAGCCTTCCCAAGTGTACCCCTCCATGATGGTGTGGTATGCTCTCATAGAATAAGTGTGGCTGAAGAGAAAATCTTCATGAGCTGCTTGTAGTAACTTCTCCTTGATATTGGAAGCTCTATACAATAAGATCCTACCATGATATTAGATGACCTCATCTTTGACTGAATATCCATCCTCATGTAGTTGGTCATCAAGTATCATACAAGTAAAAATATCCTTGGAATAATCCACAAACAACTGGGATTTCCAATATGGATCTATCCTCCACAGTGACATACGGTTGTACAGGTCATGCATTAGGTCATCATGAAGCCTTCAAGGAGTTTCACAATCATTATTTCAGATTTTCCTAATTAATAGGGGCTTAATTATCCCATGAATGCGTAAGCAAGGCTGTTCAGACAAAGGCTAAGAATTGGTTAAGTATTGGACCGATTTTGCATAGATCAGAGTGACACATTCAGCAGAGTGTAGAAGTTTCTCTGTGAGGGAAATAACATTGTTTCGTTTCATGGTCTTGAATTTATGCAATATACAGATAGAGGAGTTTTGAGTGGTTTCTTTCCCCAAATATATCTTGTGTTGTGCGATTGAAAATTTCTTTCTCTTACTTGTTATGTGATTATGCTATCGTATTTGGATTCCACAAATTGTAGAAGGATTCACTATTTTGTTTTAGTACATTACAAGATCACATTGAATCATGTTGGTATAATTTCTACAGTAACTGTTGTCAAATTATTTTGATATTCTAGATGACCTGAATATGACTTGACATGAAACTCCCTGTTGTGAAACCAACTCCAAAAATAGAAGAAAAGAGATATCAACGCCTTAGAAATAAGCCACTTCGAGGGGGAAACCTCCAATACATTACATGAATGAAAAATGCTTGGATGATACAAATGAAAAAACCTCCTTTCTATATATAGGAGTCCATGGGGCCACAATGTAATCCTAGCCGACCTAACAATAATAATTTAAGGGCACATTAATAACAATATGGGGGTTACAAGGGTACAATAATAACAATAAGGGGGTTACACTAACAAAAATAAGGGACTATACTAGTAATATAGGGACCTAACATGCCCCTCTCCTTCAAAAAAGTGATGTCCTCAATGCTTGAGTAGATCTGGGTGCTTCTGTATAAAATTCTCATCCTCCCATGTAGAATTTTCAGTGGGTAAGCTCTTCCACTTTATGAGATACTTTGAAATTTATCGATTTCGTAGCTGTCGAGTTCTTGCTTCCGTGACCGCTTCAAGTTCCAATATGATTTTTCCTTCCTCATCAAGTTCTGGAAATATTGTTTGAACTGGAATATTTTCACCTATAACCTTCTTTAAACATGAAACATGGGAAATTGGATGCACTCGTGAAGAAGCAGGAAACTCCAATTTGTATGCCATAGTACCAATATTTTGCAACACCTTGTAAGGACCATAGTACTTTGGCGATAATTTATTATCCTTCTTAGCTTGCTTGAGGGACATTTGTTTGAATGGTTGTAGCCGTAAAAATACCTAGTCTCCTACATCAAAACTTCTCTCGCTGCGATGTTGATCTAGCTGTTGTTTCATTTGATTTTGTGCCAAATTCATGTTGTCCTTTAAGAGTTGGAGAAATTCTTGTTGATGCTCGATGTGATCTTCCACTGCTTGAACCTTCGAATTTTCTCTTAATGATGATGTGATGGATGGTGAATGATATCCATAAAATGCCATAAATGGGGTCATTTTTGCTGGAGTATGGAAGGAAGTGTTATACCACCATTTAGCGAGAGGTAACCACTTGACTCGTTGTGTTTGTTTATCAGATACAAAACAACGAAGATGTCCTTCCAAACATTTATTTACTATCTCAGTTTGACCATCGGATTGAGGATGATCAGATGAGCTATGAGCTAATTGAGTACCCAAACAAGAAAATAACTCCGTCCAAAATTTTCCAGTAAAAATGGGATATTTGTCGCTCACAATAACCCTTGGGTTTCCATGTAGCTTTTGAATTGTGTCTGTAAATGTAGTATCAACTGTACTTTCTTTAAATGGATGAGATAATGCACAAAAGTGTGCATACTTGGTAAGTATATCAACTACCACCATGATGACACTCTTTCCTTCGGACTTAGGTAAACCTGTGATAAAATCCATTGAAATCTCCTCCCAGCGTTGACTTGGAATGGATAAAGTTTGTAGAAGACCCGAAATCTTAATTGTCTCAACTTTATTTTGCAGGAAAACCAAGCATTTCGCCACAAAATTTTGAATATCAGATTTAAGGCCATCCCAAAAAAAATCTTTCTTCACCCTGTGGTAAGTTTTTAAAAATCCTAAGTGTCCTCCTAAAGGAGAAGTGTGCAATTCCAAAAGAATCTTTTGTTTTAGTTGGGAATTCTTACAAAGATATAAGCGATATTTGTACAATAAGGAATCATTTTTCCAACTAAATGTATCAGATGTACTAGGATCTTGCTGCAACTTTTGAATGAGTGTCCATACATCTTTTTCCTTCTTCCATTCATCTCTTGCTTCGGTTATCCAATCTGGTTGGATAATAGAAATGGCACAAAGCAATGCTTCCACCTCTTCGTTCTTTCTTGAGAGTGCATCTGCAACAACATTAAGCTTTCCTTTTTTGTAGATTATTTCAAAGTCATAACCCAACATCTTTGTGACCCATTTTTGCTGCTTTTCTGAAGATAGTCTTTGTTCCAAAAAGTGTTTAAGACTATCATGATCATTTTTCACCTTGAAGTGTCTTCCCATTAGGTAAGTTCGCCATTTCTTTAGTGCATGCAGTATTGCTAACATTTCCTTCTCATAAATAGGTTTCTGTAAATACTTTCCTTTGATTGAATGACTTTCAAAAGCAATGGGTCTTCCTTCCTGCATTAAAACTGCACCAATTCCATTTCCTGAGGCATCACATTCCACAATAAAGGTTTTTGTGAAGTCTGGCGTAGCTAAGACCGGTGCTAGGCACATTGCCTCTTTAAGATGTTCGAAGGCCTTAGTTGCTTCAGGAGTCCATGAAAATGCATCTTTCTTCAATAATGTTGTTAGAGGTGCTGCTATTCTCCCATAATTCTTAACAAACTTGCGATAATACCCTGTTAACTCGAGAAATCCTTGCAACTACTTTATGGTTGTGGGGACTTTCCATTCCTTAATGGCTTTAATTTTGTTAGGGTCTACCTTAACACCCTCATGAGATACAATATGACCCAGATATTCCACCTCTTGTACTCCAAAGAAACATTTGGATGTTTTGCATATAATTGTTTCTCCTGCAATAGTTTGAGCACCCTGTCAACATGTTCAACATGATCCTTCCAAGACCTGCTGTAGATTAGTATATCATCAAAAAATACTAGCACAAATTTTCTAAGGAAGGGTTTGAAAATGGAATTCCTCAACCCTTGAAATGTAGAAGGTGCATTGGTAAGGCCAAAAGGCATGACCAAAAATTCATAATGACCCTCATGAGTTCGAAATGCTGTTTTTGGAATATCTTCGGTCTTCATTCTAATTTGATGATATCCTGAACGAAGATCCAACTTGGTAAAATAAATTGCTCCATGTAATTCATCCAATAATTCATCAATCACAGGAATGGGAAATTTATATTTAATGGTGAGCTTATTGAGCTCCCTATAATCAGGACACATGTGCCATGATCCATCCTTCTTGTGTACCAATACTACAGGAGCAGAGAAAGAACTTTGACTAGGTTGAATTATACCCGCCTCTAACATTTCTGCAATCATACGTTCAATTTCGCTCTTTTGGACGTAAGGATATATATAAGGCCTGATGTTTGGAGGAACACTTCTGGAATCAAATGAATAGCATGATCATGATCACGAATAGGTGGGAGTCCTTTGGGAGTTTCAAACACCTTGGAATGATTGTCCAAGACTTGTTGGAGATCTGCAGAAATAGATGATTTTGATGTTGGAACTTCTAGTGAGCATAAATGTGCAATTACGCCTCGCTGTTCTTTCTTTAGAAGCTTTGTCATGACATTAGAGCTTATTATCCTTCCTGGCTTCCCCGCAATACCCCGTAATTCAACTTCCTTTCCTTCTGAAAAAAATTTCCAGAAAAGTTCTTGAAAATTAAAAGCTACCGTCCCCAAAGATTGTAACCATTGTACTCCTAGTACAACATCAGCACCTCCCATAGGAATGGAAAGCATTGGACTAGTCAATACATATTCCCCCATGGTTAGCTTGATATTATGGCATTTTCCAGAGCAATTTATAGTTCCTCCATTTGCAGCCATCACTTGACATTCTGGTGTTGGGTATAGGAAACAATTCAATTCCTTGGCTACCTTACAATGAATAAAATTATGGGTACTACCTGAATCAATCAACACTATTACCTTTTTCTTCTTGATATTTCATTCTATCTTGAGAGTTTGAGGAGTGGTAATTCCTGCCAATGCATTACACGATATGGTCGGACTCATTTCTTCCTCTTCTAGGGTTGGTTCCTGGTGTATATCCTCTTCTTGTTAATTTTCCTCTTCCTCTTCACAATCTATGTAAAATAATTTCTTCTCAGCACACTTATGACCTTTAATGTATTTGCTATCACAACTGTATCAAAGCTCTATTACTCTTTTTTCTTCCAATTGTTGTGGTGTCAACCTTGTAGGTTGTGGAAATCTAGTAGCAACACTTCCCTCTTTATAGAAGTGAGTGGTAGGATTCATTCTCGCCATAATTTTACATTCAATTTTTCTTGCCAACCTGAATGCCTTCTCCAATGAATCAGGTTCCAAAACACGAACTTCATGTTGTATGTTATCCTTTAAAGTACCTATGAAGAGATCAATCTTGTGTTCCTCTGGAATATCAGTTACCCTTATATTCAATTTTTGGAAGTCCTCGATGTGCTCACCCACTAAAACCTTTTGTTTGATATTTATCAATTGGATAAAGAAGGTGTTGCTCTTTGTATCCTCAAAATGTGCTATCATTTCCTCCGTAAAAATTGACCAAGTGACAATTTTTTTACGAGAGCAAAGCCATCGATACCATACAAATGTATTTTGTTCTAAATGTAAAGTTGCAATGCGTACCTTTTGTGTGTTTTTCACATTATTGAGATCAAAATATTGCTCCATTTGTAGAATCCATGTTACAGGATCCTTTCTATCAAACTTCCTCATATCCATTTTTGGAATATGGTGGTTCTTCCCGCCAATATTAGAGTTTATGAAATCACGATTAACATTTATTTTGTTCTCATCATGAGTTTTCTCTACTATATTTTCACCATTAGGAAACATTTGTTGTATCAACTTTGTCAAACCTTCCATGTCTGATTTTAGATCATTCTTCATGTTTTCCATTTTTTCATCGATCTTAGCTTCCATGTCATTCATCTTAGATTCCATGCCATATATCTTAGTTTCCATGACATTCTTCAAACCATCCATCTTAGATTCCACACCTTTCTTCAAACCATCCATCTTAGTTTCTACGCCTTTCTTAAAAACTTCCATGTCATTTTTTGTTTCTCTTTGCGAAAGCGAAATTTGTTGCACTTGCTCTTGTAAATTTGATATGGCATGTTGCCATTCTTCGTCTTCATGAGTTGTAGTAGAGCCTTCTAAAGGATTAATGGGTGTTGAATTAATTTTTGGGGCCATTTTAGAATCTAATACTGATATATATTCTACATTATTCCCTTGGAATCAATTCAACTTGATTCTTCAAACAAGACTTATGCAATTCGGGAAAAAAAATACACACCTTTTACTTGCTTTTGAGGAGCTCTATATTGAAATTGAATTATCTTTGTAATTTCAGATCATTAATATCTACAATTTGGCCTTGTAATAGCCCTATAAATCTTCTTTCAAATGTCACAGCTCTGACCTAATTTGGATTCTTCAAGGAAAAGTTATGTCCAATCTCCCACAATGACCCAATTATGGACTGGTTCAGCAGAGAAAACTTGTACGACTTGCCACGTGTCACTTTTTCCTCCTTTGGCTCTGAAATTGATAAAAAAGAAACTGCAGTCTGTGTACTTGCGGCCACTTCTTACAAAATTCCAATCCGATGCTCAGAGAGAGAGTTATGAATATTTTCCCACGAAAATCTCTTTGAGATGACATTCGGGAGTCTGAAAAAGACCTAACTTCCACAGATCATATCTTTGAAAATGTTGTGAACCAATCTCTGAAACTTTGCGACGATGTTCCTTAGGATTTCAGCTTTTCTCTCTAAAAGTTTCATCTTTTGAAACTTTGTAGAAACAAAGTTGTAGCGCAAATGATGCGATGACCTGTTTAGGTTAAATTCAGGAGCCTACAGAAAGCCCTAACTTCCACAGATCATATCTCCGAAAATATTGCGAACCAAGCTCTAAAATTTTGTGAAGATGTTCCTCAGGATGTCGGCTTCGCACTCTAAACATTTCAGCTTCTAAACCTTCGTAGAAAAAACTTTATAGCGAAAATTCCATGATGACCGGTTTGGAGTAGCGAAAACCCTAGAATCCAAAGCTCTGATACCAAATGTTGTGAAACTAGCTCCAAAAATAGAAGAAAAGAGATATCAACACCTTATAAATAAGCCACTTTGAAGGATCAACCTCCAATACATTACATGAATGAACAATTCTTGGATGATGCAAATTACAAAACCTCCCTTCTATATATAGGAGTCCATGGGGCCACAATGTAATCCTAGACGGACTAACAATAATAATTTAAGGGCACAATAATAACAATAAGCGGGTTACACTAACAACAATAAGGGACTATACTAGTAATATAGGGACCTAACACTCCCTCAAGTTAAGCTTATTGAGATCACTATTATCTGACACATAAATCATGTGCCCGAATCTGACAAAGCCATCTATCGGAAGGTGATACTCCTCATCCATATCACCTTCACCCTATTGTTGCAATCTCTACTTCAGCTGCTAGTACATGCCATCATGCTTCCCTACAAATTTTTCCCATAGGAGTTCACAACTGAAATGTGATTCACCTACAGTCTTTGACAAAGAGCATTAGCAACCTTGTTCTCCTTGCCCTTGATGTATCTGATCTGAAAGTAAAACTCACTAAGGGTGGCCATGCATATATCTTTCTTGCCATTCAGATTGGGTCAATCAAACGATTACTTCAGTCCCCTATGATCATTCATCATAAAAAACCTCCCACCAAGGAGATAATGTCTCCACATCTTCAATGCATGAATGATAACTTCCATCTCAAGATCATGAGTCACATAGTTCCGCTCGTTCTCATTCAACTTCCTTGACTCATATCATACCACCTGTCCTTCCTGCATCAAGAATCCACCAAGTCCTTCCTTGCAAGCATATGTGCATACGATGAACTCCTTATGAGGATATGAAATTTTTAAGACCAAAGAATTTGTAAGAAAATGCTTCAACTACTCAAAACTAGCTACACACTCCTCAATCCATTCAAACTTCTTCCCTTTCCTCTGCAAAGATGTAATAGGATAGGAAATCCATGATAATTTCCTAATGAATCTCTTGTAATAATGTTCTAGTCCCATGAATGATATGACCTCATCCAAATTCCTAGGAGATAGACATTCCATGATAGCTTTAATATTTTTCGGGTCCACTGATATCCCTTCCTTGGAAAAAAAATGTCCCAAGTATTGAATCTGAGATTGAAAGAAAGTTCACTTTCTGAGCTTGGCATACAATTGATGCTCTCTCAAAAATATCAACACTTCTGCTAGGTGCTTTGTGTGCTCCTCCTCATTCTTAGAATATATCAATATATCATTAATAAACACTATCAAAAACATTTCCAGATAAAGACCCAACACATTTTTCATCAAACACATTAAATTGGTTGCGACATTAGTAAGACCAAAAGGAACTACCACAAACTCATAATGCCCATACCTAGTATAAAATGTAGTCTTGTAAATATATTCTTCTTTAATGTACACCTGATAATATCTGGATCTAAAATCAATCTTTGTGAACATTTTTTCTCCCTTCAAATGATCAAAATGGTCATCAATTTGTGGCAATGGATACTTTTTCTTGATAGTCACCATATTCAACTACCTACAATAAATGCACAATCTGAGAGTATCGTCCTTATTCTTTACAAACAATATTGGTGCACCCCAAGTTGAAACACTTGGCCTTATGTATCCCTTATCAAACATTTCCTTAAGCTGCAACTTCAATTCCACCATCTCTGAAGTACTCATGTTGTACGATGCCTTAGATGTTGTTTCTTCTCCCAACATCAACTCAATAGAAAATTCCACCTCTCTATGAGGAGGAAAATCTGAAACCTCTCCAAGGAACACATCCTAAAACTGCTACAAAACATTATACCTCTTCAAGACTTCATCATCCTCAAAAAACTTCCCTTTATCACTATAAATATGAATGAAAAATAATTGTAATATCCCAAAATAGGGAAATTCTACACTATTGGGAATATCTTAAGATATTCCAAATGTGGAGATCTAGCAATATGAAAACATGATAATGAAAGATCAGGGTTGCACCGACTTCAAAAAATGATAGAAGAACTCATAGCCATCTTATTAAGATCATAGCAGCAAAATGTGTACAAGATCTTGAGGAGAAAGCTACTCAAGATAGGCAATAATTAGCCTCAAGAAACAAGTACATAAAATATGACAAACACTACTACACAAGAGTTCCCAAGCTATGACTGCGGAGTTTATATGAGACACTACAACATACTTAATGAGAATAAAAAGATATAAAAATATCAGGCTCAAGAAATGTGGGGGAGCAAGCTCTCAACCCCTGAAAACAATAGTACAACAATCCTTAGAAGGATTGGATGAAATATATATACAAATGGAAAATTTTCAGAAATGTTGGAGTTGCAAGGTAGCAGCTACAACTCAAAAATGGAATGAATGGATATGGTTGAATAAGATGTCCAATCTGAAGTAAACCTCCTCCAATGGATCTCCCGAGTGCAAGGTTGATCCTAGCACTGAAGATCTCACCCTCCAAAATAGTGGTGCAAACCCCCACTGCAGATACACACTGAAATCACGCAGTCAAGGATAGGGACTGCGCTGTAGTAGATGGGAGAAGCTTGGCCTGATGTCAAGATATGAAAATCAGATCTAAAACCTTCCTCACTAACCTTCCCGAGGAATAAAAGCTCCCTCCTCTGAAAGATGAGCCAAGGAATGGTGTTGTGGAACCCTCCACTGCAACACCCTGCAACACAATGTTATACTTCAACAGAAATAACGTTGTAGCTGAAGGAGGTGGCTTGGCCTTGAGCCTGGATGTGGAGAAATGAAGTGAAATCCTTCAAGATGCCTCTCAAGAAGGAGAAGGAATCCTAAACAGGAATCCCTGGTGCTAAACAACATTGCAACTCTGCTAAACAGCCTGAGAATGCAAAGAGTCTACAAGACCAAAATCAAATACTCAAAACATGTTCCTCTATGGCTGCCTCTTCCTCCTTTTATGTAAATGAAGTTCCTTTCCTTGGACCCCACACATTAGGGTTTCCTTCCTCCCATTCAAACTGTGTTGTCTTCCCAAGCAATCCACACCCTCTTTGGCAGCACTATTGACTTGGTCAAACTTGACCTTGTCCTCATGCATTTGCCCCTTTTCACACTGGAAGGTGAAAAATAAAGCTACTCCATTGATCCCTTTCACACTATGAGGGATTTATTCCTACTTATGGGTCTCCTCGCCCATTTTATTGACCTCCTAGATGATATAAGAAAAATCAATATTCCAATTAGCTTCATGCTAATTTTGGGAACATTACAGTCCTCCCCTCTCAAAGATTGCTTGTCCTCAAAAAAGTGCAAGGATAGACTGAGTTATTTCTCCTCCTCTCCCTGTAGCATCCATGTATGATGATCTCCTCCAAGTAAATAGATGTTATCTCATCAATCAAGTCTCCACATTTCTCCTCCTGAGCATGCAAGTTAGTTATCAAGCTATCATCATGTAAAGATAAAATACTCAAGAGGATAACAAAGTTATTTCTAAAGGTCCCTTTGAGGAATGGGATCTGAAATCTAATGGTAACTATCTTTCCCATATGGATCCTCCATCCCCAAGCTATTAGCCATGAAAAATGAGTCACCTCCCAATTAGGAAACTCCTGAAAACTGTCCTCCACCTTTGGCTCTAGCAAAGTAGGTGGGATGAAAATATGCATATGGTAGACAAGGTAGCCTACCCCACGCTATCCATATCTCCACTTATGATAAGTGTAGAGTGTTGGCTAATCTTGAGCTGCAATAAGGTTGCCCTCAAGTGGCAAGATGAGGACTAGATCTCCAAATATCTCTCCTCCAACGCTGCAAATCAGGCTAGCCCAAACCATTCCATATATGACGAGTTGGAATTCACAATCATATGAAGTCCATTCAATCCTATGGCCCCCCTCATGAAGAGACAAATTTGTTGCTGTGGCAGCAATATTATCTCCCATGCTCCCCTTAGAACATGTACTGCAAAAAATATGGAGATCTTCTCTCCCAATGGACACATCCATCCAATGTGTCTCTCTCCCAAACATGCTCCTCATAAAGATAGAGACAATAGAAACATAGGGAGTAAAAATGAGAATCATGCTTTCTTCCATATGTAATAAGTGAGAAGGACAATGGTCCCTCAAATGTAACCAACGTAGCTTGACTCTCAACTGCAATAGAGACTGATAAAATGTGTGGCTCTTCAACCACTTGCCTATTGCCCCAATCTCCTCATAAGTACAGAGGAAGTGAATGATGCATGGTTTAAAATGAGCATGCCCTACATAATATACCTCTCCCCCAAGTCCTCCTAGGGAATGGCCATCAATCATGCTTATGGCCTCAAGTAGACCATGAAGCCTAAAAGAAAGAATTCTCCTCCTTGGAGCAACATCCTGCACATATATGGTCAAGGGATATATACATACATTATATAAATAATCATGTAAACAATGAACACCCTTACCATATGTTCTGCTCATACAAAGGGAGTGGCTCATAAATGAGTCTCCTCTCATCCTCAAAGAGAAAAGAGGTGGCTATGCTAACTCTTCCAAAGAGTTGTTTCTCTCCTTCTCGAGCCTACCCAAGACTCCCAACGCCGTATCAAGCTCTCCCAAGGTCCCCACTCCTCTGAAATCAATGAGTGGTGCCTCAAAAGGTGAAGCATAAATCCTCCTCTACTGATCCAGTGGCCTCCTTGGTGAGATGTCTCAATGTAATGAGACATCATCATCAAGAGATGACTGCATATATGAATGGAAAATTATGTCCATGCCCTTACTGCACAATCCAGTCTTCTCCTTGGGTGCATCAACCTCCTGAATTGGATAGGGGTGTGTACTCCTCATCTCATGATGTTGGTTCTCCTACCTACCTCCTCCTTGTGTCTCCATGGTTCCACACCTCCTCAAAAATGGCACAAGATTTGTGCCTTGATCTCCACACATGAGATCCTGGGGACTTCCTTACAAAGATGCAAGAATCCCTCTACTTGGAGCAAGATCTCCTCCTTCCTCTGCATGAGGCACTAGATACTCTCTATATGTGACAATGTTGTTGCCCTCAATCTCTGCAACATGAATGGGAAACCCCCCAATGATTGGATCCCTCTTTTAAAAGGAGATCTCCATGCTCCCTTGCTCAAAGGTGTGAGGTGAAGGTCTTTTCCGGCAAGGTATGGTGCAAGTTTTCAACCTCCCCCATGGCTTCTTGAAGTGGTTTTGAGTTTCCATGCAAGGATTTTGTTTGAGTATCCTTGTGAAGCTCCACCATAGGTGTCTCATGAACCCTTCTATCAAGTCTTTTCACTAGGGCCTTAGTGAAACTTGCATAAGATGTAGTGTTTACATTTTTTAAAGAAAAGGATTCAAAGATCCACCAAGCATAGGCCTTACCTCTCAAATGCAGCGCTGCAACTTTGATGGCTTCATCTTCAAGAATTTGGTGCTGCTGCAAGAAGGTATATAGTTCCTCCACCCAAGATTTGGCTGAACATGTAGGTGAACCTTCAAAGGTATATAGAAAAAATCTATCCTGCTGCTCTCTTCCCTTCACCTTGATCTTGCAAAACTCTGAAAAGCTGAGATGATCTCGGAATTTCTGAGTTTGAGACTCATACTCTTTCAGGAAATCACTAAGAGTTTCCCTCCTAGCAACCTCTTCTTCTCTTCCCATCTTTCTCCTGGCAATCCTAGGCATGTAACTGTGCTATGTGTTATGGTGTGTGGCTGCTTGCTCACACTCCTCATATGATAATATAGAGTTTGATTTAGATTCAAACTCTTTTGGAGATTCTTCATACATCTCCCTCCTTATATTCTTGAAATCTTCATGAATATTTTGTACAGATTTAGGAAGAAGCTTTGTAAGCCTATCCCATTTTCCTCCTCCAAAAGATGGAGTCTTTTTCCTACTCATCTCTCTGTCTCCTTATCGATGAGAATATGAAGTGCAGGGTCCTTCCTCTCCTATCTGCTTAGCCTCCTTGGGGAGGTTCTTCATGGATCTGAAATATGATGACATAAAACCCATCCTATTCTAATCTCCTTTGGCTGAGACTCACAGGCTGAGCCAAGATTCTAGCTCTGATACCACTGTAATATCCCAAAATAGGGAATTCTACACTATTGAGAATATCTTAAGATATTCCAAATGTGGAGATCCAGCAATATGCAAACAAGATAATGAAAGAGCAGGGTTGCATCAACTTCAGAAAATGATAGAAGAACTCATAGCCATCTTATTAAGATCATAGCAGCAAAATGTATACAAGATCTTAAGGAGAAAGCTACTCAAGATAGGCAATAATCAGCCTCAAGAAACAGGTACATAAAATATGACAAACACTGCTACACAAGAGTTCCCAACCTATGACTGAGCAGTTTATATGAGACACTGCAACATACTGAATGAGAATACAAAGATATAACAATATCAGGCTCAAGAAATGTCGGGGAGCAAGCTCTCAACCCCTGAAAAAAATAGTACAATAATCCTTAGAAGGATTGGCTAAAATATATATACAAATGGAAAAACTGCAGAAATGCCGGAGTTGTAGGGTAGCAGCTGCAACTCAAAATTGGAATGAATGGAGATGGCTGAATAATATGTCCAATCTGAAGTATACCTTCTCCAATGGATCTCCCAAGTGCAAGGCTGATCCTAGCACTAAAGATCTCACCCTCCAAAATAGTGGTGCAAACCCCCACTACAGATACACACTGAAATAACACAGTCAAGGACAGGGACTACGCTGTAGTAGATGGGAGAAGCTTGTCCTGATGCCAAGATATGAAAATCAGCTCTAAAACCTTCCTCACTAACCTTCCCGAGGAATAGAAGCTCCCTCCTTTGAAAGATGAGCCAAGGAATGGTGTTGTGGAACCCTCCACTACAACACCCTGCAACAAAACGTTATACTTCAACAGAAATAACGATGTAGCTGAAGGAGGTGGCTTGGCCTTGAGCCTGGATGTGGAGAAATGAAGTGCAATCCTTCAAGAGGCCTCTCAAGAAGGAGAAGGAATCCTAAATAGGAATCCATCGTGCTAAACAACACTGCAACTCTACTAAACAACCCAAGAATGCAAAGAGTCTACAAGACCAAAATCAAATACTCAAAACATCTTCCTCTATGGCTGCCTCTTCCTCCTTTTATGAAAATGAAGCTCCTTGCCTTGGACCCCACACATTAGGGTTTCCTTCCTCCCATTCAAACTGCACTGTCTTCCCAAGCAATCCACATCCTCTTTGGCAGCACTGTTGACTTGGTCAAACTTGACCTTGTCCTCATGCATTTGCCCCTTTTCACACTGGAAGGTGCAAAATAAAGCTAATCCATTGATCCCTTTCACAATATGAGGGATTTGTTCCTACTTATGGGTCTCCTCACCCATTTTATTCATCTCCTAGATGATATAAGAAAAATAAATGTTCCAATTAGCTTCATGCTAATTTTGGGAACATTACAATAATACTCATCCCTTTCAGCAACTGCACTTTTCTTGCATAGCTATAATTTTTCTCACTAATGTACGCTTCTTCTTTCTCTACAATATTATCCTTTCACCATCATCATCTAGGCACTCAACAACCTTGTAATAGCAATATAGCTTAGTCATGTGAAATAATAACTAGCCCATGCCCAAAACAATACTATATGATCCCAAAGGAAGCACATTTATATGTGTTGATGTAGGCATACCATTCAACTCAAATACATAAGATCTCACCCAATGATGAACTCTTCTCTTGGTCCCTATAACCAACTTCACTGAGAAATATTCTACATGCACTTATTTATTCAAGCAACACTTATTCACCGGGCCAGGATTTATATAACTATGATTAGATACAGGATCAATAAAAATATAAATAACTTGATCACAAAGCTTACCTTCCACCTCAATAATGGATGCCTAATGATCAACTTGCCTATTGTCCACTATTGCATAAATATAAGGAATACTCTTCCTGACATATCTAACTATTTGTGCCTCCTAAGCACTATAAATATGAGGTATTCCACCCTGATATGATGTAAAATATCTCTTGCGATGCTCTCCACAACAATCTCAACACGATAAATAAATCCTACCATCACCCTTATTCTTCTCCTTAGGATGAAATCCATGTCCTCTGTCAAATACATTTAAATTCTTATAAGGTGCTATGTTCTCCTTATCACTTGCAGCCTAAAACCCTCCTCTCTTATTATCCCAGTTTCCTTTAGTATTATCATTACCTTTCCAATCTTGATTAGGCTCAGAATTATGCTTATACTAATCATAAAAATGCTTCAACTTCCTAATGACATCCTCCATTGACTGGGGCTCATCATACTCAATCTGATCTTTAAATTCTAAAGGAAATCCATTGATGAACTTTTGTACCTTTGTGTTCTCATCCTTAAGGTAGGGAACATACCTCAATAACTCTAAGAACTTGGTCGTGTACTCTTCGTCGATTATAGAACCCATATTCAACTCATAAAATTCCTTATCCTTTTCGTTATAGTATCTCTCGGATAAATACTTCTTCCTAAAGAATCTTTTAAACTCATGCCAATTCAACTCCTCTATCCTGATGCCTTTGACATGCTTCGCATCTTCCCACAAGATATATTATATTCCCTTAAGACTTAACATAAATATCTTAGCTTTCATATTCTATGAATAATCATGAATTATAGAACTTATTCATCCCGAGTAGCCATGCTTCTACATATTTTGGTTTCTTCACATCTCCATCAAAAGTAGGAGTCCTAGCTTTCTTTAACTCTTTTGGAAAGTATTGTTTCTCACTCCTCTTATAAGGATGCTAGTGGTAATGATGATGATGTCTCTCAGAACTAGAGCTAGAATAGAATCCATGAGCACTACCTCTCCTGTCAGGTATATCCAACCATCTGCCACCTCTGACTATATCATCATTTTCCACCTGGTATCCTAATTAATGTGTGTTTCCATATGCCCCATTAGTCCTTTCCTTTTTTCCATGATCGATTCCCTACTATCCCTACTTATGAAAATTTGAAAGACTCTGAAGGATGAATTTATTAACTTGTGCTTTCTTTTCCTAAGCTTCGGCAAGCCTTTCTTGTGACTCAATTAGCTTGTTATCATCCGCCTTACAACTTCATATATTTTCCTTCAAGATTCTCAATGTATTTGCTATATCAGGAGAATAATCATCTCCTTGTTGTTGAGTTGATCTATAAGGATATTCACGTGAACTATAATCCACCATTTTTCTCATCATCTTTGATCTTCTATCTCCTACAAACATTCCATGTTAGATAAACCAAATAGAGACAATCAAAATCATACCTCGATTTGTTTCAGGGAGGTTATCTTGTATGCACAATAAATCCAAATTAGAACAATATATATACATAATGACACCAACAAATACACATCTCAACATCATAACATCATAACATACCAACATCATCATCATGACACAAAATACAATAATAACCTTCATAATGCATGTGTGTCCTACTATGCATGCACACTCATAACCATCACAATGCATGGACAACAAACACATTGGAAAATAACATGTCTGCATAACAACCATAGTTATGTCGTCCAATCTAAGTGTTTTAACTTGGAAGCTCTGATACCACCCTGTAACCACCTCCTCCAAAATTTACCCACTTTTACAATCTCTCCAGGGTAAACATGAGCTGAGTATCACTATGATATGTCCCGACCTCCAAGATCCAATTATGGAAGTGAAGTTGAAAAACCGAAAACAAACTGGCATACCTCAAGAACTGTAAACCACTCAGGTGCTTGTCAACCACCCCAGGTTATCAATCCCTGATTTGGAACACTTTTTTCACACAATTTACCCTCCAACCACACCCACAAGACTGCATGCATCTGATTATGATGCTCCAACCGCACTCATAAGCTTGTCTGTGTGAGGTTATGACCCACATTTCTCAGTTAAGTGCATGCAGTTGTGAGATCTATGCCACTTCTTTAGGAAAACCTCCATACCACTACCCAAAATTTCCTATAACTTTCTAGAATCATGACATTGATAATAACCATGCTAAACAATCAGAACTTAAGCAAGATATCGACATAGGCATGCCTAATGTAGGTTATGCATTTCATCAAACATATCGTAAAAATATAAACTACAGGTCATGAATGCATATGTGATCATAGACTTCTGAAATTCCTCTAAGAATCAACAAGAAGTCTCCAAGACCTCTCTAGCCAGCTACAATAACACTTGTTAGTCCATGCATTCATCAACCTTCCAGTAATTCAAAAATTAGGAATGAGATACATAACTGGAGCACATCATATAACCAGGTATATAAAAAACATATAACTAGAATACATATTGTTGGGGTTCCTATGTTTTGGCAGGTTTGGCTCTACCAAAAGACAAGACAACATCAAACCGCTTTGGGATCTCAGGATCTAGCTCTCCTGGATCCAGAGAGGGATCTCTCTATAAAAGGCGAAGCAGTATATGTCTTCGAAGTTCGATTTTAAGGTATTAGGCTAGTTATAGGGCACAAGGGTGGTTGTTTTGTTTGTTTTTTTTTTGGTTGTTGGGAATTATGAAAGAAGGGTTCAATGTAAGACAAAGAAGTGGGCAAAGAAGGATTTTCGCAATGGGAAGGTAATTCAAAGAGAACTCAAGTCCATTGGGCAATGGGGTCATAAAAGGGTTTACTTGCAATTCAACATCCAAGGCTTTCAAATGGGCTAGTCATCTAAAACAGAGGATCTCTAAAGATGATAGTATGGGATGAAATGATAAGGAATGAAGGTGAATAACAAGAAAACCTTCCAAGGTGACCACTTAGGAGAAAATATAGGGACAGGGCGTGCCTTAACCGTCTATGACCAAACTCCTAATGAGGCTAACTCTTCAGACAATAGAAAACACTTGAGGTTTGACACAAATTGAAGCCTAAGATCAGAGAAAGGATTTTAACTTTCAATGATTTTGACATTCAACTCAAGGGATCTTAGAAAGACTTAACTGTTGGAAAATGACCCTATTGAGATAGAATCAACTCTAAATCTCCCAGTATCCCAATTCTTTCAGCTAAAAACAGACAAGAACATCTAAAAACAAACTCTTAAATTCACACATCAGTAAGCAGTGAATAACCAACTACTATACTGGTTAAATTATCTCAAATTTGTTCTCAGATCACACAATTAGTAGAAAAAATCCAAGATAAGAAGAGCAGGAAGCATTAGGGTACCATGCAAGGGTATATCCTAAGCCAGATTACTAATTTCTTATCAGAGAAATGAAATATGATGAATCACAGAGGGAAAACATAGACAAAGATAGAACACATCATCGCTGCTTTAAATCAGGATCCAATGAACATGCTTGTCATATTAAAGAGCAACACCAGTCATATACATCATTTTCCAACAGCTTGATATTCAGTCTGAAATCATCTCCTCAGCCTATTTTACAATTAATACACACAGAGCTCTATCTCAAATAAACAACTTACAATCCACGGTTATCCAAACAACAACCTTTACAAAGTATTTTTCTTGAGTTCTTATAGCTGAACGAGAGGCAGTGGAGGTAGATAGATTTTTAAATGAAACATTAAAACAGGGAAATAAGAGTTCTCTAGGCCCATTCTGTTTTAATATCCCTGCATTGACTTTCAGTACTCTTTGGATGAAAGAGTGGTCTTCGACAAGCTGATTATAACTTCAGAGGTATGTTCTTTGATGTACTTTTCGGTTGTTTGTACTCTGTAGCACTCTAGGACAAGTAAGGCAGATAAATGACTTCAGGCCTGCCATACTATGTAACAAATGCTCTGGCAATCTTAGGACTACTATCAAAGTGGTGATATTTTCGGGAACATTGATGGAGAATAAAGACATTATGGGAACTCATCCTTTCTTGGGAAAGAACCTTCTGCTGATGTGAAACACTGATGAGGTTTGTTTCATGTGCGTTAGGCCTTATTAGGCCTTCTGGGTCATTCATAAAGTCTTCAATCTGTGTATTCTCCCTCTAACACTAGATTAAAGCATTAAATCTTCAATAATGGCTTTAAATCTCTTTAAACTGTCACTGATACACTTTTCTTCTTATGTTGATTGTCTCTGTCTGTGTATATGTAGGTTTGATGGCACTGGAGGGTTTGCAACAGATTTAATAACCCTGATCTGGATAAAAATATGTGTTTAAAACCCCCTCAGGAGTCTCTCCTGCAATTTCTGGCTCTGAAAAGGCTTTCTCTACACTATGTGTCACCATGACAGTGACTATGAGAAAGAACGGTTTTCACCATCTGTAACCCTACAAAACACAATAAAGTTGTTAGGAAAAATACTTGGGAGTGGAGGTTGGATGCTATGGGGGACTGAGGGAATGGCAGCGCAGTAGTGAAAATAGTGGCTGCAGCGAAGAAAACAGTGGAAACAGTGAAATAATGGAGAAAGAATGATCTAAAGGAGGTCTGGTGCGAGGAGGACTCTGGACCGTCCGATTAGATCAGATGGAAGTGATCAATGGTCAAAATTCATTGGTGGAGCTGTCAAGACATGAATTAGGCAGATAAAATGACTTTAGTGTAAAACACTGAAGTTTTAATGTTGGGTGAATTACAAAGGAAAATGAGTAAAATGAATGAAATCGGAGGCGATTTGGTGGTGGGACCGGAAGGGCGAAGGGTGATTGATCGTGGACCGTTGGATCTCGGGAAGAGATCAATGGCATAGATCTCCCGATCAAGTCATTGGAAGCTCCAATGAAATCAATATGGAAGAAGATGCGATGCAATACGAGTCGTTGATCTAGATCAGATCGATGTTTGAGATCTTCAGGAAGAGCTTTCAGAAGCAAAGAGGGGGGGAGTGGCTTTTAGAGGAAAAACTGATGTTTTCGCGCAGCTATAGAATGGTTTTGAAATTTCACCTAAAAAACACAATATACCTTGCTGCCCAATGCTTGTCCCTCCCAAAACCACTTTTATAGCGTAAATTTGAGATTTTAACTGTCGGACACTAAAATCGTGCGATATGCACCTCAGTCGTTGGATGTAGGACTGGGAGATCTGACGGTGCAAGATGGAGCGCATATGGAAAGAATCACGGTCGGTAAGGTGGGGGAAAGTCAAAGGCGGGTTCACTGTGGGCCGTCAGATCTGTATAATGGATGGTCAGGACCAAAGGCAGAAGCGCTAATGTTCCAAGGGGGAAAATATTATAATAGATGGGCGGGACAAATCTTAACCGTTGGATCTATTGGGACGAACAACGAGGATTAAATCTCATCGGAGAAAGGCAAGGGGCCAAAACTCCGCGGTTCACTGATCTTGCGATTTGTGATTTTTCGAGGGCCGTCGGATTAAAGGGGGAAATTAACGGTCCATATGCAATCGACGGGGTAATGAGGAGAGGGGGTGGGGCACGATGCGATTAGCACTAACCGTCGGATCTGTAAAGATTGATGGCTCAGATTGAATCCGTGGTCGATAGAACAAATGTTCATCGCATCGGGAAATTTCAATTAATCAGGGAAAAAGGCCAAAGGGAAACTTCTGATTATGATTAGTGCTCAAGGGCTTAGCGCCTGGTCCTGGCGCCGGTCGTATGCGGAAAAGGGGCTAAGGGTCAGGCCGAAAGGGGCTTAAGCCTATTATAAGGTGAAAAGTGGGTTTTTAAGGCCAAAAACAGAGTTTTTGAGGCTAAACGGTGGGTTCCAGTAAAAGGAAAAAGGGGTTTTTAAACCAAATGAAGGGATTCACAATGCTTTAAAAGGGAAATTTGATGGTTTAGAGGGCTGAGGAAGGGATTTTCAGGATTTTTAGTGAAATTTTGAGAAGGGAAAAAAGGGGTGAAAATGGGGAATTTGCAGGGATAAAAGGGAGTAGATGGAGGCTTTTCTTGAGCACAATTCTTTCACAAACAGTAAGGCTTTTCAATGGAAACAGTAGTGAGGGCTATTCAGAGGATACACAACACAAGGAGACTTCAAGAATGATAGGTTTTCAAAGGAAATGTATCTGTTGAAGACTCAGAAACAAATTTAGCCACCTGTTTGCTATGTCAAAATTTTATAGGTGGCTAACAGTGGCTCCACACAGGGATGGCATCTTCTTGAAGGTGTCAAGAAATTAAGAAATAATCTTTGGAAGTGGGCCAGATGCCTGGTACTTGAAACTTATTTTCTTTCTTTAATCAACTGCCACAACTCATGAAGACATCATATCAGCAGAAAACATTCTCCCAAACAATCTACCTACCCATCCTACAGTCCTAACATTTTTTCTTCAAGGTGCATTTAGATTTGCAGACCTTCTTCATCATTTTTTATTGAAAGCAGAAAAAAAACTAATCTAATTCTACCCTTATTCCTCCATGAGACTAGATTAAATAGTTGGTCTCATAGCTTCTCTACCTACACTAATATCTACTAGGATTAAACTGTCTAGCATATTTCTTTCTCTACATTCTACAACAGAAATTTAAAAACAGTCAAACTAGGATTAGGTATGCAGTTTCTTTGTGGGTCCATGGCATAAAGACAGCTACACATGAACCAAACTTTGCAAGAACTTGAAAACAAAATGTAAAGGCTTGAAATTGTGAAATTTTGAAGCATCCTTCTTTTCCCTGTGACTCAGGTTTTGAGCTTGTTAGAGTCACTTTCTTCTTCATTTCAGCTCTGGTTTTGGGCTGGTTAGAGTTGATTCTTCTTTCTTTCCTTGATGGTTCAGGTTTTGATCATATTAGAACCAGCCTCTCACTCTTTTTGGCTCAGGTTTTAAATTTGTTAGAGCCATTCTTTTGGAACTTCATAGGTTCAAGTTTTGAGCACGTCTGAACCTTTCTTTCTCTCTTTTTTGAAAAATTTTCTCCTTTTCTTTAAAACAAAACACAACAATGGTATTTACAATGGAAGTGAAAACTTTAAACTAGAAATTAGCAGAAGTAATGCTTGAACATCCTGCCATTGACAGGACCCCCAAATAGATCTGTACCATCTAGCTCTTGCAGAAAAAAGGCATTTGGACCAATGGTGGATTGGATGATGTAAGGACCTTGCCACAAACTGTCAAATTTGCCATGCTTTCCTTTGTCCTCTCTCCTAGAGTCCCACTTAAGTACCTTATCTCCAATTTTGAAGTCACAAGCATTTGTTCTCTTATCAAACAACTTTTTAATGTTTTCTTGCACTTTCAGAGCTCTGTTGTAGACTTCTTCTCTTGTTTTCTGGAGATGTATGGTTTGATTTATCCTCCTTACCATGCTGTCCTCTTCTGACTGAATTTCTTGGACTAATTTTATCACTGGTACCCCTAGGCTGGTAGGGAACACTGCATCTGCTCCATAGACTAACTGATATGGAGACATTCTGATGGATTTCTTTGTTGTCAACCTGTCTGCCCACAAAGCATGCACTAATTTGTTATGCCATGATTTTTTGTTCTCTTCAAGCAGCTTCTTGATGATGGTCACCAAAATCTTATTTGATGATTCTATTAGCCCATTACCCTGAGGATATTAAGCAGTAGAATGACCAAGTGCAATCTGATACCTGTGACAAAAATCAATCATCTTTTTGGACCCAAAAGCAACAGCATTATCAGTGATAATCTTCCTAGGGCAGCCAAATCTAGATAGGATGTGGTCTTCTAGGAATTTTATAATAACAGAATCTGTGGCATTCCAGCTAGTAGGGATGGCCTTTATCCACTTTGTGAAATAGTCTGTGGCTGTGAGAATCCATTTGTGTTTGGCTGATGAAGAAGGATGGATTTCTCCTATGAAATCTAGGCCCCACTACTGAAAGGGAGCTTCAACAGTTATAAGTTGTAATGGTAAAGGGAGGATTTTTCTTTTGCCCTAAAAAATCTGGCACTTATGGTAGGCAACTGTCATTTTGTGGATATCATTAAACAAGGTGGGCCAGTAATAGCCAGCCCTAAGTATTTTGTTAGCAATGGCTTTCCAGTTTAGATGACCTCCACACTCCCCTGCATTGAACTCATGTTTGATCATCTCTGCTTCGGCTTCAGGTAGGCATTTAAGCAGAAAACCATTTGCATTTTTCTAGTATAAAAATTCATTTAAAATGCAATAGTTTCTATCCTTTAACTTCAGAAACCTTGCCTTATTCTTTGATAAATCAGGAGGAGCATTAAGATTTGTAAGCACATACAGGATGTCAGATTACCAAGGAGAGTTTTGAAATGTTTCTTCAACAGTAGGATCAGGCAATCCTTCATGCTCATCCAAGGCATCTACCATGTTAATGTCAAGGGCTTGTAGGTTGGATTCGGCCATTAGTTGAGCTAAGCCTTGACCTTTGATAAGTTTTGTGGGTTTGATCTCCAGACCATACTCTAGTATTATATCAATCCATTTTCCCCTCTTCCCATCTGGATCTTGGGACAAAATGTCTTTTACCACTATGTTTGGCACGTAGGAAATGATGTGAGAATGCAGAATATACACCCTGAATTCTTTCAAGGCCTTTATCAAGGCCTAGGCCTATTTTCCCATTATGTTATATTTCAAGGGTGCATCCCTCAACGCCTTACTGAAAAAAGCAATAGGTTGTTCCTGTCCCTCTGGATTCTTCTGCAACAAGACAGCAGCCATTGTATGCTCAGAAGCAAAGGAGAATATAAGGAATTCTTTTGAAAAATCAGGTCTGATTAGGACTGGTGCTCGGGTAAGTGCAAGTTTAACTAATTCAAAGGATTTTTTGGCCTCTAGAGTCCATTTGACTCCTACATCTTTTTTCAGCATGTTTTTCGTATCTCTGAGGAGTTTTTCTAAGTTGGGAATAAACCTCCTTAAGAAGTTAATTTTCACAATAAAGGACTGCAATTATTTAATGTTTCTTGGGTGACTAATCTGCAGTATTCCCTCAACTCTTTTGGGTCTATTTTAATCCCCTTTTCTGATATAATATGGCCAAGAAGCTTACCTTCTTGAAGGCCAAATACAGTCTTCTTGGGATTTAAAGATAGCCCGAACCTTCTACATTTCTCAAATACTCTTCTCAGATGTTTGAGGTGCTCCTCATCAGTTTTGGAATAAACTGTTATGTCATCAAGATAAATGACAATGAAGTGCCCTATTTCCTCTGAAAATGCAATGTCCATAGCCCTTTGAAAGGTTGCACCAGCGTTCATTAGTCCAAAATGCATTTTCACGTACATGAACGTGCCCCATGGAGTGGTGAAAACTGTTTTTAGTTGATCTTTTGGGAGTACTAGGACCTCGTTATACCCTGAAAAGCCATCTAATAGAGATATCCTCTTTGAGCCAACTACCCTTTGTAGGATGTGTTCCATTTTGGGTAAGGGGTAATTGTCCTTTAAGGAGGCTCTGTTAAGGTTTCTAAAATCAATGCACAGTCTGATTTCGCCTGTCTTTTTTCTCACAGCTACAAGGTTGGACACCCAATCGGAAAACCTCACAGACACTATGATTCCTGCCTCATACATTTTCTTGATTTCCTTTTCTACAAGAGGCAGTTGTACTGGGTTAATTCTTCACAGTTTTTGCCTAAATGTTTTTGGTTTTCTTTCAATGGGATCTTGTTCTAGATGATTTCTGTGTCATTGGCTTTTAAGTCCTCATAGCTCCAAGAAAACACATCAACAAATTATTTAAACAAATCCACATATTTCTTCTTGATGTGCGCTGACAATGATTTAGCTAATTTAATCAGCTTAGGCTTATCCTCGGTGCCTATATTTCATTCTTCAACATCTGATTCAGTGTGTTCTATAGTGGGCTTCTTTACTACATCATTAAAATAAAAAAGGTCCTCAAGGGGCGCTAGTCCTCTGGGTATGTTTTAATCTTTGGACTGTAGCACCTCTATGTCTTCTTTTTCTGCATTCATGTATTCTTTTGTTTGATTCTCAAAATCCTTGGTCAACATGTTTATTTCTACAGAGCAGGACGGTTTTTCTTCATCAGGGGGCTCTTTATCTGAATTTCTTTCATCAGACTTAAAGCCTGACTCTGGCAATTCGAACTCATTCCTGCAAAGCAAGAAATCCTCTATCTGTTTGTCCCCCTCAAAGACCTACCAATGTTTCTCATTATCTGGCACCGCTGGTCTATATTTTGTTTGAATAATGATCTGTTTATCACTAGGTATTCTCTGATATGAACTAGTAGCACAGGCCAATCCATTTGCGATAATGTTCTGGTCCCTAGGGATAAACACAAGCTCATATTCTACAAAGGTTTCCAGCAGATCCATGGCATCATTTCTGTATGCTCGCAATCTAGGATGTTTCGCATTGTACTCTCCATTTACTTGTTTGATGACTAACTCAAAGTCTCCATGTACAACTATTCTTTGGGCTCCTAGTTTTTTCAATAGATTCAATCCTAGGATGAGAGCCTCATACTTTGTGATGTTGTTTGTACATTTAAAGTATCGTTTGAAAGCATGACTCTCATCATAATTGCTTTCGGTATTGTGCAACCATACTCTAGCCCCTGCATTCTTTCTAGTGCATGAACCGTCAAAGTTCATTCTCCATAAGGGATTGTTTGTGGACTTATTATCATTTTCACCCCTAAAGATGTATTCACCATTATGTAATATTCTGAGGTCTTCACTATGTGTGTAATTTTTTGTTCTTCAAGGTTTGCATGGAGTTCAGAGTGATGAGTGGTCTGTTGTTTGCAGTCTTGGTTTTGTTCACTCTGGTCTTTTAATTCAGTAAACTGTTCTAAAGTTTCTCCCTGGTTTTCCTCAACATCTAGAGTTGCCATTATGTTAAGATCTGCGGGCTCTACTCTGTTGTTTGGATTCCTGTCTTCTAGCTCTGGCTCATCTATAAGTTCATCGTTGTAAAGGATAAAAGAGTCCAGATCTATATGGAAATAGTATAGAGGTGAATTTTCAGGTTTCTCAGGGCCGTTAACCATAAATTTCATGTGTGCCTCTCTATATAGTCTTCTAAGCTGGCTAAATACAGGGATTGTGGCATATGTCATGTCCATCTGCATTGTGCCTTGAAGCTTGGCACCCCATGACCTTAACAAAAACATGCCATACTTAGGAGGCACATCTGCCACTACAACATCCATTACCATGCACTTGGCTGGGATTTGGGTCAAATTCACACAAATATCTTTGATTATGCCAAGTCACTTCACTCTGCTAGAGTCAAATGAATATAAATCCTTATAAGGTCTGGTTATCTCTAGGCCTAGTTTTTCCATTATCACCTTTGGCATAAGGTTGTGTGAAGCCTCAGAATCATGCATGGCATTATGCAGGATTTTGTCATGGATATTGAGGCTGACATAAAAAGGAGGTACTACTCCTTTCTGAAATTTCCCTTCAATTTTTGGGCCAAACAAAAGAGTTGGTTGATCATCATTTAGATTGACAGTATCACTGTTTTCTCCTAAGTTTAAAGCTTTCAAAATTTAACCTTTATACACATCCTGAGTGGCCAACTCAGTGAGAGGAAATGAAATTTTTATTTTGGCTATCTCACTTTCCAAATTGAAAGGAGACTGACTCTTCGAAAGGTTCAAATCAGTTTTGTTGGTCACCATTTTATTGGCAGAATCAGCTTGCTGATTCTCACTATGTACAATGTTTGAAGCTATTTTATCAGGAGCATTAGCCACAGTGCTAGTGCTGCTAGTTTCTTGACTTGGTTTATCAATAGTCTGGATGTCTTTTTCTTTGTTTTTGCTAGAGCTCTCAGTTGCTGATTTGTTACTTTCAGCAGTCACTTTAGGAGTATTTTCAGGTCTCTTTTTAATGCTGACTTCAGAGGTTTTTGGCTTGGGAGTATATAAGTTCTTTTTTCTTCTGAGATCATATTGTTCTCGGACCTGCATGATGGCATTTTCGAATCCTAACCTATAGTCTTCAGATTCTAACCCTTCCTCATCCCAATGTGAGTATGAGGTCTAATTATCCTCTGTAGGAAAGGTGTGATCTTGATTATCCACCTCCACCATGTTTATGGTGGCTCCCTATGATTCTTCTATTATTCCCTCATCCTCATTAAGGAAATTATCTTGGAATGGAGGTATGACTTGTTGATCAGAGTCTCTTTGTCTATTTGGGGGATTGTTTCTCCTAAATTTTTGGTTCTGGTTTTGATTTTGGTTTTTGTCTGATTATTGACTTGGAGAGTCAAATTTTCCACCATTCTTCCTAGCCTCTCCATGTTTTTGGCTAGGATATCAAATTTGGGATCAGATGTGGAAGCTGCAGTGTCATCCCTATAGGTTACCTTCTTTTCAGCCCTCACTCTAGCTCTTTTTTCAATCAGGTTTGCTTCTACACTCACTGCTCCTTTCCGCATGTCTTCTAATGTGTCATAATCTCTCTCCCTAAGCTCGTAGGCCATATCATCATCAAAGCCTTCAGGGTATTTCACTAAGGCCATTCCTTGGGGAGGTTTCATGTGAGGTGGAAGAGCATTGTAGACGTTGTTAAATCTAGTAGAGTAGTCATGGACACTCTCTCCCTGGTTTCTTTTAAGGTTCTTATATTCATCTAATATTTGGAGAGGGTTGCTTTTGACTTCCAATTTTTTTATGAAGTTTTGATGCAAAGAGGGAAGATCATGGATACTATTGGGAGGTAGGCATTTAAACCACTTCTTCACATCTCCTCCTAAACTCTGGGAAAAGATTCTCATTTTGACTGTCTCATCATCTATCTCCATATAGTCAAAGGCATCTTCCATCCTATCCACATGGTGTTGAGCTATGGTAGACTCTTTTCCAGTGAAATGTGGGATTTTTGCCTAATAATCATTGGGTAAAGGCACTGGAGGCTGTGGTAACACCAAGGGAGCATACCATGTTGCCATGATGGTGTTTCGTGGGGGTAAAGTTTGGGCTTGAGCAACAGGTATATGAAAGGCATAAATGCTAGGACCAACAGCAAACTGTTGAGCAGATCTAGGGTGAGAGAGGTCCAAGTTATGGATGAAATTAATATTAGGAGGTGTTGATGGAGGGGTTTCTCTATCACCAATCTGTTGACCACCTTGCTGTGGTGAACTTGGAGGCTCAAAGTCTGTCTGTTCTATAGCACTGAGTGACTAAGTTCTTGGTAGATTACTTGGTAAGTCTAAGTCAATCTGAGTGTTTGATAGAGCTGCAAAGTTTTCAGGTGCTGAATTAGCTCTATTAATATGTATGAGAATAGTTGGATCCCTATATGTATAAGGCTTCCTAAGAATACTCTCAGGGTTGTCAACTACCTCAGGTGGGTTTGGATTAGGATAAGCCCTGGTATGGATTTTTCTTGAAGCCAGTATGTTAGGCCTCAAAGAAGAAAGTTAGCCAGGTATGACATTCTTTAAGAGGCAAACTATCTTCAAACCACGAAGCTTAATCCTATGTGTTTCTTTAATGTGGATGATGTTGAAATGCAACTGGTCTCCCAGTGGAGTCTTGTGAAAACAAAGATAATTAGCAGGCCTACTGATCCTTAGTGAAGTATTATGGTCATTAAGGAACTGTAGAGTCACCAGGTGGAGGGTTTAAAGTGTTTCAAGAAATTTTACTGTCCACCACAATGATTTACTACCAAGCTAACCAGAGATTTTGGATTTCTGAGGTCCTAAGGATGTATAAGATACACTCAGAAATTTCCCCAGCAGAGTTGCCATTATGTTGGGGGTTCCTGTCTTTTGGTAGGTTTGGCTCTACCAAAAGACAAGACAACATCAAATCACTTTGGGATCTCAGGATCTAGCCCTCCTGGATCCAGAGAGGGATATCTCTATAAAAGGTGAAGGAGTATATGTCTTTGAAGTTCGATTTTAAGGTATTACGCTAGTTATAGGGCAGAAGGGTGGTTGTTTTGTTTGTTTGTTTGTTTGGTTGTTGGGAAATATGAAAGAAGGGTTCAATGTAAGACAAAGAAGTGGGCAAAGAAGGATTTTGGCAATGGGAAGGTAATTCAAAGAGAACTCAAGTCCATTGGGCAATGGGGTCATAAAAGGGTTTACTTGCAATTCAATATCCAAGGCTTTCAAATGGGCTAGTCATCTAAAACAGAGGATCTCTAAAGATGATAGTATGGGATGAAATGATAAGGAATGAAGGTGAATGACAAGGAAACCTTCCAAGGTGACCACTTAAGAGAAAATATAGGGACAGGGCATGCCTTAACCATTTATGACCAAACTCCTAATGAGGCTAACTCTTCAGATAATAGAAAACACTTGAGGTTTGACACAAATTGAAGCCTAAGATCAGAGAAAGGCTTTTAACTTTCAATGATTTTGACATTAAACTCAAGGGATCTTAGAAAGACTTAACTGTTGGAAAATGACCCTAGTGAGACAGAATCAACTCTAAATCTCCCAGTATCCCAATTCTTTCAGCTAAAACCAGACAAGAACATCTAAAAACAAACTCTTAAATTCACACATCAGTAAGCAGTGAATAACCAACTACTATACTGGTTAAATTATCTCAAATTTTTTCTCATATCACACAATTAGTAGAAAAAATAAAAGATAAGAAGAGAAGGAAGCATTAGGGTACCATGCAAGGGTATATCCTAAGCTAGATTACTGATTTCTTATCAAAGAAATGAAATATGATGAATTACAGAGGGAAAACATAGACAAAGATAGAACTCATCATCGCTGCTTTAAATCAGAATCCAATGAACATGCTTGTCATATTAAAGAGCAACACCAGTCATATACATCATTGTCCAACAACTTGATATTCAGTCTGAAATCATCTCCTCAGCCTATTTTACAATTAATACACACAGAGCTCTATCTCAAAGAAACAACTTACAATCCACGGTTATCCAAACAACAACCTTTACAATGTATTTTTCTTGAGTTCTTATAGCTGAATGAGAGGTAGTGGAGGTAGATAGAGTTTTAAATGAAACATTAAAATAGGGAAACAAGAGTTCTTGAGGCCCATTCTGTTTTAATATCCCTGCATTGACTTTCAGTACTCTTTGGATGAAAGAGTGGTCTTCGACAGGCTGATTATAAATTTAGAGGTATGTTCTTTGATGTAATTTTCGGTTGTTTGTACTTTTTAGCACTCTGGGACAAGTAAGGCAGATAAATGACTTCAGGCCTGCCATACTGTGTAAAAAATGCTCTGGAAATCTTAGGACTAATATCAAGGTGGTGATCTTTTTGGGAGCATTGATGGAGAATAGAGACATTATGGGAACACGACCTTTCTTGGGAAAGAACCTTCTGCTGATGTGAAACACTGATGAGGTTTGTTTCATGTGCTTTAGGCCTTATTAGGCCTTCTAGGTAATTCATAAAGTCTTCAATCTATGTATTCACCCTCTAACATTGGATTAAAGCGTTAAATCTTCAATAATGGCTTTAAATCTCTTTAAACTGTCACTGATACATTTTTCCGCTTATGTTGACTGTCTCTGTCTATGTATATGTAGGTTTGATGGCGCTAGAGGGTTTTCAACAGAGTTAATAACCCTGATTTGGATAAAAATATGTGTTTAAAACCCCCTCAGGAGTCTCTCCTGCAATTTCTGGCTCTGAAAAGGCTTTCTCTACACTCTGTGTCACCATGACAGTGACTGTAAGAAAGAATAGTTTTCACTGTCTGTAACCCTACAAAACACAATAAACTTGTTAGGAAAAATCCTTGGGAGTGGAGGTTGGATGCTGTGGGGGACTGAGGGAATGGCAGCGCAGTAGTGAAAATAGTGGCAACAACGAAGAAAACAGTGGAAACTGTGAAAGAATGGCGAAATAATGATCTGACGAAGGTTTGGTGGGAGGAGGAATCTGGACCATCCAATTAGATTAGATGGAAGTGATCGACGGTCAGGATTCATCGGTGGAGCTATTAATATATGAATTAGGCGGATGAAATGACTTTAGTGTAAAACACCGAAGTTTTAATGTTGGGCGAATTACAAATAAAAATGAGTAAAATGAATGAAATCAGAGGTGATTTGGTGGTGGGACCGGAAGGGCAGAGGGTGAGTGATCGCAGACCGTTGGATCTCAGGAAGAGATCAACAGCGGAGATCTCCCGATCAAATCATTGGAAGCTCCGATGAAAGTAATATGGAAGAAGATGCGATGTAATATGAGTCGTTGATCTAGATCAGATCGACGGTTGAGATCTTCAGGAAGAGCTTTCGGAAGCAAAGAGGGGGGGAGTGGTTTTTAGAGGAAAAACCGTTGTTTTCATGTAGCTATAGAATTGTTTTGAAATTCCACCCACAAAACACGATATACCTTGCTTCCCAACGCGTGTCCCTCCCAAAACCACTTTTATCACGTAAATTTGAGATGTTAACTATCAGACACTAAAATCGCGCGATATGCACCTCAGCCATTGGATGTAGGACTGGGAGATCTGACGGTGCAGGATGGAGCGCGATATGGAAAGAAGCACGGTCAGTAAGGTGGGGGAAAGTCAAAGGCGGGTTCACTGTGGGCCATTAGATCTGTATAATGGATGGTTAGGATCAAAGGCAGGAGCGTTAATGTTCCAAAGGGGAAAATATTATAATGGATGGGCGAGACAAATCGTGACCGTTGGATCTATTGGGACGAATGGCGGGGATTAAATCACATCAGAGAAAGGAAAGGGGCCAAAACTCCGCGGTTCACTGATCTTGCGATTTGCGATTTTGCGAGGGCCGTCGGATTAAAGCGGGAAATCAACGATCCATATGCAATCGGAGGGGTAATGAGGAGAGGGGGTGGGGTGCGATGATTTGCGCCAACCGTTGGATCTGTAAATATCGATGGCTCATATTGAATTCGCGGTCAATAGAACAAATGTTCATCGCATTGGGAAATTTCAATTAATCAGGGAAAAAGGCTAAAGGGAAACTTCCGATTGCGATTAGCGCCCGAGGGCTTAGCACCTGGTCTTGGTGCTAGTCGTATGTGGAAAAGGGGCTAAGGGTCAGGCCAAAAGGGGCTTAAGCCTGTTATAAGGTGAAAAGTGTGTTTTTTTAGGCCAAAAACAGAGTTTTTGAGGCTAAACAGTGGGTTTTGGTAAAAGGAAAAAGGGGTTTTTAAACCAAATGAAGGGATTCAAAAGGTTTTAAAAGGGAAATTTGATGGTTTAGAGGACTTAGGAAGGGATTTTAAGGATTTTTAGGTAAATTTTGAGAAGGGAAAAAAGGGGTGAAAATGGGGAATTTGCAAGGATAAAAGGGAGCAGATGGAGGCTTTTCTTGAGCACAATTATTTCACAAACAGTTAGGCTTTTCAATGGAAACAGTAGTGAGGGCTATTCAGAGGATACACAACACAAGAGGACTTCAAGAATGATAGGTTGTCAAAGGAAATGTATCTCTTGAAGACTCAGAAACAAATTTAGCCACCTATTTGATATGTCAAAATTTTATAGGTGGCTAACACATACCATTAAAAATTACTCATAATATCCACATGATAAAAAATTTAGGTTCTTATAGATCATAATAGAAAAATATCTCATATTAACATATGAAAATGCCAAACAAGTCAGGGACTTCCACCTACCACACGACCATAGATTGGGCTGAACCAAATATCTCTTTCAGCGAATCACCCCCATACCTTATTCGAATCATTAATGTGGGATCATAAGGGTTAAACCAAACCAAAACCAACTAGGGATTCCAGAGATCTAGCCACCTCAACCCTCAACCATAGTGATCTCACCTATATGATCTAGAAATCATGAAGATCAACTAATTTGGTCTCTACCCAAGTTTTCCAAGTTTCCATGAACTAGTAACTCAACCCATAGCTAATTTAGGGCTATAGAGGGTTTTTTCCAACTCACGGCCCTAGGTACTAGTAACTCAACCCACAAGGCTCTATAATATTTGTCCCAATCTTTAGGCTCTAGGAACTAGTAACTCAACCTAAGTTGTTCCAGGGCTCCAGAGCATTTGTTCCAACCCATATCCATAGGGAACCTGAGAATAAATAAATAAAAACAAGTGGGGAACCCACAACACCATGGCTATATAGGAAATGGAAAGGCAAGGTTGAAACACTGTCAATCCAGGAAAATATCCATTCCAATGACAACACTTGACCAAGGAACCACATGCATATACCATGCATCCAAAATTTGGAAAGGAAATATCATATGCAACATGTTACCTACAAATAAATCATGTTGTAGCTACTAATCCAACTTTTCCATTGTGCTTCATTTCTTTCCTTTTCTTTCTTTTTTTAATCCAAGTGAATTCTAGAGTGCTCAAAGAATGGTCTAAGTGTGAAAGAGCATGAGAGAATGAGAATTAAATGAGAGATCCAAAAATAAATTGACAAAAGCTAAACAAGGGAAATGTTGTGAATTGATTCTCTTATGCCTTTTTATCATTGAGTTCTCTTTTTTCTTTATTTTCCTTCATTTTCCTATAATTTCATGTGCATGCAAATTTTTCTCTCTTCACCTTCCTTTTCTCCTATTTTCCTTTATTTCCATAATTAAATTCCAATTATTGTCTCATTGCCTTTGCGAATTCATTTTCCAATCTCCATATCCATTATTAACAAGAAATTATGCCCATTATAATGTTTTCCCACCATTTAGCCTTGAATATGTGTCCCATGACCTTGGTATTATTTTAATTACATGGAAAATCATCTAGGGGCTGTTACAAAACTATATCAAGGTGATATTGACACTTTGAAGCTGACTCAAAAGTTGCAACAATTAGAATTTTATTTTAGTGTTCATCATATAGAGGAAGAATATATTTCCTTTGCTCGGCTGAAATTAGAGTGATATGCCTTGACTTAGTGAGAAAACCATATGGAGACCTTGACATTGGAGGGAGATCCTCTAATGATTAAGTGGGAGGATTTCAAAACCCTCATAAATTCACAATTTGACCCAATCATATATGTATAGGGCCAGTGGATATGATGGCATTAATTCTAGAAAAAACAAGGGTAGAGTTTATAAGAGTACACCACTAGATTAAGAAAGATGGCCATAATGATGGGTATCTCCCCAATGAACCCAAAATTACTCCTTAGGTATTTTGGGGGTCTAAAAAGGCATGTACGAAAGCAACTAATGTTTTTCAAACCTATATCAATGGATGCAACCTGAGTATAGAAAAAGTACCTAGAGAACATAAGCTAAAGGAAAGGGAAATTAAGTGGGTCGAAGAAGAAGGAGCACCAAAATTATTTGAAGGATGTTAAGAAGAAGTGGAAATGGGGGAAACATAAAAATTTGATAGCCAAAAAACAACAGTGAACAGATCCCAACAACCACTACAACCATTGTAAACTAGATATTCATATAAAGGAGAACTATTGGAAGTTGCATATAGAGCTTAACTCTAAGAATAGAAAGAAAAATTCAAAGAAGAAGAACCTCATGGCTATTAATTCAAGAAACCGGTTTGAATGTAGCTTAGATGTATATGAGAATATAGTTTGTACACCAATGGAGAAGGAGGTGAATTTGAGTAGTCTTCAATAATAGGAACAAATTGGAAATAAAAAACTCTTCTATTGTGCTAGGAAATGTCCTGAGACAAGGATTCATTTCCCTACGTATCTACTGCTTTGATCAACTAGACAATGTGTGTAATCTAAGTGAGTTCCTAAGGCTAAATACCAACACATACAAAAAATTCTATGTTATAAGGAAATGAGTGTGTACATTATCCTTTGCAGGTTGATGGAGCAGATCTAGAAATGGTCTTGGAGATCCCATTCCTAACTGAAGATCCCACTACTTTTCCTCCCTACATCCAAAATCATACACACATTCACCACCAAACAAGATGAAAGTTTCTCCCCCATAGAGAGGGAATTAGCATGCATGGTAAAAGGCATGAGATATCTGTAGATAATTATCAACAACATACACAAGAAAGGAAATCACATGTACTTTTATTAATATAAAATAATAATACATCATATATCTTAATTTTTTTCTCCTCCTACTCAATCCTTGGTCTGACCACTTCCTAGATCTAACAAGACAGGTTTGAACTCACATAAGATAGAAGTATAATGATAAACTCACAACATAACTCATCTCTCTCTCTTACTCTAACTCCCTTCTCCTCTTGATAAGGTCAGATTATATAGGCTCTTATTATCCTCGGAGAGAATATATCTATACACCTAGGGGATGGATAAGTAAGGAAAATCCTATAATAATCAAATCATAGCCAACTCATACACAATTAGGTCGAGTTGATCTCCTCGGAAATTAAAAGCACTAGAAACTTTGACCATGGTCACTCCTTGTAAAAAGTCAACAAGGGTACTGTTTGGTCAATTTAGTGTGTCCTAAATTGCTACATTAATTTATCAATCCGGGATTCGTAAGCTGATGAAGTGTGGTGCACTATATGTGCAAGATAACCTATTTCTTATCTTTTTGTCGTTTTTAGTTTTCTAATGTGAGATGGAAATTCTAAAATAAAAACAAGTATGGTTATGATTGTTCAAGGCAATGATATCCTTTATAATGATTTACCAACTTTAAACTTCAAAAGGAATTTGAAACATACAATGACAAAAATTGAAAGGAAATGAAAATGTGTTGCTAACCTAGTAAATCAAAACAGTGAACTATTGAGCATGAAAACCAAACTATCCTTGCTGTTGTCTAAACACAAAAGAAACTATGCTTAAAGAAATCCAGAAATTGCAACAAAGTAAATCTAAATCAAATTACATCAACTTATATTCTGATCCCTCACCATTAGTCCAGCTATGGCTTTCGGAGGTAACCATAAACAACTTGAGCAACCTGATATCTAATTTGCAGAAAAAGAAACTAATATCAAACTACACACTCATACTTCAATCCCTCACCATCAGTCTAGCTGTGGCTTTCGGAGGTAACTGAAAATGACATGAGCAATTTAATATATCTAACTTGCAGAAATTAAACTAATATCAAACTACACACTCATACTTCAATCCCTCACCATCAGTCCAGCTGTGGCTTTCGGAGGTAACTGAAAATGACATGAGCAATTTAATATATCTAACTTGCAAAAAGTAAACTAATATCAAACTACACACTCATACTTCAATCCCTCACCATCAGTCCAGCTGTGGCTTTCGGAGGTAACTGAAAATGACATGAGCAATTTAATATATCTAAATGTAACTACTGAAACAAATGTGCAAGACTGAAATAAACAAAGCAGTGCTGGAATTAAACAAAAAGTAAATTAGCAGCAGAACAATATTGATTCCATGTCATTAGTCAAAATATATGCAAATGCCCGGGCTTCCTATTTGAAATCTGAAACAAGAACACTGATCAGTTAACATAAAACATGAAAGATTCTGGACAGAAGTAAAGTGTAAAGCATGAAAGATTATAAACAGAGATGAAGTATAAATACCATGAAAGATGCAATGTATAAACAAATGAATGACTTATGGCACAATGAGCTTAAAGAAATAAAACAAGAACTATACAATAATGCACAAAACCTCAGCGTGTGCAGGGGCCCTCTGCACCAGCCTTGGCAACAGCCTTCAAGTACGAATTACGCTTGGAAACAGAGTATTGTTATATATTAAAATGCAGTCATAACAGAGAGGTGATATTACGGCACAGTGGCTGTTAGCCCCCCTATGAAATTTTTGACAAGTCAACTGGGGGCTAGATTGTTTTGAGCCTCCAAGGAATGCCTTTCCCCTGAAAATCCATCCTCCTTGAAGTCTCTCAATTGCTGTGCCTAATACAAATCCCCTCCTGCTAGTAAACTACTGAAAAGGGCCTGTCATTCCTTCCTTTATCCCTGCAACATACATCATTTATCCCCTTTTTCCTTTTGTCCAAATCCCCTTTCTGTTACCCTCATTTAGCCTCTTTTATTTCCCCCTTGGCTCCCCTTCTATTTCCCCTTTTTACCCCTCAAATCCCCTTTAAATTCCCCCTCTTACCCTTTATTTAGCCTTTCTCCCCTTTTTCCCCTTATCGTTTCCCTTTAAACCCCTTAAAACCCATTAAAATGGGCAAAAAACCCATATTCCGACCTTAATTCAGGCCCTAGCCCCTTTCTCGCAAAGCCCTTAACCACTTCCCCACATATGACCCCGCGCCAGGACCAAGTGCTTAAGTCCTCGGCGCTTATCGCAATCGGAACTACCGGCGAGTGGATTTCCTGTGTTACAGCCGAAAACCCCCGATGCGATCATTTTAACGCTTTGAGTCCCGCGATGCATTATTCACCGTCGATCTGCTGTTCTGATCCGACGGTGGAGCGCCAATCACAGCCCCCCGTCAATCGCAATCGCAAACCGTTTCGGGTGACCCCCGATTGCGATCGAGCGATTAAATCCCCGCCGTCCCTTTTCCCGCTGATCCGACGATCCCGCGCTGATCGCACTGCCCCTCCGATGGTCCTCCCCACCGTCGATCTGGACCCGAGATCAACGGCCAGCGCTTAATCGCAAGCCTCCACCCAATCGCAATCGCAACGCTCAGTGTGTACCTCCCGATTGCGATGCTCCGATTTAATCCGGACCGCCCATTCTCTCACAGATCCGACGGTCATCGCTCCATCGCACCTGCCCCTCCAATTGTTGTCCCAACTGTTGATTTGTCGGTTGATCGGACGGTATGCCCTCAATCGCAAGCCCATGCCCGATCGCAATCGCAAGACCCTCTCTCCGTCCCCTGATTAGATCCTGGCCGTCCGTTTCCCAGCCGATCCAACGGTCAGCGCTCAATCGCTTCCCCTTCCGATCGTTGATCGCAAACCTTCCCTCTGCCTCCCCGATTAAATCCTGGCCGTCTGTCTGTTACATGATCCAACGGCCATTGCTCTTCCCTTTTCCGCTGATCGCGAGTCCTCTCTCTGTCCTCCGATTCAATCTGGACCGTCCGTTTCTCCGCAGATCAACGGTCCAACATTAATCGCAGCTTCTTCCGCCTCCCCCGCGATTACATCTGGGCCGTTCATCCTTCCCCGATCTAACGGTCAGGATCTAATCGCCCTCCGCCTCTGCTGGGTCCCACTACTTCATTCATCACCGTCGCATTTCTTGCATTTTTATTATTTTGTCAGTTTCGTATATTGTTACCATGGGTCAATCTCCACCGTTGATCTTTGTCTCTAGTCCAGGATCTAACGGTCTGCGCTGCATATTCACACCGAACCCTATTATCCACGCATTCCACCACTCCACTGCATTTTCATCGTTCGTTTGCATCATACCGTTGTTTCCACCACCGCCGCGCCACCATTTCGTTCACCCTGCGTCCATTGCTCCGTCCACCGTTTTCGTCACAAAGTGTGCTGTGTTGCAGAGTTTCTAGAGGAAAAGGACTGCCACTGTTCAATGTACTGCCTCAATGGCAAGCGGCGCAGTCTGGATCAAATCCAATGAGTCAGTACCATCAGGAAGGTCAAGGAATGGGGCTGTCAGGACTTACATTAAAGGAAAGCGGAGATCAAATGCCAAAAATCTTGCCGGCGCCATTAAAAGCTCGAGCTAACCCGACAGAGGCAGTCATGAAGCAGCAAGGATTTTCAGTACAGGGCAGAGGGATTAGTGTGCGTCAACAAAGATCTTAAGCCCTGAAACAGAGGTTTAAAGAGGCAAAGCATCATTTTAAAAGACCCCGAGGATCGATTCTAGAGATCCTGAACATCAATAAGAGGTAATATCAAGGTTTCTTATCAACATAATGTCTTTCCATAAAGGACAGGTCTTCCATACAGTATTTATTATGCGCCGTGTCCCTGAAGGAGTTCTCCGTCCCATCTATAGTTCAGAGCAATCTAACATCCATGAGGCAGACCTCCCAGCAAGTTCTTTCATTTTGTTCAAATCACCTGAAGTACTACAGCCCAAAGGTCAAATCGTATCCGGAGCAGATCTTTCTTTCACAAGAGAGGTGACAATGATTAAATATACAGTGTATCAAGCAGAATGTGCCTCGGCCCTGCATTCATTGTGGTGTTTAATTGTAACATTTAAACCTCACCTACCTCCTCAGCCGGTCCTCTGTGTCTCTTCTGCTATAAAGCACAGAGGGATATCATTGTAATGGTTGTTGATGCATTATCAGTGAATTGCAAGCATTTTTGATCCGAGCCAAGTTTCCTGTGTAATAGTTGTATGACAGGCTGATAAATATGATGTATTCAGGCTGAATGTAAAAGCTTTGGGCAGTGATGTACCTGATTGGTGTTGTGTTTAACATGATAAGCAGTTTTCATTGGATCCTGATCTACAACAGTTGGTGATGTTTTTCTTATCTCTGTGTTTATTTTCATTTCATTTCATGTTCTTCTGACTGACATATGAATGCATGACATAATATTTACCCTTGTTAGGTACCTTATGTCCCAGCTCTCTCAGTCTTCAATGTTTTCTGCTCATATGTGTGTCTGAATATCGTTTTATTGGCTAAACCAGTGTAGTGGATGATTATTGCCTGCTCTCTGATGTGCAAGTCGATAGAATCAGTGTTCAGATGTCTTTGTTAAGATTTAATTGAAAGAGGTTAGGAACATTGGGAGGTGTAAAGCCTGTCACTGCCTCTTCATAACCTGCCCTTCCATACAAACCTTTTCAAGACCCCTTGTGTTGCCTATGGTTTTGTCCAAGCAGGCCTGGAGTTAAATGACCTCTGGCCTGATCTATAGACGGAATCAGATGGTTTTCCATCCTTCATTCTCATCCCTTAGTGTTCCATCCCACCAATCAATCTTTGAGATCCAAATGCTCTAGATGACTAGCCCAATTGAAGCTTACACATTGAACATAAGTAAATCCTTTCTTGACTCCATTGCCCAATGGCCTTGATGTTCCTTGAGTTATCTATCTTTGCCTAGCTTCCTTCTTTACCCATCCTTGTCTTATGATGAAACCTTCCTTCCTGATTCTCAACAACCAAACTCGAACAATCAAACCAACAACCCTGAGCCCATAACTAGCCTAAAATCATAACACCCGAGCTTCAAAGACATAACCTTTGATAATCATAGAGAGATCCCTCTCTGGACCTAGGAGGGCTAGATCCTAAGGTCCCAAAGTGGTTCTATGTTGTCTCATCTTTTGGTCTCTGTCAACCTGGCCGAAACATGGAAACCCCAACATAATGGCGACTCCACTGGGGAATTCTGAGTGCTTTCATTTCAAACATCCTTAGAAGCTTAGAGCTCTGGCTAGGTTGACAGTAAGTCACACCTTTCTTGAATCAGCCTCCATTATTGAATATCCACCATACTCTTAGACAGAGCCTGGATAGGGCCAGGTAGCCTCCAGATCTCATCCTCTATTCAGGGGTGACATATCTGGTAAATGCCCTCCCAGTCAATCTCTGGTTGTAGCTTGTTGCTTTAGAGGAGATTCCTGAAAGGTGATAGTGCCTGAGCACTGTGGTGGACAGTGTACCCTAGAATCATCCTAAACCCTTCACCTGGCAACTCCATTGTTCCTAAACGTTAAAGACTCCACTGGTGATCAGTAGGCCTGCTGATTATTTCGGTTTCACATCAGACTCCACTGGGAGACCAGTTCCCAAGACAATATTAACCACAGTAGAAATAACAAGTAGGGCTAAGCTGCTTGGCTTATAAACAACACTCTGGCTTACAGAACCATTCATACAAGAGCTTTCCCTGATCCAAACCCACCTGAAACAGTTGATAATCCTGAGAGAATCCTTAAAAGAACACCTGTGAGTAGGAGATCAACTATTTCCGGCAACATTCATAGAGCCAATTCCGCACCAGAAGATCTTGCAGCTCTATTAGACCCTTTCTTCGACCTAGGCCTCCAAAACAGATTACCTAGAACTAGGTCTTTCAGTGTTTTTGACCAGCCAGACACTAGGGACAGCGAAACCCCTCCCTCCACACCGCCTGATCTCCACTTTCTCCAAAACTTGGGGCTTTCTCACCCTAGATCGGCTCAACAGACTTCTGCTGGCCCTACCATCCCTGTCATCCAACTACCAACTGCTCAAGCCAACCCTATACCTCAGCAGAACATCATCATGGCAGCCTGGTATGCACCTCTAGTTTTGCCTCAGCCTCTACTGCCCTTACCAAATGATTATCAGTCCAAAATCCCACACTTCCCTGCTAAAGAGCCTACAACAGCGCAACAACATGTAGATAAAATGGAGGACTCTTTTGACTATATGGAAATTCATGATGAAACAATCAAAATGAGAATTTTTGCGCAGAGCCTGGGGGGAGAGGTTAAAAAGTGGTTTAAGAACCTACCTGCTGGTAGTATCCAAGATCTCCCTGCTTTATACCAGACTTTCATCAACAAATGGGAAACTAGAGCAAACCCTCGCCAGCTCTTAGCAGAATACATGTCCCTTAAGAGGAACGTGGGGGAAAGCGTTCATGATTACACCACTAGATTCAACGGTATTTACAACGCCCTTCCTCCACACATGAAACCTCTGCAAGGTATGGCCCTGGCCAAATATCTTGATGGATTTGATGCTGACATGGCCTATGAGCTTAGAGATAAAGAATATACCACGTTGGAGGATATGCAAAAAGGGGCAGTAAACATAGAGGAAAATTTGATTGAAAAAAGGGCCAAACTGAGAGCTGAGAAGAGAGTAACATACAAGGATGACACTATAGCCTCCACTTCAGATCCTAATATCGACAGATTGTCTAAGAATCTGGATAAGCTATGCCAAGTGGTCGAAAATATGGCTATCACTCAGAACAGGAACCAAAATCAAAACCAAAACCAAAACTTTAGAAGAAACAACAACACCCCCAACAGACAAAAAGAGTCAGATCAGCAAGTCATTCCCCCTTTCCAAAACTTCCTTGGTGAGGATGAGGGAATCATAGAAGAGTCTGAAGGGAATGTGATAAAAATGTTCGAAACAGAAGGTTCGATCCTAAACTGTGATTCAGAAGAGGACCAACCCTCAACCTCTTATGGGGAGGAGGAATGGTTTGAATCTGAGGATTATAGGTTGGTATTCGAAAATGCCATGTTACAGGTCAGAGAAAAATATGAGCTCAGGAGTAAAAAGAACCAAGACACTTCCAAACCTAAAACTCCTGAGGTAACCATCAAAAAGAGGCCTGAAAAATCTTCTAAAGTAGCTGCTGTGAACAACAACTCAACGGCCAAGAGTTCTGAGAATAACAAAGAAAAGGACAACCAAAAAAATGAAAAACAAAGTCAACCAACCAGTAGCACTAGCACCTCAATTAGTGCTCCTGATAAAACTGTGTCTACACATGTACATAATGAGAAGACACAAACCGATCTAGCTACTAAGGTGGTTGCAAATAAAACAGAGTTGAATACTTCCAAGAGTCAATCCACTTTCAGTTTAGAAAGTGAGATTGCAAAAATCAAAATCTCTGTACCATTATCTGAGCTGGCCTCTCAGGATGTATATAAGGGCCAAATTTTGAAAGCATTAAATCTGAGTATAAATAATGACACTGTAAATTTGAGCGATGATCAGCCTGCCCTCTTATTCGGTCCCAAGATTGAGGGAAAATTTCAGGAAGGGATAGTTCCACCTTTTTATATCAGTCTTAACATTCATGACAAGATCCTCCATAATGCCATGCATGAATCCGGTGCATCACACAATCTAATGCCTAAAGTAGTCATGGAGAAGCTAGGCCTAGAAATTACCAGACCTTACAAAGACTTATACTCTTTTGACTCTAGTAGAGTAAAATGCCTAGGCCTTATCAAAGATTTATGTGTGAGTTTGACTCAGATTCCTGCAAAATGTATGGTCATGGATGTAGTGGTGGCAGACGTGCCACCCAAGTATGGCATGTTATTATCTAGATCATGGGGAGCCAAGCTGCAAGGCACCATGCAGATGGATGGTTCATATGCCACTATCCCTATATTTGGCCAATCAAGAAGACTGTATAGAGAGTCCCAAATGAAATTCCTAGTCAGTAGCCCCGAGAAACCTGAAAATTCACCACTATACTCTGTGCATACCGATCTTGAATCCTTCATTTTTTGTAATGATGAATCCTTAGAAGAGCCAGAGTCCCAGAGTAGGCATACGAATGAGAACACCGAGCCTATGGACCTCCACATAATGGCCACTCTGGAAGAATATGATCAGGAAAACCATGGGCAATGCACTGAAAACAAAGAGGAAGTCAGTAATGAAGCCTGTAGAATCTGTGGTGGACCTCTCACTCCGAGTGAAACAGAAACGGAACAAGAACAGCCGGCCAACCACCTCCCTGACATCCATGGCCTCTATGAACAACAGGACAGCTTACAATCTAGTACAGACCCCCCGACTCAACCTAATGGCGAACCCAGCTGTAAGGGAGAAAGTGAAGTGGAAGTAAACAAAGAACCCCTGTGGAAAATGAACTTTGATGGGTCCTGTACTAGACAAAGCGCTGGAGCGGGAGTGTGGCTGCGTAACACCAAAAATGACCACACGAAGAACCACGCTGTCAACCTGCATTTCAAATGCATGAACAACATTGCAGAGTATGAGGCTCTAATCTTGGGTTTAAATCTGTTGAAAAAATTAGGAGCCCGTAGGATAGTCGTGAGAGGAGACTCTGAGTTAGTAATCAAACAGATGAATGGTGAGTATTCGGTAAAACACCCCAGGCTTAGGGCATATAGGAACGATACTCTAGATTTGCTGAAAACGTTCATTGAATATGATTTAGTATTCATTCCTAGGGGTCAAAACGCTATTGAAAATGGACTAGCCTGCCTAGCTAGCTCTTATCCTAAGGCCCCAGTTGACCAACAAATCATCATTCAGACTAAATTCAGGCCTGCAGTGCCAGACAATGAAAAATACTGGCAGGTCTTTGAAGGAGACAAACAGATTGAAGATTTCCTGATGGGAAGAAATGAGTTTGAATTTTCTGATTCAGACTCAAAATCTGATGACAGCTGCCCAAGTGAGGATTCCCCAGATGAACTAGAAACACCTTGTAGTATAGAAATAAATTCGTTTTCTGAAGAAACTGGAGATTCAGCCATAAAACATGAAAACGCAGATAGAGAAGAAATGGAGGTGCTGCAAGCCAAAGACAAGAACATACCAAGAGGCTTAGCACCCTTAGAGGACCTCTTTGATTTCGATGATGTTGCAAAGAAGCCTACAATAGAACATGCAGAATCAGATGTAGAAGAATGCAACATAGGCACTGAAGACAAACCCAAAATGATAAAACTGGCTAAGTCTATACCTGCAGACATGAAGAAAAGATACATTGACTTGTTTAAGGAATTCATTGATGTGTTTGCGTGGAGCTACGAAGACTTAAAGGCCTATGACACCAACATTATACAACATAAGATACCACTGAAGGAAAATCAGAAACCTTTTAGACAAAAACTCCGTAGAATTAATCCGAAACAATTGCCTGCAGTAGAAAAGGAAATTAAGAAGATGTATGATGCAGGCATTATTGTCCCTGTAAGGTTTTCTGATTGGGTGTCAAACTTAGTGGCTGTAAGGAATAAAACAGGGGAGATTAGACTGTGCATAGACTTCAGAAACCTCAATAGAGCCTCCCTGAAAGATAACTACCCTTTGCCTAGAATGGAGCATATCCTACAGAAGGTAGTGGGCTCTAAAAGAATCTCCCTGCTTGATGGTTTTTCGGGATACAACCAGGTTCTGGTACTCCCAGAAGATCAACTCAAAACAGCCTTCACCACTCCATGGGGCACCTTCATGTATGTGAAAATGCCTTTTGGACTGATGAATGCTGGAGCTACCTTCCAGAGAGCAATGGATATTGCTTTCTCAGATGAGATTGGACACTTTATAGTTATCTACTTGGATGACTTAACTGTCTTTTCTAGAACAGAAGAAGAACACTTAAACATCTAAGGAAAGTTTTTGAAAAATGTAGAAGGTACGGTCTGTCCCTAAATCCTAAGAAGACTGTTTTTGGGCTGCAAGAAGGTAAGCTTCTTGGCCACATTATATCTGAGAAAGGGATTAGGATAGACCCCCAGCGAGTTGAGGGAATACTTCAAATTACACATCCAAGAAACATCAAGGAGCTACAGTCCTTCATTGGGAAGATCAATTTTCTTAGAAGATTTATCCCCAACCTTGCTGAGCATCTTAGGAAAATGACTGAAATGCTGAAGAAAGATGCTGGAATTAACTGGACTGTCGAAGCCAAGAAATATTTTGAGTCAGTAAAGCTTGCACTCACCCAGGCCCCTGTCCTTATCAGCCCTAACTTCTCAAAATATTTTCTGATCTTTTCATTTGCCTCCCCACACACCATAGCAGCAGTTTTGCTGCAGAAAAATGCGGAAGGTAAGGAACAGCCTATTGCCTTCTTCAGTAAAGCCCTGAGAGATGCACCCTTAAAGTACAACATCATGGAAAAGCAGGCCTATGCCCTGATTAAGGCTTTGAAAGATTTTAGGGTGTACATTCTGCATTCTCACACCATTGCCTATGTGCCAAACATAGTGGTCAAAGATATCTTGTCCCAAGACCCAGATGGGAAACGGGGCAAATGGATTGCTACAATTTTAGAATATGACATTGAGATCAAACCCACCAAGCTGATCAAAGGTCAGGGCCTAGCCCAATTGATGGCTGAATCTAATCTACAGGCCCTTGATATTAACATGATGAATACCCTGGATGAGCAAGAAGAATTGCCCCATCCAACTGTGGAGGAGCAGTTTCAGAACTCTCCTTGGTATGCTGATATCCTTTACGTGCTCACACACCTCAATGCCCCTCTGGAACTGTCCAAAACTAAGGCCAGATTCATAAAACTCAAAGCTAGAAATTACTGCATCATGAATGAGAGTCTATATTGGAAAAATCCAAACGGTCTTTTGCTGAAATGTTTGCCTGAAACTGAAGCCGAAAAAATCAAACAAGAATTTCATGCTGGGGAGTGTGGAGGCCACCTGAGTTGGAAGGCCACTGCAAATAAGATACTCAGGGCTGGTTACTATTGGCCCACACTCTTCAGTGATGTCCATAAGATGATCCTCACCTGCCACAAATGCCAAATTTTTGAAGGCAAAAGAAAGCTCCTCCCCCTCCCTCTGCAACCTATCACCATAGAAGGTCCTTTCATGCAATGGGGCTTAGACTTCATTGGAGAAATCCAACCCTCTTCTTCTGGGCAACACAAATGGATCTTGACTGCTACTGATTACTTCACTAAGTGGATCGAAGCCATACCCACTAGGAATGCCATTGATTCTGTCATCATTAGGTTCCTAGAAGACTTCATCCTCTCTCGGTTTGGCTGCCCAAGGAAAATAATCACTGACAATGCTGCTGCTTTCGGATCCAAAAGAATGATTGATTTCGGTCACAGGTACGGAATTGCGCTTGGACATTCAACTGCCTATTACCCCCAGGGTAATGGCCTAGCTGAATCATCAAATAAAAGCCTGGTTACAATAATTAAGAAGCTGTTGGAAGAGAACAAAAGGTCGTGGCATAAAAAGTTGATACAAGCCTTGTGGGCAGACAGGCTCACTACAAAGAAATCTATTGGCACATCACCCTTTCAGCTGGTTTATGGGACAGAAGCAGTTTTCCCTACTAGCCTTGGGATACCAGTAGTAAATCTTATTCAAGAGGTCCAATCAGAAGAAGACAGCATGATAAGGAGAATTAATGAAACAATCCATCTTTAGCAAACAAGGGAGCAAGTTTATGACAGAGCTGTCAGAGTTCAGGAAAACATGAAGAGACAGTTTGACAAAAGAACCAAAGCAGCAAATTTCAAAGTTGGGGACAAGGTCCTAAAGTGGGATTCAAGAAGAGAGGATAAAGGCAAACATGGCAAATTCGACAGCTTGTGGAAAGGTCCATTCATCATTCAAGCCACCGTGGGTCCTAATGCATTCTTCTTACAAGAAATTGATGGTACAGAGCTGTTTGGGGGTCCTGTCAATGGCAGGATGCTCAAACACTATTTCTGCTAATTTTCCATTTCCAGTTTCACCTCCATTGTATATACCGTTGCAAATTTTCATTTTCAGCAAAAAGGAGAAGGAAATGTCCCAAAAAACAGAATGAGAAGAGAGGTTCAAACATGCTCAAAACATGAACCTCTGAGGAAAAAGGATTGGCTCTAATAAACTCAAAATATGAGCCAAAGGGAAGAAGAATAGCTGGTCCTTACAAGCTCAAAATCTGGATCAGCAGTGACCACAAGATCCAGCTCTAAATATGCCCAAAATCAGAGCTGGAGTAAAGGAAAGAAGTGACTCAAACATGCTCAAAACCTGAGTCACAAGGAAGAAAGAAGGATTTTTCACAGTTGCAAAATTCCACGCCTTCACAGTTTTGTTTTCTTCAAGTTTCTGCCCAGCAAGTCAGACTGTCTAATCCTGGCTTGGCCGTGTTTAAATTGCCTGTCTTAGAATGTAGGTGAAGAAACCTGTTGGACAGTCTAATCCCAACAGGTAGTAGTTTAGGTAGAGAAATATATGAGGCCAACAGTCTAATCTGGCCTCATGGAGCAATAAGGGTAGAATTAGAATAGGTTTGTTTTTGTTTTGCAAAATAAAATGTAAAGGGTCTGCTAATTCAAATGCACCCAAGGGAAGATTGTTAGAACTCTAGTTTGGGTAGGTAGATTGGTTGGGAAAATGTTTCTGCTGATTTGTGTATCCGATATATTGTGGTAGCTAATCTAAAGAAAGAAGAAAGATGGCTTATAGCAGCAGGCATCTGGCCTACACCAAGAGATCAGTTTCTGAATTCTTGACTCCTTCAAGAAGAAGCCATCCCCATTTGGAGCCACTGTTAGCCCCCCTATGAAATTTTTGACAAGTCAACTAGGGGCTAGATTGTTTTGAGCCTTCAAGGAATGCCTTTCCCCTGAAAATCCATCCTCCTTGAAGTCTCTCAATTGCTGTGCCTAATACAAATCCCCTCCTGCTAGTAAACTGCTGAAAAGGGCCTGTCATTCCTTCCTTTATCCCTGCAACATACATCATTTCTCCCCTTTTTCCTTTTGTCCAAATCCCCTTTCTGTTACCCTCATTTAGCCTCTTTTATTTCCCCCTTGGCTCCCCTTCTATTTCCCCTTTTTACCCCTCGAATCCCCCTTTAATCCCCTTTAAATTCCCCCTCTTACCCTTTGTTTAGCCTTTTTCCCCTTTTTCCCCTTATCGTTTCCCTTTAAATCCCTTTAAACCCATTAAAATGGGCAAAAAACCCATATTCCGACCTTAATTCAGGCCCTAGCCCCTTTCCCATTAAGCCCCTTCAACCACTTCCCCACATAGACCCCGCTACCAGACCAAGTGGCGAGCGTCCTGGCGCTTTATCGTACTGGGGAGTCGACGGCTGGTGAGCTTCGCATATGCTCTAAAAAAACCCCGATGAATACTAGATCAGCGAGTCCGCGATGCATTATTCACCACACCTGCGTATTCGAATCCTCATGGAGTGCTAATCGTAATCATTAATCGTAATCAGAAAACTGCTTTGTGACCCCTTGGAGGACTCGAGTTGATAACTACGCCACCTTTTCCTGAAGGATCCAACGGTCTCTATACTTCTTGTGACCGCTTCTCCGATATCCTCCCTACCTGGGCCGATTCGATTCCTAGATTTTGGACCGCGCTGGCCGCTTTTAATCGCAGTTTTTTCCTTTTTCCACCCAATCGCAATCACAACGCTTTCTTTAGTAAGTGGTAGCCTCCCATCGATGCTTCCATTTAATCCTATCACTTATCTCCTCTCTGCATCCAATACATCGCCCATCGCACCGCTTCTCTGATTGTTGCTGGTCTCAATCGTTGATCTACGTGGGTCGATTTTGTCACTCCCTCGCGCTCAATCGCGGTGCCCATGCCCGATCGCAATCGCAAGACCCTCTCTCCGTATCCCCGATTAGATCCCCGCCGTCCGTTTCCCACTCTGATCCAATGGCCGCCGCTTCACCATCCTCCCTTCCGATCGCCGATCACAAACCTTCCTCGCCTCTCCCTTGACAAACCCAGTCGTCCGTCTGGTTACATGATCCAACGCTGTCGTTTTTCCTTTTCTCCTGGGTCGATCACAGTCCTCTTCTCTCGTCCTCCCGATTCATAATCCGGACTGGGGTCTGTTTCGCATCAATCTGCCCGAAAGATTAATCGCAGCTTCTTCCGCCTCCCCCCCGATTACATCTGGGCTGTTCATCCTTCCCCAATCTAACGGTCAGGATATAATCGCCCTCCGCCTCTGCTGGGTCCCACTATTTCATTCATCACCGTCGCATTTCTTGCATTTTGATTATTTTGTCAGTTTCGTATATTGTTACCATGGGTCAATCTCCACCGTTGATCTTCGTCTCCAGTCCAGGATCTAACGGTCTGCGCTGCATATTCACACCGAACCCTATTATGCGCGCATTCCACCACTCCACTGCATTTTCATCGTTCGTTTGCATCATACCGTTGTTTCCGCCACCGCCGCGCCACCATTTCGTTCACCCTGCGTCCATTGCTCCGTCCACCGTTTTCGTCACAAAGTGTGCTGTGTTGCAGAGTTTCTAGAGGAAAAGGACCGCCGCTATTCAATGTACTGCCTCAATGGCAAGCGGCACAGTCCGGATCAAATCCAATGAGTCAGTACCATCAGGAAGGTCAAGGAATGGGGCTGTCAGGACTTACATTAAAGGAAAGCGGAGATCAAATGCCAAAAATCTTGCCGGCGCCATTAAAAGCTCGAGCTAACCCGACAGAGGCAGTCATGAAGCAGCAAGGATTTTCAGTACAGGGCAGAGGGATTAGTGCGCGTCAACAAAGATCTTAAGCCCTGAAACAGAGGTTTAAAGAGGCAAAGCATCTTTTTAAAAGACCCCGAGGATCGATTCTAGAGATCCTGAACATCAATAAGAGGTAATACCGCGTGTTTATCGTGCACGTCTTTCTTCCATAGCGATGGTGTCTTCCCGACATGTGATGGAGAGGGCGTCGTGTCCCTGAAGGATTTCTCCTTCCCAGCTATAGTTCAGATCAATCTAACATCCATAAGGCAGACCTCCCAGCAAGTCATTTCATTTTGTTCAAATCACCTGAAGTACTACAGCCCAAAGGTCAAATTGGGATTCAAGTGATCTTCTTCAATAAGAGTACGTTAATTAAATATACGTTGTATCAAGGTATCGGGCCTCGTCCGCATTCAATATCAGGGTGTTTAATTGTGAAGATGAAACCTACCTACCTCCTCAGTCGGTCCTCTGTGTCTCTTCTGCTATAAAGCACAGAAGGATATCATTGTAATGGTTGTTGTTGGATTATCAGTGAATTGCAAGCATTTTTTTCCCGAGCCAAGTTTCCTGTGTAATAGTTGTATGACAGGTTGAGAAATATGATATATTCAGGCTGAATGTAAAAGCTTTGGGCAGTGATGTACCTGATTGGTGTTGTGTTTAACATGATAAGCAGTTTTCATTGGATCCTGATCTACAACAGTTGGTGATGTTTTTCTTATCTCTGTGTTTATTTCCATTTCATTTCATGTTCTTCTGACTAACATCTGAATGCATGACATAAGATTTACCCTTGTTAGGTACCTTATGTCCCAGCTCTCTCAGTCTTTAATGTTTTCTGCTCATATGTGTATCTGAATATTGTTTTTAATTGACTAAACCAGTGTAGTGGATGATTATTGCCTGCTCTCTGATGTGCAAGTTGATAGAATCAGTGTTCAGATGTCTTTGTTAAGATTTAATTTAAAGAGGTTAGGAACATTGGGAGGTGTAAAGCCGGTCGCTGCCTCTTCATAACCTGCCCTTCCAATAAAAACCTTTTCAAGACCCCTTTGTGTTGCCTATGGTTTTGTCCAAGCAGGCCTGGAGTTAAATGACCTCTGGCCTGATCTATAGACGGAATCAGATGGTTTTCCATCCTTCATTCTCATCCCTTAGTGTTCCATCCCACCAATCAGTCTTTGAGATCCAAATGCTCTAGATGACTAGCCCAATTGAAGCTTACACATTGAACATAAGTAAATCCTTTCTTGACTCCATTGCCCAATGGCCTTGATGTTCCTTGAGTTATCTATCTTTGCCTAGCTTCCTTCTTTACCCATCCTTGTCTTATGATGAAACCTTCCTTCCTGATTCTCAACAACCAAACTCGAACAATCAAACCAACAACCCTGAGCCCATAACTAGCCTAAAATCATAACACCCGAGCTTCAAAGACATAACCTTTGATAATCATAGAGAGATCCCTCTCTGGACCTAGGAGGGCTAGATCCTAAGGTCCCAAAGTGGTTCTATGTTGTCTCATCTTTTGGTCTCTGTCAACCTGGCCGAAACATGGGAACCCCAACAGTGGCAACGTAATTACATTACAGAGCTATCTGGAGGCTAATGGAGACTAATCTAATATGCGTATGCAAACGCATTATTTATAACAAAGGAAATATAACTAATTCCCTAAAGTTTATGCTGATAGAAAACACGTAAACCATTACGTCCAGAGATCTAAGATCATGGCCACGTTGAGGAGTAAATCTATGAAGAGTGGATGTTGGATTCGGCTTATGGAGCCGTGTACAGGTGTTGATGTGTCTCCCGTAAGTTAGAAATGGTCATGCAAATCCTCACGTGATGAGAAACAAAGTCTTGTCACTATGGGACTCTACGGTTGACTTCCACTTGGCCACCTTTGACCCCAGCCTCCTTAGCTGATTTTTCTCGAGCCAATAGGACACGATCCATGTCCACATCATTTTTGAGTTGCCCATGTGGCTCGTTTTTCCTGAAGACACCTGTAACATAGAATTTCACAAAATGGCTGCGGAAAGTTGCAGCAGCTGCGGAAAGTGGCAAGATTCCACAGCTAAATGATAAAAAATATAAATCAAACAGCAGACACAAAATATAGTTAAAAACCATTTTAGATGTTCTTTTGAAATTAATATACAATGATATTGACAACTTGGAAGGTTCAGGTGAGTGAAAAAGGTCTAGGAAGATGTATAAGAAAGATGCGGATTTGAGACTCAACATACCCCCACTGTGAAGGTGTTGCATGTCCTCATGCAACCAAAATTTTGATAATACTTCTTAATTTCATATGCCTTGACACTTCAGCCAGTACATCCATCCCTCTCCTCCTCTTCCTTGGTGCTGCTAACATTCTGGGCTTCTTCATTAAGCATCTAAATTTGATATTAACCAGTGCTCTGCTTAACTTCTGGCATTTCTTTTTCAATTTCTTGTTCTTCTTCTGCCATATTCCCAGATGTAGCATGGTATTATCATGAATGATTTTGTCCAATTTTCTTTGTTCCTTCAATGTCTCATTTTCATTTTTAATGTGTCTATTTAAAAGCTCTAGCTCAAAAATTTCCTGTTTCAGTGATTGGACTAGATCATTTTGTGATATGTGAGGCTGAATGGATGAAGCACTGGGACCTGTAGCTGCTTTTTCTAAAGATTCTATATAATCATATACTTCTTGCTGCTTGGGGTCTATATCAGGTGTCATTTTTATTGGGTTGTCCCCAAAATGCCGTGAAGGAGAGTTGTCCTCAAAATCTGGCTGAGAAGGGCTCACATCAACATCTGGCTGTGAATGGGATGGACTATGTTCAATGTCTGACTGAGAATGAAATGAACCAGGTTCACTAACTGACTGAGAGTGAGATGGACTATGGTCAGCTGGGGATTGTTCAGATGTTTCTTCTCCCAAATCGATAAAATGAGGTCCCTTCATTTTCGTTTTCCTCAACTTCCCCTTAAGCCTGGAACTTCTTCTCACACGTTGTGGACCACTGTCTTTTTGCTTTTGTTTTCCTTTCTCTTTCTTCTTGGCTATAGATAACTGTTCTTGAAGATGAACCAATCTCTCAGATAACACTTGATGATCTTCTTCAGAAGAAGGGGTTTGATGCATAGCCTCAATACTTTTTCTCTCTTTTGATGTTATTGGCTTTTTACCCTTGGTTTCTCTCTTCTTCCTTTTTGACAGTCTCTCTTCCCTACTAGTGCTTTCAATTGTAGTAGTAGGAGTATTTTGAGTTTCATCATTTGTTCTTTTTCTCCTACTCCTTCTTGATGTGCTACCTTCAGGAATTTCTTGAGGTTCCTCAAAGAAATTTCTAATCAAAAATTGTTCCCATGTGTCCTTCTTCTCCTTTAACTCTTTTTCAATCAAAACTTTTACAATACCATGGTGATATAGATGTGGTTCTACATCCTCTAAATGTTTCTGAACAGTCACAGACATATTCTTCAAACTATTTAATAGAAAATATGGAAGATTGAGAGTTTGATTATCTAGAAAATTCATCAGCAATTTGGTATGGTACATATACATGGACCCAAAATGGCCTTCACAGGTGATGAATTTTTGAACAGCTAGCAGCAAAGTAGCCCATTCCTCTTTCAAAGCATGAACAGGAATTCCTCTTTTAAAAATAGTTATGTCCATACCTGGGTTATGTAGAATTACTCTCCAAGCTTCATCACTAATGCTTTTGTTCTTAAACCATCGTTCACCCTCTTGAAGAAGTTTTGTGGCAGATGCTATAGATGCCTCATTCACCGTAAACTTAAGGTCTCCAATCTCTACCTCCAGGCCATTGAAAGACCTTGCAAAAGCTTTTGTCACCTTTTTATGGTAGCCTCTAAACTTTTGGATAAACCGCAGCCACCTTTTATGTCACTTTCTAATATATCTCACTATAGATATCCTTCATGAAATTACGCATGCCAAGCAACGTAATTGCTAATACAAAGCTATACAAAGGCTAATGGGGACTAATCTAATATGCGTATGCAAACACATTATTTATAACAAAGGAAATATAACTAATTCCCTAAAGTTTATGCTGATAGAAAACACATAAACCATTACGTCCAGAGATCTAGGATCATGGCCGCGTTGAGGAGTAAATCTATGAAGAGTGGATGTTGGATTCGGCTTATGGAGCCGTGTACAGGTGTTGATGTGTCTCCCGTAAGTTAGAAACGGTCATGAAAATCCTCACGTGATGAGAAACAGAGTCCTGTCACCGTGGGACTCTACGGTTGACTTCCACTTGGCCACCTTTGACCACAGCCTCCTTAAGTGAATTTGCTCGAGCCAATAGGACACGATCCATGTCCACATCATTTCTGACTTGCCCATGTGGCTCGTTTTTCCCGAAGACACTTGTAACATAGACTTTCACAAAATGGCTACGGAAAGTTGCAGCAGCTGCGGAAAGTGGCAAGATTCCGCAGCTAAATGAGCAAAAATCTAAATCAAACAGCAGACACAAAATATAGTTAAAAGCCATTTTAGATGCTCTTTTGCAATTATTATACAATGATATTGACAACTTGGAAGGTTCAGGTGAGTGAAAAAGGTCTAGGAAGATGTATAAGAAAGATGCAGATTTGAGACTCAACAGGTACTATGACTTTATATTATGTACTGCATGATAATGATTGTACACATTATGTTGATGTCATCGGAGCAAACATCCTATTAAAAATGGCTAATAAGAGAGTATGAAGTGTGCATAAAGATCAAAAATTCTTATAATGAACAATGGTCTCTATGGCTGACTCAAGGGGAGAAAAATGGGCTATAACATCTTCCATATAAAGATACAAGTTAAGAACACAAATATTGATGCTATTTTTTACTCAATATTGTAGGATAATTTCATTATAGAAAATATGGTAAAAAATTTTGGATTAGAATTTCATGATCATATAATTACATATCTATTAGGATGGGTAAATAAGGATATGGAAATAAAGGTAACCAAAGTGTGCAAAATTAGATTTGTTATCAGAGTTTATTTTATTGATGAAGTAGAACTAGATGTAGTTTCCCTTTATGTATGTGGAGTGTTGTTTGGAAGTCCTTATATATACATGTGGGATGCAATCAGCATGTGGAGAGTCAACTAGTAGCACCTCATAAGGGATGGAAAATCCTTCACCATCACTGAACACATAGGAAAGTTGAAAATTTCACTGGTAAGTGCTAGTTACGCAAAGAAGGAGAAGTTTTAGCAAGAAGTATGTTTTACTAATTTTAAGAGAAAATTATTATATAAAATATCTAATGAGAGAAAATTCATCCCTAGAGGGGTGTACTAAGAAATAAAAACAACAATTGGAAGAAGTTATATAGGAATGTATTCCATGAGCCTAAAGGGCTACCACCCAAGAGGTAAGTGGAGCACAAAATCCAAATATTTCCAAAATCCCCTTTGCCAAACAACTGGTTGTACAAGAAGTCTATTATAGAAGTAAGTGAGGTGAAGAAGAAGTTGTGTCAACTACATGGATACGAATCATTTGACCGAGTACATCACCATGTGGTTCATCCATCATCATTGTGGCAAAGATGGATGAGACTTGGAAGATGTGTATAGATTACAAGGCGTTAAACAAAATTACACTCAATAATAGGTACCCCTTGTCGAGGATAGATGATATGTTGGTTTAGTTGCAACAATCCAAATGCTAAGTTGGACTTAAAATCCAGATATCACCATGTTTGAGTGAGAGAAGAAGATACATAAAATACCACCTTTAAAACCAGGCAAGGTTTGTATGAGTGGTTAGTCATTCCATTTGGACCATGTAATGCACTAACTACATTTATGAGTTTAATTAATGACATATTGCACCCTTTTATATATTTATTTGTAATTGGCTATTTGGATGATATATTGGTATAGTGCTGCCTAGAAGGAGCACATCTCACATTTTTCGTAGGTGCTAAGAGACATTAAAGAAGCACCAAAAGTTATCAAATCTCAAAAATTGTGAGTTTGCACAACAATGTTTGGTGTATCCTACCAAGGTCGATAGGTGGAGGAGAGATTAAGATAGATCCTTCCAAGATCGATATCATCGTAATGTTGCAGGTTTTCACTAATGCTTTTGAGGTCACATTAGAGGAATTTTGAGGTCTAAATTGAGCCTCCTAAGAAAAATGTACAACAAAAATAAAATTTATAAGAACCAATAGGATTCAAGATGATGATGTCAACCATGGGGGATTATTCACCATTTTTGGAGTAAATATTAAAAGGATTAAAAAATATTAAAATATTAAAAACTACTTTTTCAACTCGTATTTTCAACTTATCTCCCTAATTTTTTACTCAAATTTCGAGTGGGAGTACTTGTTCGATGGAAAATTTAATTCCTCATCCAGAGAGTACCCATGTTTCATACTTTCGATTGACCCTTCTACACGAAAAATGAGAAATACATGACAAAATGTTATTGTTATCACATTTTTCATGTATTTATCATTTTTCATGTAGAAGGGTCCATTAAAAGTATGCAACATGGGTACTCCTTAGATGAAGAATCAAATTATGCATCCAAAAAGTGTTTCCACTTGAAATTTGAGTAAACCCATAGGGAGATATGTTGAAAATACGAGTTGAAAAACTAGTTTTTTTATTTTTTCCCTCTAAACTTTGATGATGTAATCTAATCTTATTTTATTATTTCCACTATTATTTTATAATTTCCTTATGACACCCATTTTAGACCTCAAAATTCCCCTAATGATAGTTTTGTTGGGAAACACAATACCTCAAGAAATTCATATCCTCTTTTTCAATAGTAGAAAGACCACTTGATGCTATAACAACAAGTGAAAAGTTACAATGGGGAAAGGGTTAGTAGAGGGACTTTGAGGATTTAATGAAGAATTTCATTCAAACACCATGTCTAGAGATATATTCCTAAAGTGGAGATAGATTACAGTGGGTATGCTATGGGAACGGTCTTAATGAAGGGAGGAAGGAATGTATGATACCATTATGAAGATTTTCATGGGGTAGTTCTCAACCACCCTACCTACAATGTCGAGCTCTATACCTTTATGCAAGCTATAAAGAAGTGTAAAATGTATTTAATGGAAAAGGAGATAATGATCCACACATACCACTAGCCACTATAGTAATTGTAGGCCTATAGTAAGCTATAACAAACCAAGCATTACAAATGGATGAGGCTTTTACAACATTTTCATTTAGTGATCAAGTACAAGAAGGGTAGCACAAAAAAATTTCCTGCATGCTTGCAAGGCCACCCAAATCAAATATTACATCTTTGGGAAATCTAATGCACATGGATCCATTCACCCATGATGTATACAAAGAGGAATATTTATAGGATTAGTACTTAAAGGAGGTGTTTTAGGTGTTTTAAGACCCGTTGATTTCCAAAATTAACCATAATCAACAATGGGGAGATGACCTGGTCAAGGCCCCAATTAGGCCCTTATCCATTTGGGATGGTAATTCCGAGTGGTTAAAATGGATTCCAGTTACCCTTTACTCTCCATGCTAACTCATGTTTTTTCTAATTACTATAAACAAGAAGAGGTATCTGACTTACCTTATTGTAGCTAGCTTGTAAGAAAACAATCCTTAAGCTGACATAAGGGCTCAACCAAGCCACCAATGAGATTTCTCCTATGAAAGGATACGTCTGAAAAAACAATGAATTAATAAAAATTCAAATGAAATATATTCTAAGATGCACAAAACAAAAATTAATCTAATCTATCTTGATTAGGAAATATATAGATCTCTTCCCAATCAAGAGTAATATAATGAAATCTGGACCAACTTGAACATAGAATAGAATGAAGCTAACAAGCCAAGGAAATAGTTCCAGGACCTTCCACTTGTTCAAAAAAATATGAAAAAACAATCATATGATAAATAATTATCAGAACTCTGTTGTACATATATAAAAATTCGAATAGGATTGCATTTAAACCAATAGATCTAGTTAAACTACTGGAATAGTCCAAATAGAATGACAATAATACCACAAAACTAATATGGCATTAAGTTGATACATATATAGCGGCTTAATGCATAAAATATGCCAAAACACAATAATCATCCCTAAATTCTTCTATTCCAAACCCTGCAAGGTAGCTTGACATAGATTTGAAATAAACATGGTTTACTCTAATCAAACGATAGCACTAAAAAAGGAAAACATACCCATAAAAACAATTAATGAACAAGGAATAAATGATATCTTTATTAAGTCTCCAAAAAGGTAGTAATGCTCCAAGTGGTTACAAGAATAAATATTTTTTCTCTTTGGTGGTCCAAAAATTAGCCAATCTTCTATAAAAAATAGTCTCTAGAGTAGTGCGAAATGCTTTTTTTTGTCGAGAATTGGAACCCCTTGATCATCTTTTGAGCTCCTATTTATACTTTACAAAATCATATCTAAAAATGGAGTATGTTTCATGAAACATGAGTGAAGAGTTTTATTTTAATCTGAAGGTTGTAGAAAGCTTATTTTTCTCTTTGTGGCTCCACTACCTTTCCTCATAAGCTCCAAGTCATGATTCTGTCCAACAATGTTTGCAAAATAATCACAAAAACATAAATAAAAACATATGAAGTTTGCACACAAATGTCAAATTTCAAATTTGTTCAAAACAAACTAATGAATTAAAATATAACTTAATAACTTAATAAAAAAAAATTCACATACTTATTGAGGTTTATTTGGAAAATGAGTAATTCTGCAAATAATTAGCAACATCAAGAATCTCCTCACAAATTAAATTCTTCCAAAACAAACTCACAAAATCTCTTTTGGTTTAAAATTCACATGTTTTATTTATGCTAACTTTTTTGGGTAGTAAATGACCATATCCAATCAAATAATGAATACTAGGTTATTTTACACTAAAATAGCTTTCCAACGGGCCCTCATATGCCTCATTTGGTGCAGTATATATCGAGTTATGATCCTCCGAAGTTGGGGTTCCAAAACTAGTTGAAGTCTATTTACAAAAATTCTAGGTACGTTTGGTTTATTTTAACAGTTTGGAAACTAAAATAATAAAATGTTTTACAAAACTAAATTTAATAAATAATAAAATTAAATTAACTACTAGATAATTAAATTATTAAAACTAGATTTATAAATTAACTAAATTAATTATATTAACTAACTTCAATTAAATTAGTTAATTTAAATTAACTTTATTAACTGAGCAATGATTAACTTATTTAATTAAAGTTAGATAAATAAATTAATTAACTAAATTAGTTATATATTTACACCAATTTAATTTATATAATTTATAAAACAATACAAAATACATATTTAGATATTTTAATGTCCAAGTGGCAAAAAATGACACAAATTTGACCAACCATATTCTTTCAATTATGTAGCGAAATTACATGAAATCTCAGTTGTTAGAAAGATGGAGACAAAGTGAAAGAAATGAAGAAGTCAAAAATTGAAATCACCCAAAACAAAGCATTGAAAGGTGAAATTAACAAAATTCTTATGGAGGGGCCCATAAATTTGAAAAATTAAGGGTGGTGGTTGAGGCCTTAACAATTGGAAACACATAGGGACAAATCAATCATCTCTAGTTTAGAATAATAGGTTTAAATATGTCAAAGATTGAAGTAAAAGTTTCTAAAATATTCTCGCATATTACGCCATTTCTAAAGGTCTCATGTAAGATGAATCAAAGTAAGATAAGCTCTTAAGAAATGAAAGAACTTGAATGCTCAGTTCTAAAATAATGAATCCAAATATAGGGAATAATTATTACTTTTTAATCATCTCCCTATTATTGGATAACAAAGATGGCTTGGAGATTTTAATCTTAGCATGCATCTATTGGATATAAAATTACCTCTTTTCCCGACATTGCTTTGTTTCTCATTATCATCCATAGCCCCGATGAAGATGTTTGGGTACCATACAAGCATGGCCCTGTTGCCAACGAGTATCCATAACCTCGGCAACTTTACTTGTAAATTACACACATTTTCGTACTTTCAACACTCTTATATGCCACCAATTTGATTAGCATATTTGGAGAATTTCTTTTAGTAATTGGGTGAAGCAAGCGGGGTGGTACAAATTATTTTCTGCTTAAAGAAATAGATGTGATACTAGTAAAGTTTGACCCCACTAGTCTTCTCTTCATTTACCAAAGTAGATGATTTAATTATGGAGAGGTATGGGAGGGATTCAAAGCAAAGAATGGAGACAAATAATTCATTTATAAAGGTGAAATTATAATATTTGAATTGTATCTTAATTTTCCCCATAGTTAATGGTTGATGTGACAGAAAAGTGAAAACTTGGTAAGGATGACCTTTAGATAAATGAAATCCTATTGAAAAGATAGAGTAAGGATTTCCCTTTTAAACCAATTGGTGTTGCATATGAAAATATACCCCCCATATATATTTTGGAAAAATAAAAAAAAGTCAATCAAATTCAAAATAAGTGAAATCAAATCACTACAAAGAATGCAAATGAAGAAAGAGAATACATACCCGAAATAAAAGGTAAACGAGAAAGCCATGAATCATGAAAACCAAAACATGACAAAATATGAAAATATATCTCAACCAAAAGAAATAGTCTAAGGTAATTTCATTTTTTTGAGTTCAAGAATTATCATGTCTTGTATGGTATGGAATAAATTACGTTTTACTCAAAGGAAATTCTAAATATAGGGGGAAATTATGAGTAAAAGATGAAGTCAAATAAGGTGCCCCTTTCTTTGCAAATATATTGTTTCAAAAATAAATCTCATTTGAAAATCCTTAACGATTAGTTATTCAATATGAGACTTACAATAAGTTTTGAAAACAAAAGAAATAAGATGCTAAAAGAAAATAGGATAAAGGCGCATAGACTCCATAATGTAACTTGTTTGCAACTTAAGCGTCATCACAACTACTTTGCTTAACTAGAAGGCATGCAAAATAAATTGAAGGATTTCTAATGGATTTTGCTAGGAAAATCAAACCTTCAATGTAAGCAGTGAATATATACAAATCCAAATACTATATTAGAAAAAAACTAAGTAAAGCCGAAAAATAAAATCAAAATGAAAATTACTAGATGAAAATAAACATATGAAATTTACCTTGAATAATTTCATTATAGATTACCTCAGAGATATCGCTTTTCTCCAAATTTCGTGTTTTGAAGAAGTAATCTCTTTTCATGATTAAGATTTAAGAGCATGAAGACATTGCATCTTTATTAAAGTTCACATATGCCTATTATCATCATATTTATTTGACCTAAACTAAGGAAAGTATCAAGTCTATGAGAGATACTTACCATAAAAGAAATGGCTTAATGATCAAGATATCAAAAATGAATAGGAATCGTAGAAATTTCAGATTTTTTCTTTAAATAATAGTGATAAAATGAGAACAATTAAAATATGTCGGAGTGTATGTTTCTTTGCATTGTAGTTGTTCATATTCTTTTTACAAATTTTGATTTGTATAATGTAGACCAACTAAAATTCTTTTGATTATGTATCAGCTCCAAAACTTTTCTTTAAATCACACTTCAATAATGTCGAATTCTGAACTTATGTGGTAGTTTTTTTATACATGGAGAGAAATTAAGCTTTAGATTAAAATGAAAATATTTTATAGTGGGCATTTTTTCATATTTGAATGGAACAATATATATAAAAAAATTGTGGAAGATTCTCAAATCAACATAATTAGCCTCAACTCAAATTACCTTAGCATCAACACTATCAACACTGGTGGAGAGGAATCTCACGAATTTGCAAAGCTAAACAAGTGTAGAGTAGAACACATACATATTCATTGTTAAACATTAACCAAATCATAGTTTGTTAAAATTAAAATTCTTATTAGTAATGAAATGCTTCCATGAACATATTCACAAGTGGATTTTATTTACATTGTTTTAAACCATTATTCTCCATGAAAAAATTAAAGTCTTGTTGCTTTCTTATTTCATACGTGCAATATTAAAATAAAACAAAAATAAAAGAAATCTAAACTAAACTAATCCTACTCCTACTCTACTAAAGTAGATTAAAACTAAGTGAAATCGTATTTATAGTGGAGCTTGTCAAAATCCTTTATTCCTACACATATATACCCACTAAATATTAGTAATAAAAATCAAATTATTACTAAACTATTAAAATAAAAATTCAACATGTTATGTACATCTATTTAAAACAAGTTCACGAAAATAAATTTATTTACAAGAAACCTCGTTTGAAATGTATTCTTTAACCATATTCCAATCGGATCATAAAACAAAATTCAGACTAAAATAAGCTAAACTAAACTAAACTACTCCTACTCCTACTCCTACTCCTACTCTACTAAAGTAGATTAAAACTAAGTGAAATCATATTTCTAGTGGAGCGAGTCAAATTCCTTTATTCCTACACATATATACACATTAAATAGTAGTAACAGAAATTAATTTATTACTAAACAATTAAAATAAAACTCCAACCTATTATGTACATCTATTTAAAATAAGATCGGGAAATAATTTTTTTTACAAGAAACATCGCTTGAAACGTATTCTCTAAAACCATATTCCAATCAGATCATAAAAGTAGGATGGACCTTTGTTAATGATTAGAGTAGATTCAAATGAGAGGATGGCAGGTGAGGTTCAAATGATGTACTTTTAAATGTTGTAGCTTGTAGAAAAATGTTAGTATCATGTACAAGAGACAGGGTATCAACAATATTTTGTAAAATTTTACTTTCCAAATAATTTTCAAATGGATCATTAAAGATAGAATGAAAATCTGATAAAACTTTTAGAAGATGTTTAGATAGATTATATAGCTAGCCATATTACAATTCCACACTTTCAAGTGCAAAATCTTGTGGAAAATTTATTTCAAATGATAGAATGAGGTGGTATGTTATGAATATCAATTGAAATTGAAAATATTGAATTTATTGATTCTTTAGGCCTTGAAATACATTTTCATGTTCTTTTGTTAATGCACTAATGCTTGAATACTCAAAATCCCAACATAAACTATTAAAAAATTGAAATATAAATTCTAAACAGAAATCTGAAACAAACCATAATAAATGAAGAATGTAAAATAAAATTACATCATTATTTACACTATTGTTACAAGATAAACTAGTATGGAAACTCTAGAACCAACGATTGCCTACAAAGGAATAGTCACCACTATAAGGGAGTTCCAACAAGGTTTTATTGAAACAAGCTTCCAATTGAGAATAAAAATGAGTTTCAATGAAAACTTAAAACTAAGGTTCATCAACATGTTCAAAAAAATTTGTTCTTAGCTAATGGAAATAAAGACAAAGCATGCGAATCTGCTAGATTGAAATCTGCGTTTGGACATAATTCACATTGAAATGGATGAGGTTCTATGCCATAAAGATCAAATACTCATCAAATATGAATTCTCTTTCTTGTAAATCACATAGAAGAAGTGTATTATCAACATGATCAAAAGGATGTGCAAGAGATTTAGGTTTAACATTGATAAACAAAGAACCCTTGTCTAGAAAAATCTCATTTTTAAACAAAAATAAACTAGTTGAAGGAAAGGTTTCAATGGAAATATTGGTAGAATCACTACTAAATGCATTCAGATTCAAAAAAAAGATATGGATATGAAAATTATTGGTTGCCAAAGTACAATATATTAGATGCTCGCTAAATATTTTCATCATCATGGTTTAAAACATAATTAATAATGCTAGCCCCAACAATCTCCTAGGCTGAGGAGGAAATAGAATGAGGTAACCTCAGACCTCTTTTGGATTGGTATCTAGCCCTACCAACCTAGAGAGGGCTCTCTCCATGAAATCACAGTCAAATATTGACCATGAGGGAAAGGATTTTAGGATAGATCTATTAGGCTCAAAGGTTTTTGTGATTGAATGGGGTTTAGATGGATGATAGTTTTAGGAGGGTGAAAACTAAGAGCTAGGTTTAGACTTTCATATAATAAGTTACAAAGATAATTAAGAGAAAGGTCGGTATGCAAAAGAGGTATTTTGGGGTTTTAGTCATTGATGGTATAGGGTGAAGCTGCATAAAATCAAACTGAGCACTAGAGGTGAATTCATTTTTATGGAAGAATGGGATAAATGCATGAAAATATCTTTTAAAATAGAGCATGTATACATGAATTATGTTTACAAACTGGACATATTATCACTAGAAAGCAAGTATAATGATAAAATGGATAAATATTAACACAGGAAATAACATTACCAAGTTTACACACCACAGGATTTCCAAAAAATTAACTGCAACTTCTGGTTTTATTATTGTCAAAATAGTACACCAGCTCCAAATCTCTTCACTCTCACATGTCCAACACTCCAACCTCTCTGATATTACAAAAGCATTATTTTTTTATAGGCCAAATTACAAGGGCCTATTTTTCCATTAAAAATAAATGTCTTTTTGCAATAAAAATAAAAAAATTAACCTTTATCTCTCTATAATCTCTTTAACTGATAATACAAAATAAAAAAATCAATAAAAATAACACCAAATATGGCAACAATGTCAAAAAGCCTCGAATATTTGAGTTTGCTAGTGTCAAATCCTATCAGATCTGCCACTTGTGCTCTTCCACTGCTACAAATTCTCCTCAATGTCCTGTATCTGCTGATTTTGTTAGAGCTTAAAACTATTGAAATTGGAATCAAACCCCTTCATGGCTGCCTTGAAATATGAGATTTCCTCCATGTGTTTACAAGTGTCATCGGTTGAATATTCTTCATGAAAATTTGTAGCTACCCCTAAAATCTTGTTGATCATATTACTATTGTTTTTCGACCTTGATATGATCCATTAATGAGGGATTCGATGCTCATTCTCACCTTAAAATATGGAAAATATTTGCCACATGTTATCCACCTACCAACTATGCCCTGCAAAACAGGAATTATGTTTTATCTACTGATTTTGTGCCATAAAATTTGCAATAGATCCTTGGTTACTAATTTTTATCTTTTGAATGTTCACTGAAATCTTCAAATTTATTCGGATATTCTACCATCACATCTAGCGATGCTCTCCAAGGTGTTTAAAATGATCATCAATTGTGATAGCATTCACCATTTCTGTGGCATAATGATGGATCGATCACTCCCTAATTTCATCTTCATTGTAATTCTGTGAACCTCAGAATCTTCATGGAACTGTACTAAGTAGGTAAATTTCTTAGTCCCTTGCATTTTTCAATTATTTTAGCTCCATTTTTTCTTGCAACTCTTCAATATTTGCACCACTTTTCTGTTGTGATGAGATTGATTCCCAGTATTTACATGCCACTCCAGGGTCAAGTAATGACTGACATGCTACTTCATCATCAAGGCTTGAAACCTCAGTGACATGCCTACCTCCTCCTTCTGCATCAAGTCTTCTAACTTTCTTTTTATCATAGACCAAAACATGTTCATAGGATGCATTGTCATTAAGAAAACAATTTCAACTATCTGAAATTGTTAGGATATTCTGACACATAGGAAATAGTTAAGAATAACTTATTTTAGTGTAGAGTTAGGTAAAGTGTGTTTCTTTACCATGTACATTTGTAAATTATAATCTGACGGTCATGATTTGTAGTAATACGATGGTTATCTCTCTCCTCGGTATTAACGACACTTGATATGTGGCTTAACAGCCAATTAGTCCATGATCTCTATTTAAAGAGCATGGAGGGTCATTTTTCTAGTAACCGTTTATGAGAGAAACATATGTAACCTTTCTTTTTATATTAATAAATTGCCTGAAGTGGCCGCGTTGGCTCAGGCCATGGACTGCTTCCCTCTTTGAGGGTTTTAACCATGTGATTATACTAGTGTACTGGTTTTTGATCTGTTTATGAGCGATAAACTTTGGTTCTTGATCTAAGGAACTTACCCTATAAATTCCTACATGGTATCAGACCTATTTTGAGGGCCGCATCCGTTGTTGATCAAAATCCGAAATCGGTTTTGTTGGAGTCCCGTGATTTGGCAGATTGGTAAACCAAATGACAGGGTAACATCAGACCAAGCTTTGGAGTCCTAGGACCTAGCCTTCCTAGACTCAAAGAGGGCTCTCTCTATGAAGCGAAGGATGTGAGCTTGTTCACTTAGTATATTTGATTTTAGGCTAGTTGTTAAGTACGTTTGTTTGTTTTTGTGTTTGGAGGTGAAAACAAATTAAGTAGGCAACAATGAAAGATAATTTATCCAATTAACAGGGCTATGGGGTCAAATGAAAGCCAAGGATGCCTAGACAACAGACAAGGTGTGTGGCAAGGACGATTTAGTATAGTCAATGGATCTTTTGGGTGGTTTGTGAAGTGTAATGAACATTAATGGTGATCACGGTGGGACATTGAGTCAAAACATCCTAGGTATCCCTTAGGACCTCTCAAGATCTCAGTCAAACTAGAAAACTTAAGTGTTATCTGAAGAGTAAAACTAACTCTTTCACCATCTTAGAAAAATGATGATTCAGCTATAGAACACTCTTACAAAGCTTAGGGCTACATATAATAAACTCAGAAAAACCCCAAATCATCCTTAGATTTGTTTTTTGTCAGTATTGGTGGTGGACCATACACATATGGCCTCAAAACAACTAAAAAAATCCACCTGGCGACTCCACTAGCCTCCAGTAGGCCTATTACTCCACTAGTTCTTATAAAATCTCCTGGGAATGCATTGAGCAATCCCAATCATGTTGATGGTGGAAAGCAAAGTTCAAATCTTCCACCCGGTGACTCCACAGCCCTCAATAGACGAAAGACTCCACTGGTAGAGAACTCTAGACTGGTTGAAAGGACACAGTAACTCTTTTTGGTAAACAAAGATGGATCCAAGTGAGAACATAGAGGAAAAGTTGAAAAAATTGATATATACATTCAAAAAACTGATGCTTCTACTTGACAGGAACAGAGAAAGACACAAAGTTAAGGTTAATGTCGCTTATTCAAACCAACCTACACTCTTTCCTCAGGAAGAACATACTCAACCATTACAAGACAAGAGTAATAAACAAAATGTGCCTAATGAGAAAGTTTCAAATAAAAACATAGAGGAATGCTCTAAAGAATCTATCAGCCATCTTGAAATCACAGAATTTGAAATGGAAGAAAAAACAAAACTTGTAGGATCTCTACCTTTATGCTTTGAGTCATTTCAGATCATACAAGCAAATTAGCCTCCTAAAAATCTATTAGAGGCAACTCATGAATCCCATGCTTATTGTCCCAAGCATCAAGAAGAGTTGTTGAGGATGAATTGAAATCTGAAATGGAAGAAAAATAAAAACCTGTAGGATCTCTACCTTTGTGCTTTGAGTCATTTCAGTTTATATGAGCAAATTGGCCTCCTGAAAATCTATCAGAAGCAACTCATGAATTACATGCTAACTATCCTGAACATCATGAATAGTTGGTTGAAGATGAAAACAATCAAGAAATGAAAGAGAACCCATAAGATCTCTCTAAAGGCACAAGTGATGATTCATCATCTCTCGTAGGTGAGGCCCAAAAATACATTCATCCTCTTTATTGTAGTTATATCCAAAGAGAGATAAAAATGCCTCCCTTTTTAACTAAAGAAGAGATAGATCAACTCATAATCATACATTAAGCCTCTCTTAATTTTTCTCCTGATCTTAACTATCACATAGCAGTAAATAGATTTAGAGATCAATTCAAAGAAAAAAAATCTGATAGTCCAATATGCAGGTCTGGTGACATTACTTATATTAATGATTCTCCAAGGTTTGATCAATATATTGAAGATTATGATATCCAAGCATAAGCTAACCTTGTAGAGCCATCAACAATTGATTTGTGGGACGAAGTTCATTATCATTAGGTTGAAAAAAGTAAGCAGCTAATACAGGTCACCTATGACACTGATGAGGAAAACCTTTAAAGTTTAGAAGTAAGTGAAGAGTCTCTAACTCTTTGCTCTACTTCATTTCATTCCATCAGAAATAATTTTCACATAATTGGAAATCAACAGTCTTTCGGCTTTGATGATGAGGTTGAGGAGGATGATGAAATTCTTGAGCAAGTTGTCAATGAGAAGCCTTCTCCTGAAATGGTTGAGGAAACCATTTTGAACATGGAATCCTCCTTAACTCCAGATTTGCAGCCACCAAGTTTCATTGAGTTACAAATTGCAGATGAAAAAATAGAGGTTGATAATCACATGAGAGTTGTCACACTATCCTCTTAAGAGGATTTACTGCCAAAGTGTATCCATGCTCATCAACATGATGACCTTCACACAGTTTTCAACCCACTTAATCAGAACACATCAGCTTGGAAAGAAAACTACACTGCAATATATGATGAGTCTGACAGTTCAAGTGATCATGAGCAAGGGGAAGAGTTTCTTTCCCAAGAGAGTCCCAGACATAGCCAAGTGGAAGAAAGAGTAGTCCTGAATAAATCTTATATATCAAATCCTCTAGATCAGGTATTATTCCAAGATCCATTTGTTGTTTTCCTTGAGAAATCTGAAGGAGTAGTGTGTTCTACCCAGAACAGTCTGTTGCAGAGTGTGAGAAAAATTTTAGGCACTACTGTTCGAAAACAAGTAAGGTGGAAGTGGCCTTTTTACTTCTTCAGCACTCTCAAAATGTTGAAACAAAATCCCTCATGGAATCATCTACTTGATTGGCTTTGTTGGAAAAGATATTTCACTAAATGAATGTGTATTATGTATAGGTTAGATTAGGATAGATAGATAGGTATGAAAAATAAGCTCAGCCTTTTGAGCATCTTTTTAGTTCTATATTATTCGAAGAAAAAGTAAAAAATACAAAATACAAAAACAATAGGAAAAGTAGAAAAAGAGGGCAGTTTCTAAAGCAATAATACAACCCCATACCCAAAAAATAGTCATGTTGAAAGTGCGCAAGTCTAAATTCCACTACTAGTGCTCAAAAGATATCTTGTTCAGTTATCTAGCCTAATCATAACTGGACATGTTTTAAATTGATTGTTGATAAGTTAGTGGAAGAAGTGATAGTCAAATTGTGTAAGCTTGACTTATCAATGAAATTAGATTAGGAAAAGATACTGGTTCCACACGCTCCAAAACAGAACCAAAGAGGAAAGCAGGGATGAAAAACAAACTATGTATCCTAGCCTTGATTTTTTTAAATCTCATTTTGTGCAAAAATAACATTTGTGTGCAACTTTTCTTTATGCCACAAGCACATGACAAATCAGACTGTCTAATCCTGATTTGATCATTTTTCAATTTCATGTTTTAGTCTAGCAAATGAAATCTTGTCAAACAACTTAATCTTGACAGTTGATCTGGTATCGGTAGAGAAATAAAGGAGTTCATCAGTTTAATCTGAACTCCCGGAAGATATAAGTGTAGAATTAGATAGTTTTTCTCTTTCAAAAATATCATGTCAAAGGTTGCTAGTCCAAATACACCTAAAGAAGAAAAAATGTTAGGAAATATAGCTGGGTAGGCAGAGATGACTTTGTTACTAATCATGCTATAAATTTTCAGAAATAGCATCAAGAAAGAGAGAAATTTGCGCCAATGGATAAGGCGCTGGTCTTCACAAGCCAGAGATCTGCAATTATGGACATCTCCCAAAAGGAGTTGCCCTCCCCAAATGGAGCCACTTTTAGTCATCTGTATTTTTGCATGTTTTGATGACTAGATTCCTGGGCTGAGTTTTGTAGAAGCTAATCTCAAATCTGTCAATTTTTCATATAGAAAACACCTCAAACAAATTTTTGTCTTCCTACCCCTCCCTTTAAGCCTATGATGAGAATAGTCTTCAGTTTCCCTGCCTATCACAATTTAGCAAAGCCTCCCTGTCTATAGTTGTCATAAGTTTGTCTCTCTATCATCAAAATCCCTTGTTTTTCATACAACCCACTGTCCAACATTTGACAAAGTGTCTACCCCTCTATCCTTGATCATCTTGTCATGGGATGACTTGAATATGCCTAAGAAACTCTTCAGAAACTATGACAAAGTCTGTAGGTATAGGTGGTGGTGTTTAAGGAAAATACCTTGATAAAAGCTATCTCTAGTCAAAGACCCTGTTTTTAGCACCAGTCAGACATCATTTCTTATTATCGGTAGAAACAATCCCTAGTTTATCCTTAGGTCATACACCATCAGAATGGTCATTGTATTTTGTTTCAGCAGAACTTATAATGTTAAAATCAGAAAAAACCAGAGTTTTTAGGTCTTATGTCCAAAGAAAGAAGATCAACTAAAATTTCAGGTATTATCATCATGACACTACAAGAAGAAACTCCAAAGATCAAAGCTATCTTAACAATGCATCTCTATAGGGGTGCTAGTATGGATGGCTCTAATCAATATGAGCAAGAGAACAATTCAGGGTAAAACTTCAAATTGTAGCATTTCACTGTTGAAATTGGGGAGAATACAGCGTTTAAAGACCTTAAAGATTCCTCCTTGCAAATTCAAAACACAAAAAAGGTCAAAAGTCCCTCATCATGGCAAAATATACAAAGCTTGGGAATTGTCTGCATTCAGCAACTCAAAATGGAATTTTTGCATTTGTTCCAAACATGTGGGTCACATCTAAAAAACAGTCTCATGAAGCTAAGAGTGGAAGTCTTTGGCAAAAGAGAACCTCTAGCAGACTAGGCATCAGCATGAAAGGTGTAAAAGGAAAAGCTGCCTTTTATCCTTCTTTAGCCTAGACTCTAAAAGCATCAAAAGCGCTACAACACCAAAGGAGGTACAACTACTACAAAGAAATATTATTCCAAAGACAGGTAGTAGACATTTATCATTTGCAAAAACGTTACCTACCTATAGATTTCACAGTAAAATTCTACAAAAACATGTTTTATAGGTAAATGGTGCAAATATAATACATATTGTGTTTTGAAGGCCTCCTTCATGATAATTAGAGGGCCTCAGAAAATTTGTTTGCAAAGTGCCTCCTCCCAAGGATAAAAGTGGGCCTCATAGTGGTCTAAAGGGTCACAAATATTATGTTTTGGAAGCCTCCTTCAAAAATATAAGCAAAGAGCAAATGGCATAGTCTCAAAGGGCCCAAACAGAGATTATATGTTGTTGTAATAACTTCTTTCAAGGGGTAAAACTAAAACAACTAAAGCACTCGTAACAGTTTGTCTGAATAGACCCTTTCAAGTATGCATACCGGGGTTTCCAATTGTTCAAAGGCAATCTTACAGAGGTGATACAGATTTTGTTTTAAAGAACCTCCTTCAATCATAAGCAGAGGGTAAAGGCATAGTATCAGAGGGCCTAGATTTGGAACAAGTAGCCTCCTCAAGGGTTAGCACTTTCAGATTAAAGGCCTCCTTCCAAAGAAGAAAGGGCACCCCTCATAATTCTAAAGAAGCCTCCTTCGAATGACAAGCACAGGGTCTCCTTTGAATGATAAACGCAGTTTGTCTAAAGAGCCCACAAACAATTTGTTCATAGACATTCTTCAGTTAGTTAAGAGACGTCAAATAAGCGCCCATGTAGTTTGTCAAAATTGCCTCCTTCATGGCTAGCAAAGGGCATAGCACAGACACTGTGTTTAAAGATAATCTTAAATTGATAAATAGGCCAAAGACATTGTTATTTGAAAGCCTCCTTTAATGATGAACAAAGGAAAAAAAATTGTTGAAAGGTCTCATTCAAAAAAGAATAGAGCATAGTTAGTTTAAAGGTGTATACTACAGTCAACGACAAATAAATAGCTCACACAGTTGTCAAATGGCCTCCCTCATGACAAGAAGAGAACTCTGCCCCCTTCAAAAGATAAACAGAGGATCCTAATGATGTGATAGACTACCACTTGCAAGAAGAAACAAACAACACTTTTCATAAATTCAAAAAAGGGAAAAGTCATGATGTAAAAAGCATTTTAAAAAAGAGGTATAAAAACCCTCAAAGGATGTTTTCACATTCCATTTGCTAACTAGCAGAGGAGAGAACAATTTTTAGAACCCTGGGCAATTTATTGTGCAAATTTTTTAATACGCTACGCACTTGTAGCCACTCTCCAATGGAAATTTGAAGGGGCACAACGCACCTGTGGGAAAACGCGACGCGCCTGGAAGAACGCCCGATGCTCTCGATAGTTTTTACAGTGCCCGTCGCCCGACCCATTACACTCAGCCTGGCTTGTGCCCACGGTGCCCGGCCCGACACACAGTGCCCACAGAGCAATGCCTAGGAGCGTAGCACCACTCAAAAAGCCTCCAAAAGTGACAAAAACTGGTTTTTACTCAGGTTTTGGTTTTTCAAACAAAACAAAAGGTTTTCAAGGTATTTTCTTGCTATCCTCATCTCAGTTTTCAGTCTTAAATATATTTTTAAATAAAATTGTAAGGAAGAAGAAAATCAGTGACTTTAAAGGGCTAGAAGTCCTATTTGTAGGAAAAGAACCTATTTACAAAGAAAGAAGCAAAAAACAGTTTCTGAGAAAGGAGGCCTATTTTCAGATTAAAAACTTGTTTTAGCTAAATAGGTGAAAGAAGACACATTCTTATAAGGGGAAAAACATAGTTTGTTTTCAAAGGTCTCCTGCTTGCTAAATAAAAAAGAAAAGAAGTGTTTGAGGAAGAGAACCTTTTGACAGGTTAAGGCTTGTTTTGAGTTAAGTGCATGGAAGGTAACATAGTCTCATAAAGAGAAAACATAGGTTGTTTTGAAGGCCTCTTTGCTCAGTGACAAGGAGAAATACTGTTAGAAGAAGAGATTTATTTTCAGTTCATTCAAAGGTCTTTTCTGATAAGCCAGTGAAGGAAACCTAAAGCAAACATGCCTCCAAAGAAAGTCAATAAAGGGGGGTATCATAACCGGTTTGAGTCCACTACAACTCGGGAGATAAATGACTCCCCTTTAGTTCTTTTCAAATTTCATGAGGTAGGGTGCCTTGATTTTTTCCAAAGAGTCCAAGAGGTCACCAATCACCCTCCCTTGACACAGTTGTTTTCCCTAAGACTGCAAGGAGAACATGTTCACATAACATGCCTTGATTTTGTGCTCACTCCTAGATCAGTGTCAAAGGCAACCAAGATCCCCTATCTTGGTGAGAAATGGTTCAAACAAGCCTATTTGGACCTAGACCAGTACAAGCCCTTCTTGAAACCAGCTTACCAAAATGAATGCAAGGCTATCTTCCCCTTTTCTCATCTTTTGAACAGTTATGCGCCTCTTATGAAGGTCATCATGAAATACTTTACATGTGAAGGGAGATAATCTCGAGTCTATTCATATCATGTACGACTGTTAATGCATTTCACCAGGACCCAGATATTGAATCTCCCTTTCTTCCTTTACAGGAGCATTGACAAAATGGCCTCATTTGTCCAAAAGAAACCCCCTTCTCAACAAAAGGCTAGCTTATTTCATCATTCTCTCATAAAAATTCTCATCCTCCATCAACTTGAGCAAAAAGGAGTTCCTTGGGAATCCTTCATCTCCCATCTGGATTTTACTACTACCTCTTCATCTCATGGCCCATCTCATGTGTCCTCCTCACCCTCCACTAACTATGTCTCCCCTTCATCTAGTCAATCTACCCCTCAAAAGAAAAAATCCCCTTTGATTGATAGTGAAAGAGAAGAATCCAATGAAATCAGGCATGAGGGTGATGAGGAACATAGAATTCCTCGAGAAAGCAATAATGATGAGGAACACAATAGTCCTCAACAAATTCATGAAAGCAAACAGAGTGACAGTCAACAAAATAGTGAGGAAGGAGGTAATAATGATGAGAAATAAAGTGAAAAGCAGCAAAGCAATGATGATAAAGAACAAAGTGATGAACATGAACAGAGTAGCACTCAGCAGACTAGTGATGATGAGGAACAAACTGAAGAGTAGCAGAGTAGTGATGATGAGGAACAAAGGAAAAAGTATAAGAAAGGAAGTGATGAGAAACAGAGTGACAGTCAGCATGAAAGCAATCAAAGAGAGAGTAAGCATAGTGACAATCAGCAAGACAGTGAGCATGATGGAAATCCTCATACAGCAAATGAAGGTAGTCCACAAAAAACTCAAGAAAGTGAAAGAACATAGGGTGATAGTAAGGTTGGCAGCCCTAAACAAGCTCAAAAAAGTGAGGAAAATATTGAACAGGGCAGCAAAGTAGGTGATGAAGGAGGCAGCAGTGTAAAATATCAAGTTGAACAAATGCTATTGATGAAACCTCCTCTCTCTCCTCCTCAACACAGCCAAGAACATGTGCTTGTTGCCTCTTCTAGGCAAGGGGCCATGATTCATTCCTTAAAGATGGCAAAGAATAAAATCACCAAATCTGCAAAGAAGAAAACTATTCAAGCAGTGACTAGTAATGTCACTAGGGCACTAAGGAGTAGAGGCAAACTGCCTAAATAGAGTATGGTTGAATTTCCAAAGAGAGAAAGAGAAAATAATTCTATCCAAAGCAAGGGCAAAGAAAAAGTTGAACAGCAGGAGAGTAGCCATGAGCATGAAAAGGAATTTGACATCATACAAATAGACAATGATGCTGAAGATGATGAAGCTAGAATCCTTAGGTCACTTTTGCAAAACAGAGAAGCCCAAATCAAGGACTTAGAAACTGATCTAGAAAGATCGAAGGACCTCATACAATTTTTACAAATGCAAAATAGACAGATGAGTGGGAAAATGGAAATCTATGAGGCCCAGGCATTCAAATACCAAAGGGAAGCATACAAAGCACAAGTCAAACTTGAAGAGTATATGGGCGAATTTGATGATGTTGAGGAAGAAGAACAACCAGTAAGGAAAAGGCCTAGGACTATGGGTCTTAGGAAAGCTTTGGAGAAACAAAGGGAAGAAGAAGCAACCCTTGCTTGATAGTATCCTCTCACACAGCTGCTTGCCCAAGAGATAGAAAATGATAAAGAATCATGGCTTGAAAGAGAAAACAAGCATTTGGAGGAAAAATTAGACAAGGCAAACAAATACTTGGGTTTGCAAAGGAAGATGACAGGGCATTACAAGAAATTGAATCAATTTTCTCGAAGAAAACTCAAGATTTCCCAAGAAAAGCTCAAAACTTCCCAAAGGAGGTGCCCAGTGAAAAAAGGGGAAAAAGACATATCTAGGCTTGGAATCATGGCTTCATCTTCCTTGAATGCTTCTAAAAACCCATAAGGGGTTTTCTCACCAAAATTTAGCAATTTTTGACATGATCTTGTTTTTTGTGATTTTTAGGCCTAATTGCACATTTTTCTAGGCACTGCCATGTTTTCTAGGAGCATCCTCAACTCATGAAAGTTATTTTACCGTGATATCCACCTCTCTCTCTCTCTCTCTCTCTCTCTCTCTTCTATTTTTTAATAGCATTCCTTCTATTTCAGATGATGATAGCAAGGATGAAAATCCTCCTCCACCTCTTGAAATTGTTCCTTTTACTCCACTGCTTCCAATATGGGTCCGCTCTACTTGGGATGCAACAAGTTCTCTTGCAGGTGACCCTGCCAATTGACGATTTACATGTTCTCAGTTTGAAAGAGCTTCTTCCTTATTGGCTCAATTTACAGACAATCCTAATCCAGAAACCTTTGAAGAAGCATCCGATAATCGAAATTGGGATGAAGTTATGAATGATACTTGGGATCTTGTTCCTCTTCCAAAAGGAAGAAAGCTTGTTAGATGCAAATGGGTTTACAAAAGAAAGTTTGGACCAAATGGAAAAGTGGATAGACATAAAGCTTGTCTTGTCGCTAAAGGATTTTCACAAGTTGAAGGCATTGACTATACTGAAACCTTCTCCCTTGTTGCCAAAATGAATTCTATCCGCCTTGTTCTTTCCCTTGCTACCTCCTTTAAATGGGAAGTTCATCAGATGGATGTTAAATCCGCCTTCTTACATGGAGATTTGCATCAAGAAATCTACATGGAAAAACCCCCTGGCTTTATCCAGAATGACTCTAACCTTGTTTTTCACCTTAGGAAGTCTCCTATGGTCTCAAACAAGCTCCTCGGGCTTGGTATGCAAAAATGGATAGATTTCTATTAGATAATGGCTTTTCTAGGCATCATTCTGACAAAATTGTCTACACCAAGAAAGTGGGTAAGTCCTTCACCATCCTTGTTCTTTATGTTGATGATCTTATCCTTACTGGTAGTGATCCAAACCATATAAAACATGTGAAGTCTAGCCTCAAAAATAAGTTTGAAATGATAGACTTAGGACACTTTCATTATTTCCTTGGTCTTCAAGTCTTGCAATCCAAAGAAGGCATTACCCTCTCTCAGTCCAAGTATGCTTGTGATATTCTACACCACTTTCACACGGAAGACTGTCAGCCAGCCCCTTCTCCCTTTCAGTCTGCAGTCAAGCTTTCAGTCACTTGTACCACTCCTGAATTTGATGCTACCTTATATCGTCAACTTGTTGGTAAAATTTTGTATCTAACCCATACCTATCCTGACCTTTCCTTTGTCGTTGGTCTTTTCGCTCGGTTTATGCACCAACCCCATGAAAGTCATTGGAAAGCAACTAAAATAATACTTCGATGTATTCGAGGTATAGTTCAGTTCGGGATTCATTACAGTGCAAGAGCATCTCCATTGTTGATTGGTTTAACTGATTCTGATTGGGCCGGCGACCCTGATGATCAGAAGTATACTGAAGGATATGTATTCACTCTTGGTTCAGGACCTATTACTTGGTCTTGTAAGAAACAAAGTGCCATCTCTCTTTCTTTAGCATAAGCAGAGTATCGTGGTGCAGTTGAAGCCAACAGGGAAGCCATGTGGCTTTGTCAAATCCTATCTGAATTTGGTCTTCATTAGCAGCATCCAACTACACTTTGGTGTGATAATTAGAGTGCCATTCAACTATGTAAAAATCTAGATCAACATCAGCGTATGAAACACATTGAACTCCACATACACTTCATCAAAAATCTCATTCATGATCTTGTTCTTGAAGTGCAGTACTATCCAAACAATGATCAAGTAGTCGATTTCTTTACAAAGGCTCTCATAGAAGCAAAGTTTACCAAAATTTGATCCATGCTCGGAGTTCAGGAAATTTTTCAGTAAGGGGGGATAAGCTCTAATGCCTCCTTCCTTCTCCTATTGTGTCACTTTTGTAAATCCTTCAATCCTATCCCAATTTGTTCTTAAGGGGGGATGTTAGGATATTTCGACACAGAGGAAATAGGATCCTTTTGTGTCACCTTTATAAATCCTTCAATCCTATCCAAAGTTGTTCTTAAGGGGGGATGTTAGGATATTCTGACACATAGGAAATAGTTAATAATAACTTATTCTAGTGTAGAGTTAGGTAAAGTGTGTTTCTTTATCATGTACATTTGTAACTTATAATCCGACAGTCACGATTTGTAGTGATCCGATGGTTATCTCTCTCCTCGGTATTAACGACACTTGATCCATGGCTTAACACAAAATTGGTCCATGATCTCTATTTAAAGAGCGTGAAGGGTCATTTTTCCGGTAACCTTTTATGAGAGAAACATGTGTAACCTTTCTTTTTATATTAATAAATTGCCTGAAGTGGCCGCGTTGGCTCAGGCCGTGGACTGTTTCCCTCTTTGAGGGTTTTAACCATGTGATTATACTGGTGTACTGATTTGTGATCTGTTTGTGAGCGGTGACCTTTAGTTCTTGATCTAAGTAACTTACCCTGTAAATTCCTAAATAGCTTCCAAATTTGATAATTGAGAAGAAGCAATACTAGTTGTGGAAATACTAACAAAAAATGGTATTTCTACTCTAATCTAAGTAATTTATAACAATATTATAAGCACTTTAAGTTACTGACAAACTCAGAGGAAGGGAGTACAAACATATTTTAGGAAACAAGGTATAGAAATTCCATTACACATGTCTACTCAACCTAGTGTTCCTAAATTGATGTCATAAATTGTCAACCAGGGCTAGTAAATTGTTGAAGTGAAGTGCACTATATGTGCCTAGGTATCTTCTTCCTAATTCATTGTGTTTAGTGTTTTTTTAGTGTTTTTGGTTTTTGTATTTTTGTGTTAAGAGGAAAAGAACTAAATTGTTGGCAAAGAGAAGTTACTGATCACACTAAAATATAACAAAATCTACTCTAAACTGTGTATGACACCTAAGAACAGAAAATGATAATTCACAAATTGCAAAGCTTGACAAGGAAAGTAACTAATAACATTAACTCAGTCCAATTCATTTCATTAGAGGTATGTTGGAACAACTTAAGAAAAGGATAAGTTTGATGTAATGATGTTCTCTTTAATAAACAACAACTTACAATATCACAGAGAAAATCTTATCCATGGTTAGAAATTTGTTGGAATACTTTGAGAAAAGATTATTTGTAATTTAGTAAGGAATCCTATGATAACATAACTTATGACATTAGAATTAACCCACTCTGAAACTCAAAATGTTACTATTAAGCCTCATTCAAGGGTTAGAGATCTCTTGGAATAGCTTTGGAAAATGGTTGTTTGTAAAATTATGAGAAATTGCAGAATAGTCAAGAACTTCAAAATGAAATAACTAATTCTTGTCCATATGATGATGATGTGTTAAAAGAAATTAAGAACAAGACCAGTTTGTAAATAATGAAGGCCTTTAAGTCTAATTTAACAGAACGAGAATACAACTAGCTAATAAAACTTGAAATACAATGAACAGAACTGAACTAAAATGCAATTAACCTCCGAAGTATTACAACTCTATCTCATTCACGTGCTAGTGATATATTGGAAAATTTCATGGGAACAAGATCAATTGCAATATTCAATGTAAGTAAACATAAAACATGATGCTCAGAAAACTGCCTAGATTAAAAAAAAAACAGAGCTAAAGTTACTTATCTAGAAAATATGCACAAAGCCTTTCGGACAGTAGGGGCCCTCTACCACCATATTGGCACACAAATCCTTAAATCCTTAAGATTTCTTCAAGTCTTGCATTAAATTTGTACTTCTTTCATTAAAGGAAAAATGCTCAGAAAATAGAATATTACAGTCTTGGAGGACTTAACAACAAAACATCAACTAGCTAACTGTCTCTTGGTTCACCGAGTTATTCTTATAAGAAAAATACATAACTTTCCTTGAGTGGAAATAGGCATTGGTGTATTTTTCAATCAAAATCAAATTAGAACTCCTGTTTAGGACTCGTACTTTGCTGAAGACATCTGCAGAGTCCTTGTCCTTGTAGAAGTCTACTTCTTAGTTTTGGCTGCCTCCATGTGCATAACCACTTGCAGATTTTTGCTCAGACTTCGTAGAGGGCAAGGAATGATGTGGGTGAGTTCTACAATTCAACCATATGCGTTTTTCCTTTAAGTGACACCTGTAACCTGTGTGTACATAAAGATGGCTGCAAAATATGCGACTAGCTACAGAATGGCTATATTCTGTAGCTAAGTCTGATAAAAAATCACTATGACAACAAAACCACAAAAGTATAGTAAGTCAGTTATTGCATGCACTCTTAGAGTAATTTTAATCATTCATATTGATCTTTTAAGCCTATAATTGACAAAGGAAAAATGGAATGAAGTGAAATTTGGTGAAAGGAAAGGACATCTTTGGGGCTCAACATACCCCCACTGCAAAGCTTTTGCATGTCCTCATGCAATCAATCCATGTATTCTGAAACTTCTGCTAGGACATCTAACCTCCTTTTTCTGCTTTTCTTGGTGTTCAATGGCATCCTAGGTTTCCTTATGACCAATTTGAACCTTAGATTTATAAGTGCCCTACTCAACTTTTTGTTTTTCTTCTTCAACTTCTCACTAGCCTTCTACAATTTTTCCATTTGCAGAGAGAGAGTTGTGTTCATATCACTTTTCAGCTTGACCTTCTCCCTTAAAATTTCATTTTCATTTTTTATATGCCTATTAAGTATTTCCAATTCATATTTATCTCTTCTCAGCACTTTAATTAGAGATTCTTGTGGGCTAGGAGTTCTTCCTCTGCTTTCTGAGGCTCTCTTTTCTAATGACTCAACATAATTATAGATTTGTTGTTGGGATGGGTCTACCTCTGGAGTTCCTGCATCAAGATATTCTTCATACTGGTACTTAGGAGATCTGTCAGTTGGTGTCTCTTCATCTTTAATGTTTATGATTCCCGTTTTCTTGACTCCAAGTCTTCTTCAATATGCCTCTAAGCCTATGGCTTCTTCTTAGTTTAGATGGTCCCTCACCTCTCTCCTTAGCATACTTTCTTATTATCTTCTCCTTTTTAAGTTTTTTCTTGATTTCAGCCAATTTTTCAGAGATAATCTCCTCACTTCCTTCTTGTATGGATTTACCAATTTTAATTTCAACAGATTTGGAAATTTTTCCTCTCCTACTTCTTCTTGCAAGTTTTCCTTCAGATGGAGTTTCTTTAGGTTCTTCAAAATGATTCCTCAAGAGGAACTCATCCCAACTGTCTCCCACCTTTTTTAAATGATGTTCAATTAAGATTTTAACTAGGCCATGGTGATATAGGGTGGTTTCCAAGAACTGAACCCTCTTTTGGACATTAGAAGACATTCTCTTTAGGCTATGAAGTAATAAAAAGGGTAAATTGATTTCTTCATCTAGGAAATGCATCATAAGTCGAATGGGATAAACATATAGGGTACCAAACTTTCCCTCACAAGTTATAAACTTTTGCAGAATTAGCAACATATTTCGCCATTTATTCTTCAATGCTGAGCTATGAATGCCCTTCTTAAAAACTGAAATATCCATACCTGGTGTTTATAGCATCTGCCTCCATGCTTCATTGTGGAACTCTTTGTTTTTGAACCATTGTTCACCTTGCCTTAGTAATTCTGATGCCTCTGCTATGAAGGATTCTGTGATAATGAACTTGACATCACCTATTTCAACTTCTGACCCGTTGAATGACCGGGAAAATGACTTGGTGACCTCCTTATGAAAACCATTGAACTTCTCCAAAAAATATAGCCATTCGACCTGATGTAACATCTCTTTAATTTTTGGATACCCTTCTAGGTATTTGGTTCCGACTGGTTCAGACCTTACAATGAGTCCCATGGATTCTCCTCCTTAAATTCAATTTACATCTCTGTTAATACTTCCCTATTCACGGTAAAAATGGCTGTAGAGGGTTGTTTTCACCTTAAAGATGACCTCTCTGTTTCTGCAGACAGGAATTGGCTACGGAAAAATGACATGAAGTGGTTATGGAATGAGTGAAATACGGCGAGGGTAAATCACATGAATAAATGAGTTTGAGAGCTGTCATGGAGTAAAAGACTACGGAGAAAACCCATGAGGATTTCAAAATCATCACTGAATATTTCGGGCTAGTGATGTGACCTAATAGGTCACTTCAAGTACTAACCATTAATTTTTAATAAATGATTATTTGATATGGTGGAATGGAAGGGATTTGTCCAAGAATTTTAAGATAGGCTTGATCAATACGAATAATCAAAATAGCTTTATGAAACATACATATAACTTAACTATACTATATCTTTCATAATCTGTTATCATAATAATTTCACAATTTCACCTTAGCCCTTCTTTTGATTTTTTGCTTATTTTTTTCAATATGCTTGGTCTTTCCTTTGAAAATCATTAATATTTCAGTCTTCATAATCCCTTTGATTTTTCTTGTTGACATAGGTGTGTAGGATCAATTTTCTACTAAACATGTGGTTGCTGGATAGTTGGATGCAGAATATCTAGCTGCAGAATGTCTGGCTGCAGAATGCCTGACTGCGGAATGTACCTGTGAAAGCTTTGAAACATGAAATGAAATGATTTGAAATATGGATGGAATGAAGTATAAGATGAAAATGGATCATGAACTATAATGGAATGAATCATGAACGAAGTGGAATATGATGGAATGAAATAGATCACAAATGTGAAGTGAAATGAAATATGAAAAGTGGCCTGCAACTTATGATTTGTAATACTCAACTGCAGAAAGAGATCAATTTTGAAAATATGAAGTGAAAATTAGATGGATCATGAAATTGAGTGAATGAAGTATGGATGAATGGAGTGAATGGAATATGGATGAAGTGAGATATGATGAAGTGAAATGGATCATAAGTGGAATGTGATATGTAAATTGGGCATACACTTATGATTTTATGATGGTTGTTTGCAGGAAAAGAACAATTTTGAAAAGATAAAGTGTCAGAAGGATTCTAATTTTCACTTTATATTTTCTGTATAAACATGCTAATCAATGATTAGTTTTCATGTTTATACTATTTACCACTGATCCATTCTGAAAATTATTAATTGTTGATGAAGAAGAAGGATCTTTCATTAAACTACGCCACCTGCTCTCTTCAATCTTGTTAAATTCTTTCTTTGAAGGGATAAGGATATACTTAATCTATGACCATTTCATGCAGCTGACTTTATCTTTCACTCCTGGTTATTGATTTTTATTGCTCCATTGTCAAAAAATTTCACAATTTCATATGGCCCAAGCCAATGTGTTTGGAATTTACCTTGAAAATCTTTGAACTTTGAATCAAACAAGAGGGCCCAGTCACCTTCTTTTAATTTATTCTCCTTAATGTACTTATCATGCCATCTAGTCCTTTGCTGCTAGACTATACTTGTTTTCTGAACTGCATCTTGTCTGATCTCATCCAATTCATTAATCTGCTCCAATCTGTGCTTTTGTGCCTCTGTTAGATTAAGTCCTAGTTGAACTGTCATTTTAAAAGTTTGAATCTGAAACTCTATGGGAAACAAGACTTGTTTTCCATAAACAAGTTCATAAGGAGTATGACTTATTATGCTTCTCCATGTACTTCTATAGGCCCACAAGGCTTCAGGAAGCCTGTCTGCCCAATCTCTTCTATGTAAATGAACAGTCTTTGTTAGGATCCCCTCAATGACCTTATTAGTAGATTCCACTTGGCCATTTGCTTGTGGATGATAGGGAGTAGATTTTTTTTGTCTAATTTTGTACCTCTCCACCATTTTTTCCACTAGCCTTGATGTGAATTGAGCTCCTTGATCTGTAACAATTTCTCTTGGGACACCAAAACGAGTAAAAATATCCTCAAAAATAAAATTAACTACAGATGCTTCAGTAGAAGAAAGTAATGGCTTGGCCTCCACCCATTTGGTCACATAATTAGTGCAAAATAATATATATTTCTTTTGTCTTGATGGAGGACTAATAGGTCCTACAAAATCTAAAGCCCATTTCTCAAAAGGTTCAATATATACCTGAGGCTGCAATGGGATCTCACCTGAAGGAGAAGGTTTCCCTACCCTTTGGCAGCTGTCACGCCTTTTGATATACTCTTTAGCATCTTTAAAAAGGGATGGCCAATAATATCCCAAATGAAGGATCTTATAAGCCTTTTTATCAACAAAGTGTCCACCACAAGGTTCATCATGACACGCTTTGAGGATCTCAGGCATCTCATCTTCTCGAACACATCTCCTAATGATAAAGTCTAGACCTGTTTTTGTATAACTCATTAGCAACCCATGAATATTTTGCACTATCATAAATGATCTTTCTTTTGTCTCTTGCATTCATCATTGAAGGAAATTTCCCTGAAACTAGATAATTAGCAATGTTAGCAAACTAAGGAGTTTGAGTAGAAATTGCAAAAAGATATTCATCAGGGAATTGATCTTCAACTGGAGTGTTGTCTTTAATGTTTTGGAGTCTAGATAAGAAATCAACTACTGTATTTTGTTTCCCAGGCCTATCTAGAATGGTGATGTTGAATTCTTGTAAAAGCAATAACCATCTTATGACTCTGCCATTAGTAATTGATTTGTTCATTAGATATTTAATTGCAGAGTGATCTGTGTGAACAAAATTTTCATAGTCTTTTATATAGTGTCTGAATTTATTTATGGCATCAACAACAACTAAGAACTCTTTTTCAGTTATAGTATAATTTATTTCTGAAGGAGTCAAATTTTTACTTGTATAGTAGATGGCATAAGGAATCAGGTCTTTTTGTCCCAATACTGCTCCTAAAGCTGTATCCGAGGCATCTGTTTAAATATGAAAAGGTAATTTCTAGTTAGGTCCCCTTAGAATAGGTGCTTCAGATATTTTTGTTTTCAGGGTCTCAAAGGCTAACTGGCAATCAGGATTCCACTTGAATTCACAGTCCTTGGTAAGTAATTTGAAAAGTGGAGATGTTATCTTGGTGAAGTTTTCTATAAACCTTCAATAATATCCTGTAAATCCTAGAAAACTCCTAACATATTTTTGAAAACTTGGAACAGATAAGTTAGAGATGACTTCAACTTTTGACTCATCAACTCTAATCCCATCCCCTGAAATATGATGCCCCAAACAATTTCAGCAACATCATAAAACAATTATGACTTGTGAAAGATTTGCTTTACATCTTCTAATGGTTTTCCAAGCCATGCGTCATAAAATGTGCTTTCCAGTTAGATTCCGGAAATAAATCCATATATACCTCTACACAATCATGTATTAGATCCTCGAAATATTCTGTATTTCCCTTGAAATGTTGCAGGTGCATTACATGGTCCAAATGGCAATACTCGGTAAGAATAGGTACCCCAAGGACAGGTAAATGTGTTTTTGTCTTGATCTTCAAGTGCTACTTGAATTTGGTTATAACCCTAAACCCATCTAAAAATGAGAAGTACTTTTTGCTAGCTAATGTATCTAACACCTGATCTATGAAAGGTAGGGGAAAATGATCTTTAAGAGTAGCTTTGTTTAATTCTCGGTAGTCAATACATACCCTCCATTTACCATTTTTCTTCGGCACAATTACCAAAGGAGAAACCCACTGACTATCTGAAATGGGATAGATAAAGTTAACATTTAACAATTTCTGCAATTCTTCTTTAACAATTTCCCTAAGATTTGGATTCATCCGTATTTGAGGTTGTCTGATTGGTTTACAATTTTCCTCTATATAGATGTGATGAGTGCAAGTCTTGGGGCTTATCCCTTTCATATCAGTGTACTCCCATGCATATGCAGAAGAATGTCTCTGTAATATATTGACTAGCTTTTCTTGTTGAAATTTCTCTAGGTTCTTGTTTATGTTTAAAATTTTGCCCGGAAATATCTCAATTGTAGAGCTGCAAAATTTATCTGCTAAGTAAAGACATAGACTGTTCTTCCTGATAAAAAATCAATACAAGGATTCTTTCTGAAATTTTTCATGCTTCAGATTCCTGTGAGACCCATCTTTTCATAGCATATGAATTTGACTATCTTCACTAATTTCTGAAATTGTGAAGAGAGGCTGTAAGTCTTCTTCATCCTCTATCCATTGAGTATCATCTAAATCTGTAATTTTCCTTGCTGGAGGATACAAAGTGAATTTATTAGTTGAACTACCATCAGAGATGTACATATCACCGGATCTACAACTAATGAAAGCATCAGCTGTAGCTAACCAAGGTCTTCTTAATATAATAGGATGCCCTCCTAGATCATTCTTAGGAGTTAGGATCATAAAATCCACAGGATACTCCCAAGAATCTAGGGATACTGGAATTTCTTCTATTACCCCATCAGGTTTGATCACAGATCTGTCTGCTAATTGTAATAATGTAGGTGTAAAAAGAATATTAGGAAGTTTTAGTTTATCCATGATTTGTCTACTCATGATATTGATTGTTGCTCCTAAATCAATAAGTGTGATTTGAATCTCAGTTCCATTGATGTGTATTTTAACAATTGGATTTCCTGGGTCTAGATACTTTGGAATAGAAATCTTACCCATCATGATGTCTGCTATTTTTCCTGCCAGTTGAATTTTCTTTGTCTCTTTGATTCTTTTTCCTTTGTTTTTCATGCTCAACTCCTTTATTGTCTTTGATAAGATTGGAATTTCCTTGATAGCTTGTAATAATGGGATCTTAATATAAACATTTCTCATCTCATCTAGGAAATCATAATTAGGCACCATAATTTGTTTTTCTACACCCCTATCAATTGTAATCTTTCTGGAAAGGGAGGTGTGGAGGTAGATGTTGATGGTTGCTCTAATATAGGAGTTGAAATTATTGGTTCTTTTTGTTTTGATTTTTCAATGTTTGGGTCTTGAAAATATGTGTTCTCTTCAAGACTTTTATTTACCCATAGAGAATCTTCCTCAGAATTGTTTTGCTCTTGTATGATTACATAAGGTTTCTTCTTTTCAAGTATTCTTCCAGACCTAAGTTGAACATCATTAAGGTCTAAAGGAGTAATCAAATAGGTTGGAAACTGTTGCCTTCTATCATGTATGTGTTCTGAGGATTTTTATTGTTGGGGTTTGGTATGGGTTGGGCATGTAATTGATTTGATTTTTGAAGAAATGGTAATGGAAGTGGTGGATTTTGATGTTGTGAATTTTGATGATTTTGTTGAGGATTTTGTTGAGGAGGGAAATTTGGATATGGTGGATAAGATGGTGGATATTGATAGTAATGAGAGTATCTTCCATAGGGATTTTGTGCTCCTTGTGTCCAAGTTTGAGATTGATTTTGGAATTGGGGCCAAGGTTGCTACCAAGAATTCCAATTTGGTGGGGGTTGATTATACAGCTGATCATGGAATCCTTGTGTTTGACGTCCTTGACAAGGCCTCCTAGAGACAAAATTGAGAGATTCTATGGAATTTGTAGGGGTTTATTCTTGAAAGACAGCTTTAAGACCAGGAAGTGAAGGAAAAATCTTGGTCTCATGTTTTTCTGAACAAATTACACAAGTCTCTACAACTTTTTCATCCAAAGGGCACTCTCTCAAGGCATGCTTCTTTCTACATTTGGGACAAAAGATTGCTAAGGCATCAGATTCAGCTTTTTGCTTGTTTTGTAACTTAAGGGTGTCTATTTGTTCACTAAGACTCCTTAAAATTTCAGATTTGAATTCATCAAGCATATGTCCTATTTCTGCCCTACTTACTGTCCCAGAAGCAGACTTACTTGCCCTTGCAAGAGCAAGGTCTCTTGGTCCTTTTACAGTTTTAGATTTCCCTCTTGAAAGGTTGATACATAATTCAGCTATTTCAGGTAGTGAAAGCTGAGATATATCCCCTTTTCCCATCATGTTAAGGATATCTAGCCATTCATCCCTAATTTTTTTCAACAAGAGAGCTTTCAAAGTATCTTGATCTAAGTTTTCCATTTTTTCTCTTTTGATGTTATAGTTAAACCTATCCAACAAATCCTCTAGATTTTCATCCTCTTTTTGTAACATTTTAAACACTTCCTCCTTATGGTTTACTAGAATACAGTAATCCAAATACCTCTCTATAAATGAATGTTTCATGTCTTCCCATGTCCTAATAGAACTGTTGATAAAAATCATAAACCATTTTAATGCTGCTCCTTTCAATGTTGAAGGGAATAGTTTAAGTTTTTGGGCATCTTGTAAGTAATCATAGGTTCTACATAGGACTTCAAATTCAAATAGGAAGGTTTCGGGATCTTCACTTTTGATTCCATAAAAGTTTGGAAGGACAGAGGGTGAAATATTTTTCATAGTTGCATTGGTTTCTTCATCTACTATAGGAAACCCAAAAGAGCTTCCCATTTCCCTTCTACCTCTTCCTATGCCTCCTTCTTCACCTCTACCTCCTTCTCCTTCTACACCTCTACCTCCTTCTCCGCTACCTCTACCTCTACCTCCTCCAAATAGTGTGTGTTATCCATTAAAGACTCCTCCTCCCCCTTCTTCTGCCATAGTTGATTCTTCTGTGGAAGTGGAAAATTTTATGTCTCTAGCAGGGATCCTTGAATCTTCTTCTAAAATAGGTTCATTGGATGAAGTGGAAGGCCTCTCTAATGGAATATATGATCTTAAGCCTTCTAGAAATTTGTGATCAGTATAGGATGGAATGTAGGTTTGAGTTGGAGGTGTGCTGCCTCTTGGTCTTGGTGAAACAAGTGGTGTTCTAGGAATCAAGCTTCTGCTTCTTATGAATCTACCCCTTGAGTCTATTTCTCTATGCATATCATTGTTTTTGGGAGGTAAGAAACAAGGATACATAGTTACACTTCCCCGAAAATGGCGCCAAAATGTCTACTCAACTTAGTGTTCCTAAATTGATGTCATAAATTGTCAACCAGGGCTAGTAAACTGTTGAAGTGAAGTGCACTATATGTGCCTAGGTATCTTCTTCCTACTTTGTTGTGTTTAGTGTTTTTTTAGTGTTTTTGGTTTTTGTATTTTTGTGTTAAGAGGAAAAGAACTAAATTGTTGGCAAAGAGAAGTTACTGATCACACTAAAACAGAACAAAATATACTCTAAACTGTGTATGACACCTAAGAACAGAAAATGCTAATTCACAAATTGCAAAGCTTGACAAGGAAAGTAACTCATAAAATTAACTCATTCCAATTCATTTAATTAGAGGTATGTTGGAACAACTTAAGAAAAGGATAAGTTTGATGTAATGAGGTTCTCTTTAATAAACAACAACTTACAATACCACAGAGAAAATATTATCCATGGTTAGAAATTTGTTGGAATACTTTGAGAAAATATTATCTGTGATTTAGTAAGGAATCCTATGCTAACATAACTTATGACATTAGAATTAACCCACTCTGCAACTCAAAATGTTACTATTAAGCCTCATTCAAGGGTTAGAGATCTCTTGGAATAGCTTTGGAAAAGGGATGTTTGTAAAATTATGAGAAATTGCAGAATAGTCAAGAACTTCAAAATGATATAACTAATTCTTGTCCATATGATGATGATGTGATAAAAGAAATTAAGAACAAGAGCAATTTGTAAATAATGAAGGCCTTTAAGTCTAATTTAACAGAACTAGAATACAACTAGCTAATAAAACTTGAAATACAATGAACAGAACTGAACTAAAATGCAATTAACCTTCGAAGTATTACAACTCTATCTCATTCACGTGCTAGTGATATATTGGAACATTTCATGGGAACAAGATCGATTGAAATATTCGATGTAAGTAAACATAAAACACGATGCTCAGAAAACTGCCTAGATTAAAAACAAAACAGAGCTAAAGTTACTTATCTAGAAAATATGCACAAAGCCTTTTGGATAGTAGGGGCCCTCTACCACCAGATTGGCACACAAATCCTTAACTCCTTAAGATTGCTTCAGATCTTGCATTAAAGTTTTACTTCTTTCATTAAAGGAAAAATGCTCAGAAAACAGAGTATTACAGTCTTGGAGGACTTAACAACAAAACATCAACTAGCTAACTATCTCTCGGTTCACCGAGTTATTATTATAAGAAAAATACATAACTGTCCTTGAGTGGAAATATGCATAGGTGTCTTTTTCAATCAAAATCGAATTAGAACTCCTGTTGAGGACTCGTACTTTGCTGAAGACATCTGCAGAGTCCTTGTCCTTGTAGAAGTCTACTTCTTAGTTTTGGCTGCCTCCACGTGCATAACCACTTGCATGTTTTTGCTCAGACTTCGTAGAGGGCAAGGAATTATGTGGGTGAGTTTTGGAATTCAACCATATGATTTTTTCCTTTAAGTGACACCTGTAACCTATGTGAACATAAAGATGGTTGCAGAATATGCGACTAGCTACAGAATGGCCGCATTCTGTAGCTAAGTCTGATAAAAAATCACTATGACAACAAAACTACAAAATTATAGTAAGTCAGTTATTGCATGCACTCTTAGAGTAATTTTAATCATTCCTATTGATCTTTTAATCCTATAACTGACAAAGGACAAATGGAATGAAGTGAAATTTGGTGAAAGGAAAGGACATCTTTAGGGCTCAACAACATACTTCAATACTAGGGGAAGGTAAATCATTTACATGTATGTTCCCATCATTTGAGATAGGCTCCATGTTCTCTGAAGCCTTAACAATGAACTCAGATTTTATACTTGGAAATTTATCAATGTCAAAATATTTCTATTTTGAGAAGAACACCATGGCAGAGGTGCAATTTTTCAAAAACCAAATAATTATTTCTACTATCAGAAGCAGAGATCTTAGAACCCAGTAAAATTTAGTTCTTCGATGATTAAAAGACTGTTGGAAACAAGAACAAACAATGAGTGGTATGCACAATAAAATGGCTCCAAAACACACAATGCTAACATATACTGAGATTCTAAATTTCCACAGAATCTGGAACCACGATGCATTTCCTATAAATTGATTCATTTGAAACTATCAGGAACTATTCTTCGAATTCCTTACACTCTTCCATCCTTTAGAAAAAACCCATTTTCGTATCGAACTATTTCAAAGCTTCATCATCGGCATTTAAAATCTTATATGTGCACAACACTTGATGTTATTTTCTGAATGCTTTTGCGACCTGTCCACTTGTTTGCTCTATTTAGATATTTTTAATAACAATTTTCAAGTACCAATCACATATAATTGATATTGGTGTGCCACACCTTGGAGACAATTTCCATAGTATGATGAGAACAAGTGAAAATGGAAGTATTTCCACTAGCAAGTAGTATATGAAGTTCATAGTTGAATGATTTGGAACATGAATATTTGCACCCAAAATAGGACCAAAATCTATTCACAACACATGTGATATAGTTTGGTTACAATATCTGCAACACATGAAATGGAAAAAATGTTGTATTTGTTATTTTCAACTTGTTGATGCACCCTCATATCGTTCTAAACAACACTATAACTAAATTTTGAACAGAGATTTCATCCACCATCCACTGTGATTACTCAACATATAATGCAATATTTGGTAGTATTTGGTTGTAGCTTCTTTTGACTTGGCTATAAAAAAATTTATACCTGGATGCTCTATGTTGTAAGCTTGACTTTGGGTGCATTAGGGTTTGAAAAATGGGCACTAGTGCATTTTCCCCTTGAAAGACTTTAACACATGCGTAGAGGGTTTTAAACCAACTCTATTCTATATAATTTTATACTAGCTCCATATGATTTATAACACTTTCAAGAAGCAAACAAAAACTCAATTGTATATATAAAAGATCACTTCAAGACTTATGTAACGTGTTGAGCAATATGTTGGCACTTGTGGGCTCTCCCTTTCGTGGATATGGTGTATGTCTTGAGCACTCGAATTTGGTTCCGTTGACTTGCCTCATCAACCAATGCAGGTTCTCACACGCGGAGTTCCTCTATCCCATTTACCTGCAGCTTGTATCTCCTGCAGCATAGGTTCTTTACAATTGTTGGCATTGGTACCAGTGAAGAATAGAACAAGTGTAACTGTTGGATCTTGAGATTTAATCATTTGTTAATTTTTCTTCAGAATTTTGTCAAACTGTGGAGACTTTTGATGGAATTTTTTGGTATTTATTATATACAACAGAACTTGATTGAAGGCATATATTGCCTCAACATACCTCCTCAACATAAGGTTGGAAAATCCATAATAAAAATTAGTTGTGATATGGCTTTCCAATCACTGAATTTTAGATACCTGTCTAGTTAACATCTATAGGTGCCAAGCACTTGAGTCCACTGTAATAATCTGCAAAAAGGAAATGTACATGAAGTAGACCAATAATAATAAAGTATCCTAGCACCTTCAGAACATTGCTTCCTCCATTGTAGTCATATCCATAAGTTGCAGTAAATGTTAAATTGATAAGTGTGAGAATGGCTAAAATGAAGTTAGGCTAGTGATAACTGCAGACCTGAGGTGAAAACATAGTAAAATAAGGTGGGGGTGGGTGGAATGCAAAACCAAGTTCTAACAAATAAGATTAAAACTTTGAATTAATAATAACCTTTCCATTGAGGAAGTACAAACTAGTATGGAATCTACCTTTGGGAAGAGATATGAACTAGTTCAGTAGTTAAATATTGAGTTGGACCAATTTCTATTGAATCTTCTTTGTGATTACCACAACTATTAGGAGATGTTTTAACTAAATTTTCAAATTTCATATTTTTATCTGTACAATTCATTTTTGAAATCAGAAAGTGCATGAAGAAAACTCCCAATGTTTGTGGTTGTGATACATTTTCAAGTTTATTCACGGGATCAATAAAATATATTTAGATTCAAAATTAACTCACAAATTTGATACATCTTGTTCATCATCATTTGAATTACTATGTTCATAGTTAGAAGGAACAAGAGAAGTAAAATATTCAATCAGGTCTTCTATTGAAGGTAAGTCTTTGAGATAAAATCTAAATAAAATTGACATGAATATATCATAAAATTATTCAAGGGATTCATCTACATGCAGTTGGTGTCTGGATATGAATAATGTTCAACCCTTTTTCCACATAAATTATCAACCCGAGGGCGTTAGTTATTTCAAGACTAACGGCACAGTATATGCTGGAACAAGCACATGACCTGTTGTAGATTACAGGTTTAAATCCATAAACACATAGACTACTGTAACAACAATTAAATGGACTGCAAAATTAAAATAAATTCACAGCAATTAAAGAATTAAACTGTAAGAGCAGTAATGAATTCACACTATAAAATAAAACAATGCAAGGAAAGGAAAACGTAGCACCTGATCTGAAGAGTGGGCCCAACTCTCTGATCAGGGCTACGGTAAACTCACGAATTACAGAAGAAACAACAAGATGTTGTGCATTCAATTAATGGAAAAATAAACTGTTACAAGATCTATATGTAAGTGGGCTTAACCCTAATTCACAGCCTGCAAGCCTCTTTATACAAATGTCCTGGAATCCTCGATTCCCCTCAGCAACTCAATAATTACAAAAATATACTTTGATACAACGAAAACCTAGTTTCCCATAAGGAAACTGTAAAGAGGCCTGAAATAACGTTGGTATAAACAAATTTTTTTATGCTATAATAGCAAATGAGAATAGCGCTGGAAATTATGGGCTGTTCCATGACTCACGCCTGCAATGCTCCTACTTTGGTCGAATCTGTAGAAATATCAAAGTTAACATATAAAAAGTTAAAACCTCCATGAAAATTAATTCATCAATCAAATGTCCCATGAAAGATAAGGAAAAGGGGTTTTACCTCATGCGTTTAAGAAAAATAATGGTACAAAGAGATAGAAAGACAGGGTAAAATGGGAGAGGAAAGTATACAAATCCGGTACCCAACATCTCCCCTCAACAGGTTTATCTGCATGTCCTCATGCAGCTCGCCATCTCCTCAGATCTGGATTGGACTGACTGTGACTAGCATGAAGCTGTGTGAGATCATACTATTCAGCCATTTCTGTCCCTAATAATTTATATCCTTCTATCAAAACAACATCCCTCCACCATTATGGATCAACGGTGTATGCAGGAGTGTATCGCTCAGCTGGCAACCAGATAAGGGGAAATTGAAATCTCAATCCCATCCATATGACCCCATAGGTATGAATGCATGCCACGAAATGTGGTGTTCTCTCTAGAGCCCATGCAAAGTTAGGTGCCCCAAATGGTTCTCGTTCTCTGACGGCTGAGGATGACAACATCCACTTTTTCTAACAACTGTCCAGCGCTTCTTTACAGAGCATCGTAATCTGGATGACACATAGGTCAACACACCATTTCTGGGTTACCAACATGTGTTCTTTACGACCCTCAATCTGTAGAAATGTATAATTCTTGCTAGAAATGTTTGAGGACCGACCATGCTCTTTCCTCATCATTAATTTCCTTATGAATTGGTTTTCTTCAAATGTATCCCAGGCCTTCCTCCACTTAATATGATTGATGGTATAGGAGGTGAAAGCTCTTAAATGAATTTCCCCCACGAATGGAACGGGGTTAAAAGAATGATCATGCCTTAAGAAATACCCATGCATATAGAGCTTGCACATTAAGTGTTGTCCTATGATATCATGAATTTTTAAAATATAGAGGAATTGAATGGGTTCCTCAATTTCATACCAAATATCCTTATATATACTTTCAAGACAAAAGAAAAGAAATTTCTCATGAAGGAATAAGGCATAGCTATGTGCAGGAGGTCTGTAGGCCATTACCTATTTTGCTAGGGAGAACATCTTCTCCTTATTCGTTTGCAGTAGCTGCACTTGTTCTTCCAATTATTCTATTCTGGCCTTCTTTTTAGCTTGCTTTAGTCGCGCCTTATATAACTAATCCATGTACCCTGTGATGATTTTGGCAGCCTATTCTCGAACCCTGGTTGTTTCCTTCTTATGGTCACTCGTAGAAGACTGCAATTTTTGGATCTCAGCGGCCAATACAAATTCTTAGCCTTCAAAAACTCTTCAATCAGGCTAGTCTGGGTGGCTGCAGAGGAGACCTCAATTTTTGGCTTTACTACCTTCCATTTGTATATTTTTACCTTCTTTTTCAGCCATAAAACTTGCCTTTTCAAATCTCGAACCTCCCTTTTCAGTCTCATGGTTTCACTAAACTACAGCTGATACCTCTTCTTGAGAGGTAACCTTTTCTCACAATATTCAATCCATTCCTGTTTAACAATAAATTTAGTTTTTGGGCCTATGACAGGCTCAGGAAGTAGCGAAATGTTGCCATTATTCTTAGAAGATTCTCTTATTAAGCCTTTCTGACTAGGCTCTCTATCTTCAGGGGCTTCTTCCTCTATATTCCCTTCAGGGACTTATGCCGTCTGGTCGACATTTTCAATGACCACTCTGTGTTCCGGTGTTTCCACAATAATTCTATCTTCTTCGCGAGCCTCTAAGTGCTCCGACAGAGATTCAGTAGCGACTGGACCAATATTGGTTGTGTCAACAAAATCAAGCACTGTCAGAACAACTACTTCCTCCATTAATCATTTGGGCAAGTGGAATCCCCTCACCCCTCTAGGCATCATGGACTAGAACAAAGAACGGGCTACATACTCATCAACATCATTTCCATCTTGAGTCGAAACGTCGTTCATTACTGCCTCAACCATGGTCAATGTTGGTTCTTGTGGGGCAGCATCGATTCCGCAGCTTGTTTCCCTTCTATCCTCTCGCTCTTTGTTCACCATATATTCTTCTAGGGTCGATATTGGTTCTGGTGGCATAGTATCGACCTCCTGGTTTATTCCTTATCTACCTTCCTGTTCCTCATGAATTGCCTCTTTTTCCACAGTTGGTACCAGTTTTTGAGGTACAACATCGATTTCGCAACCTGAATCCTCATGTTCTCGCCGAATTGGGGGTGGTTCTTGTGTAGCACCCCCACTTGTATCAACATCCATATTTTCTTGGGAAGGTGATGTTGTTTCTTGCAAAACATCATCACTTTCCATTCCTTTTTCTGTAATTTCACTCCCTTGTTCTTCACTGAAAAAAGTCAATGACTATATGACAGTCCCGACTTCCTACACGATGTCCATAATCTCTTCATATTTGGGCTCTTAAAGAGAGTCTAGTTCTTGTGTGGCATCCTCAGCTGTGTCGCCAATTACCTCCTCCATTCTCATTTCTTCAGGTTCCTCCTGATCAGCGATCATTTCCACTTCTTCGAGTTCCTCTTGATCAACTTCCATTTCCATTTATTCAGGTTCCTCTTGATCAGTTCCTTCTAAATGTTCTTCTTGTGCTAAACCAGCCGAAGAGAGTGGTTCCTCTTCTCTAGCAGCAATAATGGCTGCTATATCTTCTTCTGAGGATCCACAAAGTTCTGCCTAGGATAACCAAAGCCTATTTATTGCATGCACGATCAATAAACACACCAATCCGTGGTTGGAGAGCACTGTCGGCATCCGGCGCAAACGTTGAGCAGCCTATGCCATGTGATGCAGTTGTTTCAATAAGAAGAAGGGCATGTTTAAGGCATGCACCTGAGCCTCTGGAAATCAAACATGCGTTAGAATTTTAAAATGATACTTAAACAGATTTGTGGCTCAGCCTTCACAAGTTATGTATTTTATTGAAAAACCTACAACTTCATTCCAAGGATATGACACAATCCTACGCTCATATCCTCTTCCCATCTGAACAGCACCTTCCCCTGCCTGCAAAAACAATTCAGGAAACTCTGGGAGAGAAACTCTCCAAGAAAACCATTTCTACCCCTATTGTCTCAACCCTCTAACCTCTGCAATTACCTCTTCTGTGACAGGAACTTCCAGACCTCTGACCCACGAGTAATCCTCGTCCAAATTGAGTGTGAACTCCATTGTGATTCCCCTATCAAACCCCTACAATCTGTCGAAGTAGGTATCCCACCCTGCATCGACAATGATTTTCCATACCTATGGGTTGTTGCGGACTGAAGCTGTGTTTTCAGGCTCATGCCACATAGCTAGCCCACCCATACTATGGAGACTTTTAGCAGCACTTCTTGTAACAACAGACCGTTGGGCAAAGTGGTGGATACCAAATTCGGGAAAACAACATGGTGAAAATGAAAGGTGGTAACGGTAAATATGGATGGTAATTCTCAGAAACCAAGAAAAATCATAAAACAATATGGTAAGTGTGATGAATAAAATAATAATTATTTCGTATGGAGTGGAAAAGACATATTATGGATCCCAATATGTATTGAATGATTATATCAAATGTTGATGGGGATCGTAAGGTGTACCACACACGGACTGTCATGACGATTTATGAGGTAATTATTACGCAGTCCTTGACTATGATGACACCCCCCCCCCCCGAACTTAAATTTTTTTTGTCCACGACATTAAAGTCTTCACATGGGATATTTGATTAAATTGGTAAAAGTCACGTAAAGTCGTACCTGCCGGCCTACCTGGACAAAGTTACAGTTGGTAGGATGACAGTGGAGTAATGATGTGGATGGACTAACAGCAATACGAGTAACAGCATCCGAAGTAATATCATCTCACGTAACAACATCTGGAGTAACAACAGTGCGAATAGCAGCATCCAGAGTAACAGCATCCAGTGTAACAACATCTAGAGTAACAACAGTGCGAGTAGTAGCATCCGGAGTAACAATAGTGCTAGCAACAACATTTGGTGTAACAATATCTGAAGTAAAAATAGTGCGATTAACAACATCCATAGTAACAGCATCTGATGTAACAGCATCTGGATTAATAACATCCATTAGTAGCATCGAAGTAACATTAGTGCGCGTAACAACATCTGGTGTAGCAACATATAGAGTAATAGCAGTGCGAGTAGCAGCATCTGGAGTAACAACAGTGCGAGTAGCAGCATCCAGAGTAGCAACATCTGGTGTAACAACATATGGAGTAACAACATCAAGTAGCAGCATCAAAGTAACAATAGTGCGCATAACAACATCTGGTGTAGCAGCATCTGAAGTAACATCAGTGCGAGTAGCAGCATCTGAGTAAAAACAGTGTGCGTAACAGCATCTGGTGTAGCAGCATCTAGAGTAACAACAGTGCGAGTAGTAGCATCCGGAGTAACGGCTATGCGATTAATAGCATCTGGTGTAACACCATCTGGAGTAACAGCAGTGTGATTAGCAGCATTGGAGTAACAGTAGTGCGCGTAACAACATCCGGTGTAGTAGCATCTGGTGTAACAACATCTGGAGTAACAACATCAGGAGTAGCAGCACCATGAGTAGCAGTGACTGACACTTGGGAAATTTTTCTTTGAGTTTTACTCCTTAGTAGTAACTACTACAAAAAGACAACAAGATAAAACATAATTCTTTATTATTTTATTGTTTATATATATATATATATATATATATATATATATATATATATATATATATATTCCTTGTTTTTTAAACAAGGGTGCAGAGAAAGAGTTTTCTGCGCTGATGACCTTCAAACTAGATTTCTCAAAGAGGTGTTTGATAAAATCATCCTTAGAGGTCGGGTGGTGGTATAATCTCAGGCGATGTCCATTGACTATAAATGAAGCATGTGTATCATCAATTGTGACTAGCCTGACTGTTCCATTATCAAATACAACGTCCACCTCATAAGGTCCCATGCAACGAGTGCAAATATTTCCCTTAAAATCCTTAAAGCAGGAGTCATAAAGTAGTGCCCAATCTCCAATTTGAATCACCTTGTTTTTAATAAACTTCTCGTGCCATGTCATTCTCTACTGCTGAGTAGCATTAGTTCTCTGGATAGCCATTGAACGGATTTCATATAGTTCATTTAGTTGGGCCAGTCGGTGTTTTTGGGCATTTGACAGATCCAAACCACCTTCAAGAGCTGTTCTGAGCATACTGATTTCAAATTCTATTGGAAACAACATGGATTTCCCATAAACCAGCTCGAATGGTGAAAACCCGGTTGTATTTTGCCATGTTGTTCTTTATGCCCAGAGAGCTTCAGGCAGCTTCTGAGTTCAATCCCGACAATGGTAAGCCACAGTTTTTGTCAAAATGTTTTCCAATGTCTTGTTTGTGCTTTACACTTGTCCATTCGCCTAGGGGTGGTATGGAGATGTCACTCTATGCTTGACCCCATATTTCTGCATGAGCTTTGCTATCATGTGTGATGTGAATTGTGCTCCTCCATCTGAAACAAACTCTCTTGGAGTACTGTAATGAGAAAAAATTTATTCAAATAGAAAATCTGGGACCACCTTCTCTATTTCTTTCGCAACAGCTTTGGCTTCCACCCACTTAGTCATGTAATCAATACAGACCAAGATGTGGACTTTTTGTTGGGAGGGTGGGTTAAAGGGTCCAACGAAGTCAATAGCCCATTTCTCAAAAGGTTCGAGGACTTCCTGTGCCTGCAAAGGCATTTCATCAACTCGACTGGGCTGCCCCATGTTGTGGATGATTTTGTCACCCTCCTAGAGACAACCTAGAGTTGCTATAGACCAGTGCCTAGGACATCTTAATATAGCAAGGAGTCCCTTTAGTTTGGGTTGTCAGTCCAAGAACACGCTTGCTATCTCTTGTTTGAACAATGAAATTAGTTTTGAATGAGACCAATCTCTCTCAGAAGCTGTCACAAAGATAAGAATAATGTAGGAACATCATGTAAAACTTCAGCATGAAAGCATCAGACAGTTAAGAGACCGCTTACTGTAAAGAGGGCCGATTCATCTAATATATCACAGAAATCAGATACCAGGAAATGAGTGCAGTGAGGAAACATAAGAAGATATTAGCTGGCATGAGACTGGTACCCAGATACACAACAGAACCATATAGGGGCGCACCAATTTACGAATCCTTATATGACAATGGCGTTTTAAAAGCACCCTCCTCAAGTAGCTAATATAGCAGAAAATATGGAAAGAGTGAACATGGAACAGTATATCATGACTAGGCCTATTTAAAGTGCTTGACTAATTCCAGCAAGGGCATCAATAAGGATGAATCCTTACTGCAAACTAGTGAGCCACTCGCATTCTAGAGCATGATACAAGAAGACAAATAGCATGGAAAAGATATTGTATTAACACATAAGGAAAATTACATACTGTGAGATACCAGAGGCCAGAATCCTCATTACAGTCATAAACCCTCCTCACTGAGACCCTACAGGCTCTGACGCTTCATACAGAAATATTACAAAAATGTATACAGAAATCTTCTCGCTGCACAATTTGCTGATAGAAATCGGAACCCTTACAATGTATTATTTTTTGGTCTTTATAGGAGTGATGGAGAATTCTAGAGGAGGAGGCAGCTGAAACACAACTAATGACTCAATTTGAATAAAATGGCGGAAAACATTCACGCCCACTCTATGAATGAATAACTGCTAATGACTGTACTAGACAACCTGTCCATGAAATAAATGCTGGGAGATAAAAATCTCCTTATATACAAGATAGAAATAATAAAATATATACACTATATTGCCCGCAGCTGAGGGAAGATCTGCTGCCGTAAGAGATTTGAAATAATCTGTATTTCTGTACTGTACTCTCGGCCCTTGGCTTTGGATTTGAATCCTGGGTCTTTAATGCGTGGTGAATTTATCTGGAGGGTTCCGGGAATTCATATCTGTGTCTTCTTTAATGGCGGTCACCTCTCCCACCTACGCTCGGCTTCTTCCTTTAATTTCGCCAGTGGAATATGTCCTTTGGTATGCTCCTGATCTTTGCAATGGAGGCGGCAAGTTAAAGCGCCTACTAAGCTGTTTTAAAACCTGCAAAAACCCGCAAAACATTAGAGAAAATTGACTCGGTGACAGGGAGTATGGATACGACAGCAGCCATGGAGGCGGTGATACAGAATAGTCGAAATATTGAGACGATACAGGGTGACAGGAAACGCATGAAAATAATGGAGGAATGGGGGGGGGACAATGCAGAATATAACAGAGCGACAATGAGTAAACGGGGCAAAGGTTCACAAAATATGACACGTAATCGGAACATATGAATGGTGGAGGAGGAACACGTCCTACACTCGTGAATTATGATGACACGACCGTAGGAGGTGGGACCCAAATCGGAAATCGCAATCGGAAAGTGAAGCAGGGAGACCGGGGGTGACACATTTTTTAAGTTCCGATTGCGATTGAGGGCGGGACTGCGATTGACTCAGGGCCGTTCGATCTCAAAACAAGATCAATGGCTATACTTGCATCGGGGGGGCAATAAAACGGTGGGCCATGAAATACCGACGGTCTGTTGTGCGCAGGCCCTCCATATAAGTTGATTTGCCGCACCGTTGATTTGAGCCAGATCGGGCGGCCAGCATTACGCCCGATCGTTAAAACAATAGGCCCCTTTTCGTTTTGAATTATGGTTTTCAGACTCGGGTCATATGGAAGCCAAAGCGGGAGGGAGTCAAAATCTTAGGGACTCGGCCCGATTTATTTAAATTTGTATTTTTAACCATTGCAAAGCAGATTTTCGGGCGGAGATAGTAATATCAAGCAGGGTCATGAGATTTTAGGCCACGACAGAGGTCAGAAATGGATTTGAATGAGGTAGCAGGGCAAAAATTCATAGGCAAAGGTAAATATGTACAACATCGGCTCCATCTGGGGACGACATGTTCGTCCTCGGGCATGTCGAGAACACGCAGACCATTAAATGTTTCATCTTATTTTTCAATTGCCCTGCGCTTCTTACTTCAAGTAATTATCAGCATTCTTTTCCTTCATAAAAATTAAAGCCAAAACAAACTATATACAATATATACAATCTGGTATTCCCAGCTCGGGTCAGAATTGAAAATAAGGCTTGAGGAACTGACCATTCACGGGTGCATCCAACAAATCACCCTGTAGATTTTCTAAAGAAAAAGTATTGTTTCTTCCCAGCTTCACTATTTTGAATGGCCCGAACCATAATGGATCAAATTTAGCATGCTTGCCCTTTTCTGCTTTGCGAACATCCCATCTAAGAACTAGGTCTCCAACTTGAAAATTCCTATCCTTTGCGTGCTGATCAAAGACATTCTTCAATTTTTCTTGGTATTCTACCAATCTCTGGTCTACCTGGTTCCTTGTTTCCTCCAATTCTACCAGCTGATTGATTCTTCGGATCATGCCATCTGGTTCTTCCAGGTTTTCCTACATAAAACGTGCCACTGGCAATGCCAATTGCAAAGGAAACACTGCAGCCCGTCCATACACCAGCTCATAGGGTGACTTCCCTGTTGCTCTTTTACTGGTTATCCTATTTGCCCATAGAGCAAACTTTAATTGAGAGTCCCAGTTTTTCTGATTTTCAGCTATTGTCTTCTTCAGGGCTCTCACCAGGGTTTTATTGGATGATTCTGCCAGACCATTTCCCTATGGATAGTATGCTGTAGAATGAGTCAGGATGATTTTATATCTTTGGCAGAATTCTACGAACCTGGCAGACTTGAAAGCCTGTGCATTGTCAGTTACAATTCTCGCAGGACAGCCAAACCTAGATATGATATTATCTTCTATAAAATTCATTATTACAGCATCTGTAGCATTTCTGGTAGGTATGGCTTCCACCCATTTTGTGAAATAGTATGTGTTTGTCAATATCCATTTATGTTGGCCACTTGATGGGGGATGTATCTCACCTATAAAATCCAATCCCCATTTCTGAAATGGTTCATTTACATGAATAGGGATCAAGGGAAATGCTGCTAATTTCTGCCTTTCTGCAAACCTTTGGCATTTGTCACACGATATGACCCAAGCAAAAGTGTCTGAATACAATTTTGGCCAGTAAAAACCAGCCTTCAAGATTTTATGAGTTGTAGCCCTCCAGCTGTAATGTCCTCCACATATCCCCTCATGAAATTTTGTCATTACATTCTGCACTTCATTCTCTGTGAGGCATAAAAGTAATATGCCTAGAGGGTCTCTCCAATAGAGCTGCCCATTGGCAATTGCATATTTCTGAGATTTCATCCTTACAGCTCTGTATTTCACCTTGTCACATCCTGGAGGATAGCTAAGTGTTAACAAATATTCAACTATTTCTTTATACCAAGGACTAGTTAGATATTTCACATGTATCTTTTGAGTAGCCATCTCTAGTCCATGTTGCTCTTATTCTCTTTCTGATTCTTCATTTGCTATCATAGACAGATTAATGCCCAAAGCTTGATGATTCGATTCAGATAACATCTTGGAAAGTCCTTGTCCTTTCACCAGCTTAGTAGGCCTTATATCCAAATCATACTCTTGGATTTTTGCAATCCATCTCCCCCTTCTACCTTCGCTGTCTCCCTGAACCAGAATGTCTTTGACTGCTGCAGTAGGAACATAAGCTGTAATGTGAGATTGCAAAATATAAACTCTGAAAGCTTTAAGGGACTTTACCAGGGCGTATGCCTGCTTCTCCAGTATATTATATTTCAATTCAGCATCATAAAGCACTTGACTGAAGAAAGTTATGGGCTGTTCATATCCCTCTTCATTTTTCTGCAATAACACCCCAGCAATTGTATGAGGTGAAGCAAATGAGAAAATCATAAATGGCTTTTTGTAATCTGGCCCTGCTAGCACAGGAGCTTCAACAAATGCCCGTTTTATCCTTCTGAATTCATCTCTGGACTCCTGGGACCATTTTACTTCATTTTCTTTTTTCAACATATTGGTTATGTGCCTAACTATCTCAGCATAGTTAGGGATAAATCTTCTCAAAAAATTTATTCGACCCAAAAACACTTGTACTTCTTTCTTATTTCTTGGCAGAGGAATGTCGTTTATCACTTCAACTCTCTTAGGATCAATTTTCACACCATATTTAGTCACAATGTGCCCTAAGAGTTTTCCCTCATCCAATGCAAACAAAGATTTTTGAGGGTTAAGAGAAAGGCCATACCTTCTGCATTTTTCAAAATTTCTTCTTAAATGCTCAATATGCTCATCATCATTCTTCGAAAACACAGTGATATCATCAAGGTACACCACCAAGAACTTGTCCTGTTCTCCGACAAAGGCTATGTCCATTGCCCTCTGAAAAGTAGCTCCTGCATTAATTAATCCGAATGGCATCCTTGCATACATAAAGGTTCCCCATGGTGTAGTGAATGCAGTTTTCTTCTGGTCTTCTGGGAACACGGCTACCTGATTGTAGCCCGAAAATCCATCCATCATTGACATTCTGGATGCTCCAACTACTTTCTGCAGGATGTGTTCCATCTTAGGCAGTGGGTAATTATCTTTGAGAGATGCTCTATTTAAATTCCTGAAATCTACACACAGCCTTATCTCTCCATTCTTCTTCCTAATAGGAACAAGATTTTCTACCCATTCAGAGTATCTTAATGGTACAATTATCTTAGCCTTCAATAATTTCTTAATTTCTTTTTCAATTGAGGGAAGCAGTAAGGGGTTTATCTCTCTGAGCTTCTGCTTGTATGGCTTTGCATCTTCCCTCAGTGGAATCTTGTGCTGTATTATATTTACATCAAAAGTCTTTAGGTCCTCATAGGACCAAGAAAATATGTCTTTGTAAGATTGAAACAATTTCAAATATTTTTCTTTATATCCTTCTGGGACTCTTTTAGATAATTTAACAATTTTGGGGTCAGTTGAAGTACCCAGATTCAAATCTCCCACTTGATATTCTTCTACTACTTTGTTTGGCTGCATTGGAACATCATCTTTATTGAATAACCTTTCTAAAGGTACCAACCCTCTAGGTATAACATTACCTTTCAGCTGCAACACTTTATTACCTTCTATTCTTTCTTCCCATTTGTTTTCAGCAATATGTTCAGCTTCTTCCTCTTCATTATCATCAATCTCTATATTGGAGAATTCTCCCACAGTCTCCATAAATATTTTCATTTGTTCATCATCTTCGAATACCTGCCAATGCTTTATATTATCTGGAATGGATGGTCTGTACCGTACCTCCACTTCATATCTTAGAAGCGGGTTCTAAGGAGGACGGAAAGTACTGGCAGCTACAGCGAGAAAATCTGCTATTCTGTTTTGCTCCCGGGGCATGAACTGTATGTTAAACGCTGAGAAGAAATTCTCTATCATGTCCCATACTTCATTTCTATATGCTCTGAGTCGTGGATGCTTAGTTTGACATTCATTTTTGATCTACCTTACCACCAGCTCAGAGTCTCCAAACACCTTTAGACACTGGATGCCCATATCCTTGGCTGTCTGCAGACCCAATAATAGCGCTTCATATTCGGCTACATTGTTTGTAGCCTGATACTCCAGTTTAAAATACAGTGGCACCCATCTCCCTGTAGGGGAAATCAACAATACCCCAGCTCCATTGCCTTCTCTTGAATTAGCTCCATCAAAATGTAAAGTCCAAACTTCTGATTCCTGCTCTCCTTTAGGCTGCTCAGCCTGAATCTGACCAGAAAGGGGATCATGTGCATAATCCTGATTTTCTTCCAACATTAAACATGAAAAGTCTCCCTCTTTGTTATAAACTGGGGAATTATCTGAGCAGTCGGCCTTAGTTACCATCTTGACAAATCTAGTCTCCCTGTATAACCTCCTTTCTTGACCTCCAAAGACTGGGACAGTAGCATATGTTAAATCCAATTTGATTGAACCCCCAATCTTGGTACCCCAGGACCTTGACAGCAGCATGCCGAAGCGAGCTGGGATATCAGCAACCACAATGTCCATGACCACATTCTTTGCTGGAATTTGAGCCAAATTGACCACTAAATCTTTAATCATTCCCAAGCATTTAACCCTTTTAGAATCAAATGAATATAAATATTTATATGGTCTTGTAATTTGCAGCCCTAGTTGCTCCATGACAGAGAGAGGCATGAGATTATGGGAAGCCCCAGAATCTAACATACAATTGTGTAGCAATAGGTCATGAATGACTAGAGACACATAAAAGGGTGGAGTGGAAGTATCTATCTCCTCGACATGTGGGCCAAAGACTACCATGGGTCTCTCTTCTTAAAGATTTAAACTATCAGGTGCAATTGGTAGCTCAGGAGGAAGAATGAAAGAAGTAACTTGAGACTGATATGCAGGTTGTTTTAATAACTCAGTCAGAGGGACAGGAATTTTAATCTTCTCAAGTTCTTTTTTCAAGTTGAAAGCAGATGGGAGCTTTTCTGTCACAATCTCTTTCGGCTCCTTATTTTCAACTGAAGATTTAATTTCTTTTGACACTGGCTCAACATTAGGAGGACTGGCAATTTTAGAAGAAGAGGGAACCTGATCATTAGACTGCAAGGGGTTATTCAGAATATTCTTACCTTTTTCTATACATTTCTTTGTCGCTGATTCCTTCTGAGCAGATGCTTCTTTATGAGGTGGTTCTTCTTCTGGCTCCTGAGTTCTGGTCCTCTTCCTTGAGGATCTGAGATATTATTTGACGTTGAATTGTGCTTCCATGAAATCAGAAAATTGCTTGCAGTAATGGTCAATCTCTGCTTCTTCATCTTCTTCTTGCAGCAGGCACTCCATGTCATCATTATTCAAAAAAGCCAGATTTGAATCTTCTAATCCGTAAGCTGCATCTCCAGCGGAGTCATCTGCTGGTCCTTCCAGGTACAAGGGATGAGGTACCTGGTCTTGTTGTTCTTTTGTCTCTCTCGGCAATATCTGGAGAGGTGGTCTCTTATATTGGGGATTATATCCTCTGTTTGGAGCATTATAATAGTTCTTGGGAGCTGCATTCTTAGCCTCCAGTTCTAGTTTGACCATCTTCCTTATCATCTTGCTTATCTCATCCATTTTATCTGAATCCTTTTCTTGATTAGAGGTAGAAACCTCTTCTTTGCCTTTTCTTCTAGTTTCTTGTTCAATTTTTCCTTTAATCTTCCCAGTGGCAGCAAAATTTGCCTCCAATTCTAGAGCATCTGTCTGAGCATCATCCAGGGTGACAGGCATTCTTTCCCGTAGAGAGAAGCCAAAATCAGAGTCAAAAGCTGCTATGAAAACAATTTTTGCAGCAGCTTGTTGAGGTTTCATATTAGCAGGAAGGTTCAGATATAATTTATTAAACCTTTTGATAAATTCTGCCACCCCCTCGTTGTGTTTCTTCTTTAGTGTATTGAATTCAACGAGGCACTGCCCTTGATCTTTCTTTTCTCCCCACTTTCTGAGAAAAGCATTCTCCATTTTGTCCCAGGTGGTGATTGATTGGTTTGCCAATGTCTTGAACCATTTTCTGGCTTCACCTTCCAAGGATTGCACAAATAACCTCAGGACCACATCCAGATGTTCAACATTTAAGTTCTCTGCAAAAGAGCAGAAGGTCTCGAGGTGCTTCTGAGCGTCAACTTCATTTTCACCATTAAATCTCGGCAAAATTTTCAAGTAATCTTGTGGCATATCATTTAGCACTTGGGGCAAGGCCAGAGGAGCATATTTATTTAATATAAAAACAGGGACATTGGCCATTGGGGGAGGCGGGGGTTGCACAACAATTTGAGATACAGATGAAGGGAGAGGAGTAGGAGGAAGCGGAGTATGAATAACAATGGGAATATATTGCACAGAAGCCTGAGGTGTAGATGGGAATAACTCACGGTTAACAGCGGCTACTTCTGTGACCTCTTTAATTTCTTCAGCCTCGAAAGCAGGATGAGATTCTCCTTCAATCCAGGTATTTCCTCTACGTGGAGTTTCTGAGAAAAACTCGGGTTTTTCTGTTCTAACTTCTTGAGAAGAAGAGGGCGGATGATCTTCAACAGAATATTCAGGGTTTTCGGAACAAACTAACTTCTTATAAAATTTATCAAATAAAGACCAGTGGAGTCGCCAAGGTGAGAAATCTGCAACTCTTCACCTCTCTGTGCTCACCTGATTAGAGAGTGAATATGGGATGTCGAACCCAAGGAAACAGATATTCTTGAATTCGTCCCCGGCAACGGCGCCAGAAAGATGTTGTGGATGATTTTGTCACCCTCCTAGAGATGTACTCCAGAGTTACAGTAGACTGTGTCTAGGACATCTAATATAGCAAGGAGTCCCTTTAGTTTGGGTTACCCAAGAACACGCTATCTCTTTGTTTGAACAAGGAAATTAGTTTTGAATGAGACCAATCTCTCTCAGAAGCTGTCACAAAGATAAGAATAATGTAGGAACATCATGTAAAACTTCAGCATGAAAGCATCAGACAGTTAAGAGACCGCTTACTGTAAAGAGGGCCGATTCATCTAATATATCACAGAAATCAGATACCAGGAAATGAGTGCAATGAGGAAACATAAGAAGATATTAGCTGGCATGAGATTGGTACCCAGATACACAACAGAACCATATAGGGGCGCACCAATTTACGAATCCTTATATGACAATGGCGTTTTAAAAGCACCCTCCTCAAGCAGCTAATATAGCAGAAAATATAGAAAGAGTGAACATGGAACAATATATCATGACTAGGCCTATTTAAAGCGCTTGACTAATTCCAGCAAGGGCATCAATAAGGATGAATCCTTACTGCAAACTAGTGAGCCACTCGCATTCTAGAGCATGATACAAGAAGACAAATAGCATGGAAAAGATATTGTATTAACACATAAGGAAAATTACATACTGTGAGATACCAGAGGCCAGAATCCTCATTACAGTCATAACCCCTCCTCACTGAGACCCTACGGGCTCTGACGCTTCATACAGAAATATTACAAAAATGTATACAGAAGTCTTCTCGCTGCACAGTTTGTTGATAGAAATCGGAACCCTTACAATGTATTATTTTTTGGTCTTTATAGGAGTGATGGAGAATTCTAGAGGAGGAGGCAGCTGAAACACAATTAATGACTCAATTTGAATAAAATGGTGGAAAACATTCACGCCCACTCTATGAATGACTAACTGCTAATGACTGTACTAGACAACCTGTCCATGAAATAAATGCTGGGAGATAAAAATCTCCTTATATACAAGATAGAAATAATAAAATATATACACTATATTGCCCGCGGCTGAGGGAAGATCTGCTGCCGTAAGAGATTTGAAATAATATGTATTTCTGTACTGTACTCTCGGCCCTTGGCTTTGGATTTGAATCCTGGGTCTTTAATGCGTGGTGAATTTATCTGGAGGGTTCCGGGAATTCATATCTGTGTCTTCTTTAATGGCGGTCACCTCTCCCACCTACCCTCGGCTTCTTCCTTTAATTTCGCCAGCGGAATATGTCCTTTGGTATGCTCCTGATCTTTGCAACGGAGGCGGCAAGTTAAAGCACCTACTAAGCTGTTTTAAAACCTGCAAAAACCCGCAAAACATTAGAGAAAATTGACTCGGTGACAGGGAGTATGGATACGACAGCAGCCATGGAGGCAGTGATACGGACTAGGCGAAATATTGAGACGATACAGGGTGACAGGAAATGCATGAAAATAATGGAGGAATGGGGGGGGGGGACAATGCAGAATATAATGGAGCGACAATGAGTAAACGGGGAAAAGGTTCACAAAATATGACACGTAACCGGAACATATGAATGGTGGAGGAGGAACACGTCCTACACTCGTGAATTATGATGACACGATCGCAGGAGGTGGGACCCAAATCAGAAATCGCAATCGGAAAGTGAAGCGAGAAGACCGGGGGTGACACATTTTTTAAGTTCCGATTGTGATTGAGGGCGGGACTGCGATTGACTCAGGGCCGTTTGATCTCAAAACAAGATCAATGGCTATACTTGCATCGGGGGGGAAATAAAATGGTGGGCCATGAAATACCGACGGTTTGTTGTGTGCGGGCCCTCCATATAAGTTGATTTGCCGCGCCGTTGATTTGAGCCAGATCGGACGGCCAACATTGCGCCCGATCGTTAAAACAATAGGCCCCTTTTCGTTTTGAATTATGGTTTTCAGACTCGGGTCATATGGAAGCCAAAGCGGGAGGGAGTCAAACTCTTAGGGACTCAGCCCGATTTATTTAAATTTGGATTTTTAACCATTGCAAAGCAGATTTTCGGGCGGAGATAGTAATATCAAGCAGGGTCATGAGATTTTAGGCCACGGTAGAGGTCAGAAATGGATTTGAATGAGGTAGCAGGGAAAAAATTCACAGGCAGAGGTAAATATGTACAACACCCCATACGTTGGCAACTATCACACCTCATAACACAATTTTGTGCATCACGAAAGATAGAAGGCCAATAATATCTCATTTGTAGCAGCTTATGGTATGTTATTTTGTATGTTATTTTGTCTACAAAATTCCCTCCACAAGGACCATCGTGGGCAAAATTCACTATCTCATAAATATCATCCTTAGACACACAGCGCCAGATCTGCTTATCCGATCCTGTATGAAAAAGGTACCCTGCCATCCAAGAATATCGAGCATTATGATGAATAATTTTTCGTTGTTCCCTGTCTGACAAATGAGGAGGCACTTTCCCTGTAGCAATATAGTTAGCAATATCTACATACCATAGAGGTTTAGTAGAAACTACAAAAATATGTTCATTGGGAAAACTATCTTCTATAGGTGTGAATTCATCATTGTTATCCATTCTAGATAGGAAATCAACGACTACATTATCTTTTCCAAGCTTGTCTACTATTTTAATATCAAATTCTTGAAGCAGTAGCAACCACCTTGTAATACGGCTAAGAGTAATAGGTTTATTCATCAAATACCTGATTGTTGCATGATCAGTATGCAAAATAGTAGAATACCAGGTGATGTAGTGCCGAAACTTATTGACAACATAAATGACAGCCAAGAACTCTTTTTCTGTCACCGTGTAATTTAATTCAGTAGGAATTAAGTTCTTGCTGACATAGTAAATTGCATATGGTGTTTTGTCTACTTGCTGTCCTAAAACAACCCCTACTGCTCTCTGAGAAGCATCGGTATGTATGTGAAATGGTAATGCCAAATCAGGCCCTCGGGAGATTGGAGCCGTGCAAACCAGCCCTTTAGTTTTTGTGAAAGTTGTCTCACAATCTTTAGTCCACAAGAATTCTACATATTTTGTTAGTAATTTAAAAAGTGGATGTGCTATTTTAGCAAAAGTTTCTATAAAGAATCTGTAATAACCAACATAACCAATAAATATATGTACATGTGTGGGTGTTTTGGGTACTGGGAAGTGTAATATTACCTCTACTTTAACTAGATCAACTTGAATTCCAGCAGCTGAGAGAAAATGTCCCAATACTACTCCTCCTTCCCTCATCATATGGCATATGACTGTACTTGGAGATACATGGGTCTTCTTACATCTTTTGAGTACTTTCTCCAGATTTTCCAATCCTTCCTCAAATGAGTTCCCATATGGAGTAAAATCATCCATATAGATCTCAATGCTATCATTGACTAAATCAGAAAATATTCCCAAGATTTCCCTCTGGAAGGTAGCAGGAGCATTACATAGGCCAAATGGGAGGACCTTGTATGTAAACGTTCCCCAGGAGGATGTGAAAGTTGTTTTATCCTGGTCTTCCGGGGCTATCTGGATCTAGTTATATCAACTGAATCCGTCTAGGAAGGAAAAGAACTTCTTCCCAGCCAAGGTATCCAGGACTTGGTCAATGAATGGAAAAGGGAAATGGTCTTTTTGCGTTTCCTTTTTTAGTTCCCTGTAATCTACACAGATACACCATTTTCCTTTTGGGAACAATAACTAGCGGGGATACCCATTGGCTATCTAAGATGGGGTAAATGAATCCTACATCCAATAATTTTTGTAATTCTTCCTTGACAATGTTTTTGAGAGCAGGTTTCATTCTCTGTTGAGGTTGTCTTACAGAGCGGCAATATTCCTTAATATAAATATGATGAGTACATAAGTTAGCATGGATCTCCTTCATGTCGGTATAATCCCAGGAAAAATATTCCTAATGATCTTAAAGGACTTTCAAAATTTGTTTTGTTTGGGGTTTAGACAGGTTTGGGTTGATATTAAGTGTTATCCCTGGTTCAATCTCAATTGGAATACTATCATGGGATAAGGTTATAGGAATTTTTTCAATGTCATCTTCTGGTTCAATGTTTTTCGTGTGTTTCACAGCTCATAGCAGATTCTATAATATGTTGAGTTGAATCATAAATAGAACTGGAATCATTAATGAAAGTGTTAATGGCATCGTCCTCGGTTTCTGTTTTAAATTGAAGGGCCTGCCCAATACTGAGGACGGGTCTAAAATATTCATTTTCAAGTTCAGGATCTTCTACAATAGAGGTTTCTGACTGGTTAATGATTTTTCAAATGGGCTAGGTTCTGCAGAAGTATAAAGCTTAAGGTTCTTTGTAATTTTCCCATTTGATATGATCATATGCCCATATCGGCACCCTATGTATGCATCTACAGTTGCGAGCCAGGGTCTTCCTAGGATCAATGGGTGACCACCAACTGAAGATCAGGTCTGTAATATAAGGAGGTCACAGGGTAATGCCATGAATCTGCTGAAATGATCACATCCTCTAATTTCCCTACTGGTTTAATTGTGGACCTGTCTGCTAGTTCTACAATAGTAGGGGTTGGTTTAATGTTCCCAAGTCCTAATGTGTTCATTGTTTCAGCAATGATAATGTTGATGGCAGCTCCCAAATCTACCAGTACGTTTGGTATTTCAACCCCATTAATCTGTACTATTAGAATTGGGTTCCTTGGGTCTCTATATTTTACAGGTACGATCTTCCCTAACATGATGTCAGATAGTCTACTCATTACATGAATGGTTAATGGATCCTTAGGATTCTTCCATGGTTTCTTAGAGCAGTATTCTTTAAGATTTTTTGCGTATATAGGTACATCCCTCATAGCCTGTAACAGGGGTATTTTAACAAAGAGATTATGCAGTTCCCCTAGGAATTCAAATTCTACTTGAGGGTTTGGTTTACTCAAGGTCAGTCTTTCAGGGTATAGAGGAGAAGTTGAATGACCTTGATTAGGAACAACTTGGGGAGGTGTCTGATTTATTATGTTTTGGTCTGATTTCTCCCTCACCATTCTCTGTTCTGGTTCTGTATTTTCACTGTCAAATTTCTTTGTAATAATAGGTGAAGTAGGTGCATTTACTACCCAGCCAGACCGTAGATTTATCTCATTGAGTCCCGTGGTAGAAATGCTGTAAGATGGAAGGTTCAAAGTGTCTGTTTGTTGGACCCCTTTTTTTTTCGGATCCAAGTTGGGCTGGATAGGAAGTTGGGGTCTAATGACTAGGTTTCCTGGAGGTACATTGGAGGGAAATTGAAGTTTTTGTTGAGGCATAGACTGAGGAAACTGTCTAGTAGGAGAGGGTCCTCGCCAGGTCTGGTTCCATGAAGGATTCAGACCTTCGTGGGGAACCCATTGTTTCCAAGGGGGGTACTGATATTGAGACCACATAGCTGAGAATGGTGAAGAATGGGGACCCATATTAAAATTATTAAAATACTGAGATGGGTCCTGAAACATACCTGGATTCATAGCTGGTGGTCGAGGTTGCCACGACTTCTTCTACCACATGAAGTACAACTGATCTACCACGCTTTCTTCACTTGCCCCTTGAAAAATTTCCTTCAGTCTGGGCAAGGAAGGACACAAGCTGGTTGCATGAGTCTGCTCACATATTGTGCAGGATTCCATTGTGTTTAACGAGAATTCCTTCAAAGGATGCTTATTTCTGCACTGTGGGCAGAATATGGCCATAGTATTTTCTAACTCCATTTGTTTTTTTTTTTCTTGCATAGTGTCCATTTTGGCGGATAGTGTGCTCAAAATATCAGTCCTTAGGTTTTCCAGTAGATTTCCAATTTTTTCTTTTGTAATCCCTCCACTGAAAGTCTTTGCTGATTGAATTCCTTGTCCACTCCTTGCGGCCCCCGTGAACACTTAATGAAATAATCACAGATAGTATTGAAGTCTTCTTTCGAAATATCCCCTTTTCCTACTATATTCAAAAGTTGCAGTGAGTCTTCCCTAAGTGCTCGGAGTAGAATGATCTTCAGAATATCCTTGTCCAGGTCACTATGTCCAGACCTCTGCAATATGTATTTAAATCGTTCTACACAATCCTCCATGTTTTCATCCTCTTTATGTGCAAACTTAAATATTTCCCCCTTAATGTCATGGGATTTACAGTAATCTTGGTATTTCTCCATGAAGGCTTCTTTCATTCCTTCCCATGAGGTAATTGTTCTCCCTCCTAAACCCATGAACCATCTCAGCACTGTCCCCTTTAGGGGAGCAAGAAATATCTTCAATTTTTGAGCATCAACAATATAGTCATATCCTCAACAAATAATGTCAAATTCAAAGAGGAACGTATCAGGGTCTTTGGAAGAAAGCCCATGGAAACTAGGAAGATCTGTTAAAGGGATGGGTCTCATTGGTGCATCACCTGTAACATTTCCGATTGGAAAATCAATAGAGGATCTTACAGGTGCCATAAATACCCTCCAATACTTACTTGGAATTTGTACTGGTTCTGCAGCTGGTATTTGGAGTGATTCAACTGTAGGAGGTTACACCGCACTCCCCTGGTCCCTCGATGACTAAAAATCCTTCAAGAATTCTTTTACCAAATCAGAATTGTTTGATTCGGTTGCAGGAATTTTGACAGTGCTACCTTGGTCTCGTGGGGATGAAAACCCTTTTATAGGTTCTTCTTCCCGGTTAGAATTGCTCAATTCTTTTGATCCCCTACTTGCTATTTATTCCCCTTCTGCTGCTAATAAGGATGTCTCCTCCACTAATACCCTATTTATTAAGTATTCTATCGTAGAAAGAATACCTTCTGGTATCGTGGATGGCACAGGTTGCTCCACAGACTACACTTCAGACTTCATCTGAACTTTTACCCTGACAGCAGCATGGGATGATGCCTCAGATCTAGATTTTTCAATAATCTCCTAAATGTATGTTTTCCTTCCCAGATCCTTTCCTTTCTTTGGGGGTCTTCCTCTGCCCCTCTTACTTAGATCCTTGTTCATACAAATTGCGAAGAGGGTTCATCAAAGCAACAAAATCACTCAGGACCCGGAGTAGGACAAATAGCTTCCTCCCCGAGATGAGAGAGTAGGTTCAAACAGACAATAAAAATAAAAAGGAAATCAAAGTTTAGGACCTGAAGTAGGGTAATTACATACCCTCCCCAGGATGAGAAGTTGGCCCTTCAGAAAAGAAAATGAAAACGAAAAGCTGGAAACTACGCCCAGGACTTAGGGCAGGGTTACAAAATACCCTCCCTAAGACGAGGGATTAATTTTAATGAAAAATAAAAGCATAAAGAAAAACAACATGCTATGCTTAAGACTAGGAGTAGGGTAATAGATTCCCTCCCCAAGATGAGAGATCAATTCTACAAAAAAACAATAAAATGCAGGAAAAAAAACACAAAGCACTACGCTTAGGACTTGAAGTAGGATAATAAATTCCCTCCCCAAGATGAGAGATTGACCCTTAGATCTATTTCAAATCTTGTTCTTGCGCCTGTTAGCCTTCCCCAGCAATGGCTCCAAAATGTTGGTGTCCGGATACGAACAATGTTCAACCCTTTTTTCACATAAATTATCAACCCGAGGGTGTTAGTTATTTCAAGACTAACAGCAAAGTATATGCAGGAACAAGCACATGACCTGTTGTAGATCACAGGTTTAAATCCATAAACACACATAATACTATAACAATAATTAAATGGATTTAAAAATTAAAAGACATTCACAAAAATTAAAGAATTAAACTGTAACAGCAATAATGAATTCACACTAAAACAAAAAAAAATGCAAGGAAAGGAAAATGCAGCACCTGATCAGAAGAGTGGGCCCAACTCTCTGATCAAGGCTGCGGTAAACTCACGAATTATAGAAGAAACAACAAGATGATGTGCATTCAATTAATGGAAAAATAAATTGTTACAAGATCTGTATGTCATTGGGCTTAACCCCTGTTGGAACGAGGTCCCCTAAAAGCTATGATTTTGTATAATTTTTGTATATTTTGGTCCTAATTAGCCTAACGCAGGGGTTTTGGGGTGGGTCAAAACCCCTAACACATTATAACGAGTCAAGGGTAGACCAAGAGTCTACAAACCACGGTTTGCGGACCATTGGATGCATAGGCTAAATTGGTATAAATAGATGAACCTTTTTTGATTCATAGGCAGAAGAGAATAGAGATTGATGATAGTTGCGAAGTATTAGATCTGTTTCGGTTGATAGGGAAAGGAATCCTACTGGCTATGTGTGTGGAGATCCTCAGTCCTGCTGTGTGCGGACCCTGCTAGATGTGTGCGCAGGCTGTGTTGAATTGTATTTGGGTTTTTGATATTAACATATGCGAATCTGGTTAGAGTATCTCTGCGTTATTTGAGTTTATGTACTACTATTGATGCGAACTGTGAGATCTATGGTTGATTATGTGTTTTTATAATATAGAGTATTCCTATGATCTATTGTGTATGCGTTTATGATTTTACTTGTGATATTACTGATGCAAAGGTGCTAATAATCTATGAATTATAGTAAATCTGGTAATTGTGGACTATCGACCTATGAATAGATCTGTTATAGCTGCGAAAATATCCTTGTTCCTGTTAGATGAACCTATGATCTGTTGATTACTGGGATTATAGTTTTTGTATTGATAGAGCAGTGTTTCGCATGTGGATGCGAAGATAGTTAGTAGATATGAACTCTGCGATATAATTATGTAACTAGATCTGAAGCTGTTCAATTTGGGAACGCAGCCCTATTTGACTTACCTGCTCTCTCTCAGGGTACGGAAACCTGGTTCCAGCACCCTCCCATACTACTTCGAGTGAGACTTTGGCCCGCGCAAGTAGGTCACTGCCGAAAGGGCCAGTAGTATAGGGGTTTGTTGGCAAACCTTAACCTCCAAACCTGAGTCAAGACCCATCAAGCCAAAAATGGTTCTGTTGCAGGGACCGGTAGCATTTTGAGGGAGATTGGGTAATTCCAAGAACACATTGGAGACCTAAGAAGAAAGAGATTGATGAGTGGTTTGAAAAGCAAATTCAGGAATTCACAGTAAAAGAGAATTATAGTACAAGGCTAACCACAGAAGAGTGGAAAAATAAGTACATTTTCACAGAGATCTACAAAATTTTCTTTGTGACATTTGTAATCAAGCTTCAGGAGTGGCTTGCAAGGCTCGTAGATTTCTGAAAGTGTTGGAAGTACGAAAGGGTTACACAGTGGACTCCAGAGCTGATCTGGTACTTATAAAAGACTGATAACACCATCACGCGCACGGTAGATCACTAGGTGGACAGTGTGATAGGAGGATTTGTGACGGAATTTTCAATTGATCAATTTGTGTCCTACTCTAAGGTAGAGCGAATATTTTTCAAGGGGTTACGGGGTAAGTTTCTAAGAACTTTACCATTACTAATTAAGATCTTGTTGTGCGATAAAAGCATCCTGTGTAGCCACACAAAGTGAATGAGCTTCGATCAAAGCGAGGGTAAAACGCATAGTGGTAAGTACTACAGAACCAATCAGGAGGGGGATCAATCCGTCTACAGTCCAGTAAGAAATTCTGATGCGCATAGCTCTTCGTCTATGCCACCATCGAACCCTCATAGGGGTAATAAATTGTCACCCCCACCACCGAAAGATTATATGGCTTCGCACATGAAGCTACCCACCTTCAAGGGTGTAAGGGATGAGGATATGGATCGGTTTTGGTTCATCGCAGGATCAGTGTGGACTACGCAAAATGTAGTTAGTGATGTGGGGAAAAGGGTGCAGCTATCCCTGGCATTTGAGAGAAGGGCCTTGGACTGGTATATGGGGTACATAAATCAGCATGAGAATGCAACCATTGAAGAGATTAAGAATTCTTTGAAACAACAGTTCAAAAGTCCCAAGTCCTACTCGCAGATAGTGAATGATCTGAAGGATTTCAAGCAAGGACCATCAGAGTTCATATGGGAGGCTTACCAACGGTTAAAGAAGGTAATTAGATAAGGAGGATTTTTTTACGATGACAGGCAACACACGGAGTGGTTCATTTCTATGTTGTTGCCCCACCTGTGCGTGCCAATGGGGCATCAAGCCATTGAATCGCAGGAAAAGGCCTTCGAAATTGCAATGAAGTTAGAAGTCGTGCCAAGAGATGATACCCAGTTAGGAGTACAACAGATACAAGGCCAACTAGAAGCAATGCATATGGAGATCCAGAATCTAAGGAAGGAGCGAGGAATGGAGGCTAGCCCTGAAATATGGTGCATACGATGCAGGGTGAATGGACACACCAAGGACAAATTTCCTATGCTAGTAAACTACATACAGGGTGGGGGACCCAGTCCATTGCGGCCTAGGGAAGCTACAGGACCCAATTTGGTGCTATGGTATGATGATTTCCGTGTTGTTGGGCTGCACGACACCAACCACTGCCCCTCCTTACCGCATATGTCTGAGAGATAAAGCAACAATGGTGCAGGTTCTGCAGATCTGTAGGCCCTGATGAGCAGAACTACTGAATGTACGATCTAATGATAGATCAAGGAAATATATATAGGGTACACACGGATCCGTCATCACCAAGATCCCCCTCGGGCCTAGGCATTTCCCCAGCTAGGGGCAGGGGAGGAGGCTAAGGTGGAAGCGCAGGTTGGGGGAGAGGACAACTGGTTTGCTATAACTGCGGAGAAGTTGGGAACTTTTCAAGGGACTGCGTAAACCCTGCAAGACAATCCTACATATACTGTAGACAGCTGGATCATGTGATTGAATATTGCAAAATTCTGATGGCCAAAATACAGGAGAAGCAGCAGAAACCTACGCAGAATGTACAAAGGGTCAAGCCGAAACCTCGGGATGAGGGACCAAGTGTTAATGTTATCACACGTAGCGGCATGGTCACTGGAGGGGCTGCAGAGAAAGCTGAGGCAGAGCCTCTCATCCGAAAAGAATCTTTTAAACAATAAGGTTTGGACTTACAGAAGGAAAAAGAAACCTTTTTCGCAGCTTTCCAAGACTTTGCTAAGGCTAAAGCACCTACTCCTTAGGCCCCTGCGAACCTCAAGACAGATGATGAGGTCAAACCATTCTTGCAGGTAGGTATGAAGCTGCTGCGCAACCAAAGGGTCGTAGAAAACCTCCAAGCTCTGATAAATAGTTGCGCAGAAAAGACAACCCCAACTATGGAAGTTAAGGATGTACACAAACTCTTTAAGAATAAGAGACGCACTGGTCGAGAGATGCGGCTGACCACGCAAATCAGTGATTATGCGATGGATTAGGTTATTCTCGACTTAGGATCAGATGAATGTACTCCCTAGACAGACTTAGCAGCGAATGGGGGAACCTAAGTTGGAGTGGTCCACTATCCAGCTGCGCATAGCCAACTAGTAGAAGATCATCCCGTTAGGAAGACTACCGAAGATCATGGTAGATATCGCAGGAGTTAAGGTCCGGGCTGATTTAGAGGTCATTCAGATTGTAGAAGATACGAACCCCTATCTGACGCTCCTAGGATTGGACTGGGCCATAGATATGGGTGGTGTTATCAACTTAAAAAAAAAGGAGCATGGTATTTGAAAGTGACGGCACATGGGTGATAGTACCGTTGGATCGTGCAGAAGGAGAGAGGTATACAGATCCAGTGCATGAGGAAGAAGAGGTGGATCACATATATAAGGTAACTGCGAGGGACGAAGACTGGATAAATCCTACTACCCATGGCATGCTTCTCCGACCTCGACGAAGAATTGGAAAATTGGAAAAATCGACTGCATAATTTCTTTGCATTGCGCTGCTTGCGAATTACAAGGGACTTTCATTGCATATCCTTTGAGGTAAGAGAACTACCCTAATTTGATGGGTTTGGTAGTGTAAAAGATTTTTTGCGAACATTTGAAGTTGAGGTTCCTAGAGAATGAAGTTTATGGGCCCTTAATCTAGCCATGCGTGCAACACCTACAAGATGGTGGGAGACGCATAAAGAGGCATTCCATAGCTGGGAGGACTGTCAGGTTATGATGATCCTGCGATTTGAGCCTCTAGATGGGACGTGCGTCTAGTCATTCCTTAGCCCAGGGGATCTGCGTGAACACTTGTTTGCTTGGATAGAGAAGTGGTGTGACCAAATTTCAGAAGAATGGGTCCACTTTTTCATTCATGCGTTGGGTCCAATCCCTTCTACATGGTACCTAGATGCGGAGCTACATCAATGCACCCGACACTGGAAAACTCTGAAGGATGAATTCATAGGAACATTCAGACTAATAGGGGGATCAGAGGCGCTTTACGAAGCTCTACAAGATATAGATACGTTTGTGTTTGGTGAATCCAACTCCTCTGCAGTATTCGAGGCACCAAAATGGGAAACGCAGATGCAGGATATTGTCAATTGTCGCAATATAACGATAGAAGAGTGCGCCGAGAATTCGCACAATATCTCCATCCCGGAATTAGAAGGGGAGCGCATAGTTGTGGGACCTCCATTATAGATTGTGGATGTGATGAAGCCTTTGAAACTGTGGGAAATAAACATTGGCACGATAGAGCAGCCTAAGTTGGCTAAAATTGGGGACTACTGGGATGATGACACGGTAAGAAAAGTTGTTGAATTGCTCACAGAATATCAAGACTTATTCCCAACCAAGTTTTCGGAGCTTAAAGGGATCACAAGGGACCTAGGGGTTATGTGCATCACTCTAAAACCAGATGCGCGTCCTGTAAAGCAACGGCCTTATCGGCTAAACCCTAAGTATAAGCAGAAGTTTAAGGAAGAGATCAATAAAATGCTCGTCGCAGGTATTATCGATCCGGTCGAGCAGTTGGATTGGGTAAGTCTGATGGTGGTTCAGGAAAATAAGACAAAGGGAGAAATATGAATCTGTGTGGACCTACATAAACGAAATGACACTTGTGTACATGACCCCTTTTCGATGCCATTCTCAGATGAGATCCTGGATAGTGTAGGAGGCCAAGAAGCGTACTCATTCACTGACAAGTTCTCAGGATACCATCAGATCATAATCGCACCATAAGATCGCAACAAAACTACATTTGCCACCAAATGGGGATCCTTCCAGTATATAGTCATGCCATTTGGACTCAAGAATGCCCCTGCTATATTCTCGTGGGTCATTGTCGCAGTGTTCAAGGAATTCATCCACAACATTCTAGAAGTGTACTTTGATGATTGGACTGTCTTTGGCTTGGTAAAGAGGCACGTTTCAAACCTGCGCATGATGTTGGACGCCTGCCAGAAACACCATATTTCCCTAAACATCATGAAATGTATCTTCTGCATACCCTTCGAAATCTTGCTCGGACACATAGTTTGCCAACAAGGGTTGATGGTGGACCCTAAGAATGTGGCAGTTATTATCAATCTAGCAGTACCTACGATGGAGAAACAGTTGCGTTCAATCCTTAGACATGCAAGCTACTACAGAAAATTAATTTAGGGTTACGCACTGATCACATCACCCCTGGAAAAGCTGCTTAAGAAGGATGTCTCGTTTTTTTGGGATGATGAGTGCCATAAAATCTTTGAGCTACTCAAGGAAAAGATGATCTCTACACCTATTCTTATTTTTCCTGATTGGGCGAAGGTATTTCATGTCCATGTTGATACTTCATGGATTTCCCTGGGAACGGTCCTTACGCAGCCTGGCGCTGGGGACATTGATCACCCAATCGCATTTTCTAGTCACAAATTCTCGAATGTGGAGCGCAATTATTCCACCATGGAGAGGGAAGGATTGACCATGGCCTACGCACTCAGCACTACCTGTTAGGAGGACACTTTAAAATGTTTACATATCATTCGGCTTTAAAGTACCTGGGGAACAACCTTGTGTTGGGGGGGGGGGGGGGGGGGGGGAATTTGCAGATGGTTATTTTTGTTCTAGGAATATGATTTTGAAATCATAGTCAAACTCGGAAAGTGAAATGTTAAGCCGGATCACTTGTCACGAATTGAGACAGGCGAGGAGCCCACTAACTTGGAGGAAGGCTTGCCTGATGCACAACTATTTTCCATTAAGGTCGTTGACACACACTTCGCTGATATCATTCATTTCTTGACTACAGGCATGGCACCTGCAGACTATTCGGTACAACAAAAGAAGGAATTGGTTACCCGTGCGGCGGATTTTACCATTATCGCAGGTCATTTATATAAACTAGGGGCTAATGAAGTGCTGCGCAGATACGTTCTGGAGCATGAAAGGCACGCTATCTTGATAGAAGCTCATGAAGGCATAGCAGGAGGACCCACTAGTCGATGCAGTCAAGCGACTTTAGGCGAAAATGGAGGACCCATGACTACCGTGACTCGGGACGAGTCACAAGATTGTGTTGGGGAACTATTGGAACATGGTCCCCTAAAAGCTGCGATTTTGTATAAGTTTTGTATATTTTGGTCTTGATTAGCCTAACACGGGGGTTTTGGGGTGGATTAAAACCCCTAACACATTGTAACGGGTCAAGGGTAGACCAAGAATATGAAAACCATGGTTTGCGGACCATTGGATACATAGGCTAAATTGGTATAAATAGATGAACATTTTTTGAGTCATAGGTAGAATAGAATAGAGATTGATGATAGTTTTGAACTGTTAGATTTGTTTGGGTTGATAGGGAAAGGAATCCTACTGGCTGTGTGCACGGAGATCCTCAGTCCTGCTGTGTGCAGACCCTGCTAGCTATGTGCGCAGGCTGTGTTGAATTGTATTTGGGTTTTGGATATTAATACATGTGAATCTGGTTAGAGTATCTCTGCGTTATCTAAGTTTATGTACTACTGTTGATTTGAACTGTGAGATCTATGGTTGATTATGTGTTGTTATAATACACAGTATTCCTGTGATCTATTGTGTATGCATTTATGATTTTACTTGTGATATTATCGATGCAAAGGTGCTGATTTAATCTATGAATGATAGTAACTCTGGTAACTGTGGACTATCGACCTGCGAATAGATCTGTTATAGATGCAATAATATCCTTGTTCCTGTTAGATGAACCTATGATCTATCAATTACTGGGATTATAGTTGTTGTAATGATAGATCAGTGTTTTTCACATGGATGCGAAGATAGTTAGTAGATATGAACTCTACGATATAAGTCTATAACTAGATTTGAAGCTGTTAAAGTTGGGAACACAACCCTGTTTGACTTACCTGCTCTCTCTCAGGGTGTAGAAACCTGGTTCCAGCACCCTCCCATACTGCTTCGAGTGAGACTTTGGCCTGCGCAAGTAGGTCACTGCTGAAAGGGCCAGTAGTATAGGGGTTTGTTGGAAAACCTTAACCTCTGAACCTGGGTCAGGACCCCTCGAGCCAGCAACCCCGATTCATAGCCCGCAGGCCTCTTTATGCAAATGTCTTGGAATCCTCAATTCCCCTCGGCAACTCAATAATTACAAAAATATACTTTCTTACAACGACAACCTAGTTTCCTAGAAGGAAACCATAAAAAGGCCTGAAATAACGTTGTTATAAACAAAGTCTATTATGTTGTAACAACAAATGAGAATAGCGCTGGAAATTATGGGCTGTTCCACGACTCACGCCTGCAACGCTCCTTTTTTGGCCGAATCTATAGAAATATCAGAGTAAATATATAAAAAGGTAAAACCTCCATGACAATTACTTCATCAATCAAATATCCCATGAAAGATAAGGAAAAGGGGTTTTACATCATGCGTTTAAGAACAATAATGGTACAAAGAGATAGAAAGATAGGGTAAAATGGGAGAGGAAAGTATACAAATCTGGTACCCAACACATGCATCAAAATATTTTCAATCTATAAACATAAATATTCATGATTCTAGTTCTGATGGGCTAGCAAAAAAACCTTCATAAAATTGTTCCATGAATGTATAGCGTTTTGAACCATTTTTGAATTAGTCCTTGAAATGTGAGATTAAACAACATGATAATTTCATTATCATTAGTAATATCAAAAACTTCACATGTATCCATAAATTGACAAAGATTATCTAAAGTGAAAATTCTTCTCTCACCATCGAATTTCAATTTACATAAGGATTCAAACTATTTTTTGGGAATGCTTTTTATTGGCCTTCATGAGCTAAAAGCATGACCCAAAGTACACAAGAGTCATGATTAATTAGAAAATTTTTAAATCAAGACTCTACACAAATTATCTCCCTATGGCCCTCTTTCTAGTGCCAAAATGTTGATGGCCAAAAATGACCATAACTTGGTTAGGGCCCCAATTAGGTCCTTATCCATTTGGGATGGTGATTCCGACTGGTTAAAATGGGTTCTAGTTACCCCTTACTCTCCTAGTTGAATTATGGTGTTTCTAATGACTATCAACAAGAAGAGGTATCATAGTTACCCTCTTGTAACTAGCTTGCAAGAAAATGGTCCTTAAGTTGACATAAGGGCTCAACAAAGGCAACAATGGATTTATACTATGAAATAATACTTCTAAAAATGAAATTAATTAATCTGAATTCAAATGCAATCAATTCTAAGATGCATCCAACAAAAATAAATATAATATATCTTGATTAAGAAAAATATAGATCTCTTCCCAGTCAAGAGAAAGATAATGAAATCTAGACCAACTTGAACTTAAAATAAAATTAAGCTAACATGCTAAAGAAATAGTTCCAGGAATTTCCACTCATTCGAACAAATATCCATAAACAATTATATGATAAATTTTTATTAGATCTATATTTTTCATATATCTAAATTCAAACGAGATCTCATTTAAACCAATTGATCTTAATAAATTGTTGAAATACTCCAAATAGAATAACAAGAATAACACAAAACTAGCATGGCATTAAGATGATAGATAGCTAGCAGCTTAATGCATAAAATATTTCCCAAATACAATAATCAGTCATAAATTCATCCAACCCTACAAGATAAATTGACATAGATTTGAATTAAGAGTGATTAACTTTAATCAAGCAATACTGCTGGAAAAGGAAACCATATGCATAAAAACATGAAATGAACAAGGAATGAATGATATATTTATAAATTCTCCAAAAAGGAAATAGTGATCTAAGTGGTTACAGGAATTAATTTTTTTTCTCTTTGCTAGCCCAAAAATTAGCCAATCTTCTACAAAACTAGTCTCTGCAGTGGTGCAAAAGGATTTTTTTTTGCAGAGAATTGGAACCCTTGACTCATCTTTTGATCTCCTATTTATAATTTACAAAATCATATCTAAAAATGGAGTTTGTTTCGTGATAGATGGGTGAAAATTTTTCTTTTGATTTGAAGGTTGTAGACATCTTTTTTTCCTCTCTACTGCTCTAATCCCATTCCTCATAAGCTATAAGTCGTGATTTTCTCCAACAATCTATGTAAAATAATCATAAAATCATAAATAAGAACATATGAAATTTGCATACAAAATTCAAATTTGAAATATGTCAAAAGAAAACTCACAAATTAAAATTCAACTTAAGAAATTAATAGAACAAAATTCATGCTATATATTGCTTTTTATTAATGTTTCTCTCTCAAATGAGTAATTTTGAAATGAATTAGTAACAACAAGAAACTCCTAAAAAAATGAAATTCTTCCAAAACAAACTCAAAAAATCTCTTTTGGTTGCAAATTCACATTTCTATTAAATCTTTTGGAAAGTAAATGACCATATTTAATCAAATAACAATTTTCAAATTATTCTCCATTGAAACAGCTTCCCAACCAGCCTTCATATGCCTCATTTGATGCAATAGACCTCCAAAATGGGGGTTCCAAAACTAGTTGAAGTTTGTTTACAAAAATTCTGGGCACGATTGTTTTATTTTTTGGGTTTTATTTTAACTATTTAAAGACTAAAATAATAAAATAATTTAAAAATAAAAAATTACTTCACAAAAAAGGAGGGGGGAGAGTTAATATCACATATACGAGAGTCATGAAGGTGGAGGTAAGTACATAAGTGGAGGGGGGCCATGTGTGTAGAGAGTGGCCCCCCTCTCAGTGATTTTGATTTAAATCAAGCGTAAGTTAGCCATGGCACTCTGAAGTTTTTTTTTTTCCGAAGAGATTTTGAATGGAGCTCCCAATGAAATCCTAGAGGAAAAACCTCTAGGGTGATGTCATCTCAGCTATGATGGTTCTATTAATTAAGTTTTTCTTTTCTTCTTCTTGAAACATTTGTATTTTTTATATTTTTAATGTTTTAGTTATAATATATGCATAAAGGCCTTGCACTCGGTGGTTTTTATATTTGTTTATTAATTAATAAAAATTAATAGGTTTACAATTGAGTTTAAAATTAATTAAATAATAAAATAAAATTAATTACTAGGTAATTAAATAATTAAAACTATATTTATAGATTATTAAATTAACTAAATTAAATTAAATAAACTTAATTAACTAAACAATAATTCACATAATTAACTAAAGTTAGATAAATAAATAAATAAATTAAATTTTATTTTCATTTTTACATTAATTTAATTTATACAATTTATAAATTATTATAAAATACAAATTTATATATTTTAGTGGCTAGGTGATAAAAATACCAAAATTTAACCAATCATATATTTTAACTGTACAACAAAATTAGGCAAAATCTGAGTTGTTATAAAATTTGCCGCAAAGTGAAAGAAATGAAGTTATAAAAAAATAAAAATCAATAAAAGTGAAAGTCACCCAAAATAAAACAAATTAAAGTATTGAAAGGTGACATTAACAAAATTCTAATGGAGGACCCTATAATTGACCTTGGTCATAGAACTAACAATATAGATGAATATATAGACTTCAAATTCTGTTATCTATTTTATTTTAAACATTTGTAAGAAATTGCAAGTGATGGGGACTCAAAGTTGATAATTTATTGTGGGAAAAATAAGGTTATTTTTAAAAATGTTTATTTACTGTTACCACCTAAAAAATGATCACCTAGCCATATTTTACTTATTTGATTGAAACACATCATGTAATATGGGTTTTACACATTACAACTCACTTTCACCATAAGAAATAATTTAGTAAATGAATTTTCTTAAGTTATTTTTGTTTAATTAGTTTACTCACATGAAAAAAACGAAAATAATTATTTAATTTCATGTTATTTTTATATTTACCAATTATGTGCAAATAAATAAAAAAATTACACTTACATTTTCCCTTTCCATAGGAATAATTATACAAATAATTATTATTTATTTTTCCTGAATCATTTCAACATTATCTTAGAAATAATTTATTAAATCATGATTTAATAGTCAATTCTAAATCATTTGACCATTTCACCCATAAAAAATTAATAAGCCCAATTTTATTTATTAATTAATTTGTTCATTTTTATTAATTAACTCAATTAATCATTATTTTTTGAGTTACTTAACTAAATAAATATTATTGGCCATTTCTTTTATCTTTTCCTCTCCCAAAAATAATAAAATATTCATACCTATTATATCTTCATTTGGTTCAGAAAATATTTTATTATTTGACTATATCAAGGCTAATTTAACATTTATTATAAAAGACAGGTTTCTCTCCACTCTCCACACTATGACAATTTTCATTGTCATCAATTTAATCCTATGACATTCGACATCTCCGCTTGTGTCTTGCCTTCTTTACCATAATTCTTCCCACTGCATACCTCGGAAAGGAGAAAGCCACTACAGCTTTGAGGAAAGGGATACAAAGAACCCTCCCACAAAGGAGGATGTAGTGGATCTTGTCATTACTTCTTCTTCTATAGGTGTTTTTATATTAAAATTTATTGTCCATTTGGGTTTATGGTTTTAAATGTGTCGTGTTTCCTTTTATAGATTTTGTACATGTAGCATTGTTTTATGATAGATTGTTAATTTTTGTAGATTTGCGTGTGGAACATTAACATAGTTACAATTAGGGTTTTAATATCCTTTTTTATTGTTAGCCAGTTTTAATCACCAATAGAAAACAAAGTTTTTTTGGTAGCGTGATCGTATAATTCCAACTAACACTTACAACATATTCTCTTGGATATTCAAGAAGCTCTAACTTCCTTTGATTGGATCTCTTTCTCACGTGTTCTCAAAGATCTAAAATCAAAAGAAGATGCTTTATCTAAAGAGGCATTGGAGATGATTGGAGATGATAGTAGGGGCTTTCAAAGTATTTGAATTCATTGATGGTGATCAACTAGATCAAATGAATTTACACTATTAAGTATATCCTTTTTATTTAATAGTTAATTTTTGGAGCTTGTCAATGCTATATTTCTATAAGAATGTTTTATGATATGGGGAGGAAGTTTTGTATTTTTTTTGGAAAAGCAAGAAGGATTAAAATTTCAATATAGGATAATAGTTGTTTCTCACATGTTAACTGTTATGGATGGGCCTAGTAAACCTAGAATAATCATGTACAAACTAAAATATGTAACATCATCTCTTACAAATATAAAGGCATTTTTCCTCCATAACAAATTATATGAGCACCAATGCATTATAAAATAGAAATAATGACCCTACACATAATAATTATGAAAGCATTAATACACTGTTGAACAAAAAATATGGTACAAATGCATAATGAATATATGAGCATTGGTGCTTCTACTTTTGTGTATTCCCTGGGACATGTTTATAAGAGTGAAATTTTGTGTGTTACAAGAATGAGCATAGGAAAATTGAACCTCCAACAAAACCTTTGCTCATTCAAATTTTATAGTTATAATGAGTATTCATTAAAACCTATGGTAAAACCTCCACTATAGATGGAAGAGGTTGTAATGGATTTTTTTTTTTAAATTCCCAACATTGTAACACTAAAAACCTGACAAATACCTCCTCTACACGGTTTTTTTCTTGTAGTAATAGATTCATAAAAATCAAGATTGGTAGTCTTGAGAGGAAGCACTAATTTTAGCATGTGTAGCAACAGGGGCTGAGGAATATTGGTCTCTGACATGGGGTTAGGGTGGGAGGGGGGGGGGGTACTCTCCTATTGTTGTGGTTTAATGATACTTGGTTGTGTTAGCCCCCCCATAAATTTTTGACAAGAAAATAGGGGGCTAAATTATTGTTGAGCCTTCAAGGAATGCATTTCCTCTGAAAACACAGTCTCCTTGAAGCCTCCATGTGTCTTTTACCCTTTGACGGAATTCCCCCTGCTGACTCCCCTTATAAGGCCTCTCTGTTTGTGAAGAAATGCCTAAAGGCCCCCTTTCTCTCTCTTATTTCATCCCCACTTAACTTCTATTTCATCTTCCCTTCTTTTCCCCTTCTCACCTTTCATTTCCCCCCAAAATCCCCTTTTGATCCCTCCCTTAACCCTTTGTTGTCTTCCTCCCCCTTGATTCCTCTATCGTTCCCTCCCCTGGCCTTTGAATTCCATTAAAATGGGCCAAAACCCATTTTCCGATCATATAATAGGCCTTAACCACTTCCCCCCCATAACCCGTAGAACTTTATAATGAACCTTATATTATAAAGCCCCCACCGTATCAACCACTTCCCCACCATGCATTGTTATAAACTTTATATATTATAAGGTTTGTTATATATATTAGCCCCTTTCTGCCAGCCCCGTTCCCATGTAACTGGGCGTTGTGACTGAGCGTTGCCCTTAAGGCGCTCATCGCAGATCGCAGTTATCGCACATCGCAGTTTCATTCAATGTATTCCATCGATCCATCGCAAATATTTGCGATGCGATCTGATCGCGTTGCAAATATTTGCGATGCGATCGCCCATCGCATTCTTCCTCCCATCTCATCTCCGCCATCGCATTTTCCGCCTTTGCGATTTGCGATCCGTACCCCCGGGTCCCACCTCCACGGCTTCTGCTCCATTGTTTTCCGTCATTTCCTTTGTATTTTGACCCAACGCTAAACTTTGGGTTTTACACTGTGCGTTCATTTCTCCGCTCCTCTCCGCTGTTTCCATTGTTTCTCCATCGCTCCACCATCTCTCCACCTCCACAGCATTTCTCCACCACTTCCCGGTTTATAATATGTTTATTTTATAGCGCAGACAACACAGAGATGGCCAGTTCAGCATTGCCAGCGACCAGCAGAAGGAATTCAAAAGGGGGTTGGTGCCTGTTATTAATGAAATTAAATGACTTACCCCGTATTCAAAGGACCAGGGCGCAGTTGAAGACTAATGCACACACAAAAAGTCTTATCTGTGTGTATTCCAGCAGAGCATTTTCTCCAGGACAGATATCTACCTACAGCGCCCCTCATATCTCCTCGAGCCATGAAACAGTTGATTATACTGACAGAGCTTTTAAAGACTGTCTAAACAGAAGTGATGGAGGTATGGAGAGCCTTGCAGTTTCCCTATCCATGTCATTCATTCCAGAGGGCTGCACAAAGTCCCAGACCACCATAAGGACTTCAGGAACATATCAAAGGTCGATCTTGGCATGCCAGAATCTCCCAGAGCAGATTACAAAGTGCAGCACAGTGCCATTAAGCGGTATGGGCATGAACACTTCTGCCGCTCCATCTTAATGAGATTCATTTAATGACTCATCTACTTCTATTTCTCCTTTTCTCCTATAATAACTCCCGAGAACACATTGTAAGGGTTGTGGTTGCCTTGCTGTGGCGGTAGCTGTTAAAGGGATTCATTCCGACTGTTAGAACAGTCTTGGGAGGGAGTTGCAGAGTAGCTTGTATGTAATAGGCTGGGAGGAGAAAGTCTGGACTGTATTAGCCATTGAGCTCAGTGTACACGACTAGTTTTGCATCAATTAATCAAAGCACATTTCACAGGATCCTGGTCTATTACTATTGGTGATGTTCTTCTTACTTCGTTTATTGTATTTTCACAGTGTTTCATGTTCTTCAGGCTCGCATCAGAATTTTGGCATAAGATTCACCCTTGTTAGGTGCCTTATGTTGTTGCTCTGCCAGCCCTTAATGTTTTCTGTTCAATGTGTTATCTAAGAATGGTTCTCAGTTAATTTAACCAGTGTAGTGGATGTTATTGCCTGCTCTCTGATGTATGAATTGAATGAAGCTGTTCTTAGATGTTTCTTTGTAATCTTATCTCTGTTTTTCCTCTGGAGTTGCTAAAGCAGACCTGGAGTTAAATGACCTCTGGTCTGATCTATAAGCTGCCCCTTTGTCCACCTTTGAGAGCTGCCTTTGAGTACGTCCAAGCAGGTCTGGAGTTAAATGACCTCTGACCTGATCTATAGACAGAAATTGGGTGCCTCTCCTTCTTCCACTTTCTCTCCTTAATGTTCCATTCCACCATCTGCCTAAAAGATCCTTTAGTGTAGATGACTTGCCCTTTGAAAGCCTTGGCTAGTGGATGCAAGTAATTTCCTTTCATGACTCCACAGCCCAATGGATGGCACTGTCTTGGCCTGTCCTCTTAGCTGAAACTTCCTGCCGCTTTGTTCCTTCCCTCCCATTACTTTCTCAGCCTATGATCTCCTAACCAACCCAACAACCCTTCAACCAAACCATTTTAAAACCCCCTTTGCGCTTCATACCTAGCCTAATATCTTAAACTTGAGCTTCAAAGCCATATGCCTTGACTATTATAGAGAGATCCCTCTCTGGACCTAGGAGGGCTATATCCTAAGGTCCGAAAGTGGTTCTATGTTGTCTCATCTTTTGGTATTGCCAATCTTGCCAAAACATGGGAACCCCAACATAATGGCGACTCCACTGGGGAAGAGACCACTTTGCCTTTAGATTGGCTTTTAATTGCTGATGGTGGACAGCAGCCTGCTCCAAATAGTCAAATTCGTCCACCTGTCGACTCCACACTCCATAACTCCCTTAAGACCAAATGACTCCACTGGTAGAAGACTCTGAACTGGTTGAGAAGAAGCAGTAGCCTTCTTTGCATAAATATAGATCCAAACATGGACAGGGATACAAAGTATGATGCTTTGTATGATAAATTATGTAGAATAACAGAAATGTTTGGTAGCGTGCTGGAGACGTATATGGCTAATATGAACACAGATGATGATTATTCAGAGAAGCCTATGCCTCTTCCAGAACAGAAAAAAACTCAAGACTAAGAAGATGAGCAGGACATGTATGATACCCATGAATCTGTAGAAGATGAGGAGGAATGTAATCAGGAACTGCCTGATTGTTTACCTATGCCTTGTGATATGCTGACCAAAGAACATCAGGACCTATTAGCAAAGGCTGATAAGGAAAGCTTCCTTAAGGAAGCAGGAGACTACATGGAAGAGACAGAGTCTAGTCTGGAATATGAGGCTCAAGAAAGCATCCAACCCCCAAATAAGCTAATACAAGAGAAAGAGGACTGCTGTGCTTCTGTCCATGATGAAGTGGAAAACCCTTTTTTGACAGAAGAAGAGGTCAAGCGGATATTAAAGCGGCAGTCCGCCTCTGAGACCTTCTATAGAACACATGCTCCTGCTCAGTCATTATTTGAGTTTGATGATTCAGATTCAGAAGACTCCTCTGTGGATCAGAATGAAGAAAGACCTGCTGAGCGTCCAAAATGGTTGACTTGGTCAAGTCCGCCTATTTACGACACTGATGGCGAGGGCCACGATAGTATAATGGCAGGTGAAGATTCTTTAAATCTTCATTCTGCTCTTCCAAACATCATCAGTGAGACTGGAGACCAGCAGTTGTTCTTTTCAGAAGACGAGGAGGAAAGCAAAGAAGAGATTCTGGAGCAGAATTCAAGCAAAGAGCTTTCTCTTGAAAAAGAGGAAGCAATGGACCAAAACCCTGCTCAAGAATCCATAGATCTTCGCACAGAGCTCAGCACCTCAGAGCAGAACATATCAAAGCTCCAAGAGGACTCGGCTGCAATATACGATGAGTCCTCTGGTTCAGAAGATGAGGGAGATTCTCTTTCTCGAGAGAGTCTCATTCTTGATCCAGTGGAAGAAGAAGAGATCTTGGTTGAAACCAGCTTGTCAAATATTCACAGCCATGTATCTTTTCATGATCCTTATGCACATTTTCTGCAAACATTTGAAGAAGGATCAAAGGTCTTGTTGAGTAGCATGCCGCATACAGAAAGAAAATTTTTCAAGGCTGCTGTTTTTGGACAAAAAGAGTGGGAGTTGCCCTGCCTATCCAGCCTGCTCAAGGAGTTGAGCAAGAAGAACCGCCCATGAGATCATTTGATGGACTGGTTACATTGGAAGACAATGTTTGTAAGCTAGTCTTGTAAATATGTCAAGTTAGAATAGGGTAGGTAGGAAAAGCTCAATAAATCTCAGTCTATGAGCAGGTAGTTAGTTGTTTCATTTTCTGTCTTAGAATGTAGAGAAGAAGGCTGCTAGACAGTTTAATCCTAGCAGATAGTAGTGTAGGTAGAGAAACATATGAGACCAAAAGTCTAGTCTGGTCTCATGGAGTAATAAGGGTAGAAGTGGAATAGTTTTATTTTTCCTGTTTGTAAAAATTGATGATGTGAAAGGGTCTGCAAGTCCAAGTGCACCCAGAAGAAAAATGTTAGGACTATAGTGTGGGTAGGTAGTTGTGTGGGAGAGTTTTACCGATGATATGTTGTCTTCATAATATTGTGGCAGCTCATCTAAATAAAGAAAGGGATGTGCCAAGCAGCAGGCACCTGGCCTACTCCAAAGATCATTTCTAGATTCTTAACTCCTTCAAGAAGAAGCCATCCCCATGTGGAGCCACTGTTAGCCCCCCCATAAATTTTTGACAAGCAAATAGGGGGCTAAATTATTGTTGAGCCTTCAAGGAATGCATTTCCTCTGAAAACATAGTCTCCTTGAAGCCTCCATGTGTCTTTTACCCTTTGACGGAATTCCCCCTATTGACTCCCCTTATAAGGCCTCTCTGTTTGTGAAGAAATGCCTAAAGGCCCCCTTTCTCTCTCTTATTTCATCCCCACTTAACTTCTATTTCATCTTCCCTTCTTTTCCCCTTCTCACCTTTCATTTCCCCCCAAAATCCCCTTTAGATCCCTCCCTTAACCCTTTGTTGTCTTCCTCCCCCTTGATTCCTCTATCGTTACCTCCCCTGGCCTTCGAATTCCATTAAAATGGGCCAAAACCCATTTTCCGATCATATAATAGGCCTTAACCACTTCCCCCCCATAACCCTTAGAACTTTATAATGAACCTTATATTATAAAGCCCCCGTCGTATCAACCACTTCCCCGCCATGCATTGTTATAAACTTTATATATTATAAGGTTTGTTATATATATTAGCCCCTTTCCCCCAGCCCCGTTCCCATGTAACTGGGCACTGTGACTGAGCGCTGCCCTTTAAGGCGCTCATCGCAGATCGCAGTTATCGCACATCGCAGTTTCATTCAATGTATTCCATCGATCCATCGCAAATATTTGCGATACGATCTGATCGCGTTGAAAATATTTGCGATGCGATTGCCCATCGCATTCTTCCTCCCATCTCATCTCCGCCATCGCATTTTCCGCCTTTGCGATTTGCGATCCGTACCCTCGGGTCCCACCTCCACGGCTTCTGCTCCATTATTTTCCGTCATTTCCTTTGTATTTCGACCCAACACTAAACTTTGGGTTTTACACTGTGCGTTCATTTCTCCGCTCCTCTCCGTTGTTTCCGTTGTTTCTCCATCGCTCCACCATCTCTCCACCTCCACAACATTTCTCCACCACTGCCCGTTTTATAATATGTTTATTTTACAGTGCAGACAACACAGAGATGGCTAGTTCAGCATTGCCAGCGACCAGCAGAAGGAATTCAAAAGGGGGTTGGTGCCTGTTATTAATGAAATTAAATGACTTACCCCGTATTCAAAGGACCAGGGCGCAGTTGAAGACTAATGCACACACAAAAAGTATTATCTGTGTGTATTCCAGCAGAGAGTTTTTTCCAGGACAGATATCTACCTACAGTGCCCCTCATATCTCCTCGAACCCTGAAACGGTTGATTATACTGACAGAGCTTTTAAAGACTGTCTAAACAGAAGCGATGGAGGTATGGAGAGTCTTGCAGTTTCCCTATCCATGTCATTCATTCCAGAGGGCTGCACAAAGTCCCAGACCACCATAAAGACTTCAAGAACATATCAAAGGTCGATCTTGGCCTGCCAGAATCTCCCAGAGCAGATTACAAAGTGCAGCACAGTGCCATTAAGCGGTATGGGCATGAACACTTCCGCCGCTCCATCTTAATGAGATTCATTTAATGACTCATCTACTTCTGTTTCTCCTTTTATCCTATAAGAACTCCCGAGAACACATTGTAAGGGTTGTGGTTGCCTTGCTGTGGCGGTAGCTGTTTAAGGGATTCATTCCGACTGTTAGAACAGTCTTGGGAGGGAGTTGCAGAGTAGCTTGTATGTAATGGGCTGGGAGGAGAAGTCTAGACTGTATTAGCCATTGAGCTTATTGTACATGACTGGTTTTGCATCAATTAATCAAAGCACATTTCATAGGATCCTGGTCTATTACTATTGGTGATGTTCTTCTTACTTCGTTTATTGCATTTTCACATTGTTTCAGGTTCTTCAGGCTCGCATCAGAAGTTTGGCATAAGATTCACCCTTGTTAGGTGCCTTATGTTGCTGCTCTGCCAGCCCTTAATGTTTTCTGCTCAATGTGTTATCTAAGAATGGTTCTCAGTTAATTTAACCAGTGTAGTGAATGTTATTGCCTGCTCTCTGTATGAATTGAATGAAGCCGTCCTTAGATGTTTCTTTGTAATATTATCTCTGTTTTCCCCTTGGAGTTGCTAAAGCAGACCTGGAGTTAAATGACCTCTGGTCCGATCTATAAGCTGCCCCTTTGTCCACCTTTGGGAGCTGCCTTTGAGTACGTCCAAGCCGGTCTGGAGTTAAATGACCTCTGACCTGATCTATAGACAGAAAATTGGTTGTCTTTCCTTCTTCCACTTTCTCTCCTTAATGTTCCATTCCACCATCTGCCTAAAAGATCCTTTAGTGTAGATGACTTGCCCTTTGAAAGCCTTGGCTAGTGAATGCAAGTAATTTCCTTTCATGACTCCATAGCCCAATGGATGGCACTGTCTTGGCTTTGTAATGTCCTCTTGGAAATTTATGAAACTTCTGTAGCTTTGTTCACCCTCCCATTACTTTCTCAGCCTATGATCTCCTAACCAACCCAACAACCCTTCAACCAAACCATTTTAAAACCCCCTTTGCGCTTCATACCTAGCCTAATATCTTAAACTTGAGCTTCAAAGCCATATGCCTTGACTATTATAGATAGATCCCTCTCTGGACCTAGGAGGGCTAGATCCTAAGGTCCGAAAGTGGTTCTATGTTGTCTCATCTTTTGGTATTGCCAATCTTGCCAAAACATGGGAACCCCAATAGGTTGGAGCTATTTTGCTACTATTTTTGTATAAGTTAATTTTCATGTTTCTATTTACAAATAATTCTTCTAAACTCCTTGATTTATAATGCATGAATTTACTTGATGCAGGGGCATTAGACACTAGCCAGCAATGTAGGAGGATTGTCCATATGTTGTGGCTGGAAGAGTTCAAGATTTTCTGAGATGTACAAGCAATCAACACCTTGGTTGTCTGTTATGCTTAGGGAAGATATATTAGTTAATAACCGAAGAAGCTGGATAGTTTCTCCATGCCAATCTGTTGATTTCAGTTGGTAGGATTAATTAAATAACTTTAGGAGATGAATGGGTTGGTCTGTGTCCACCTATTCAGTTTATGTTGTTCGAATATTACATAATTAGGCCTTGGATGGTTAGAATAAAAAAATGGTCCTCTGAGAGAGGAACCGAGGAGTCATATTATGCATTATAAATTGTAACCTTCATATGGTGAAAAGAGAGATTTGGCAGCGAAGGGTCAAATTGTGAAATTGTATTCTCTGCTAAATAAGATTTTCACCCTACTGACTAACTGTGTATATGCGATTGACATTCTCCAATGAATTACTCTGTCGAAATTTGAACTCCATGTATAATTGCAAAAAAAAAAAAAAATGCTGTGTTAATCTCCTGTAGCTTCTCTGTCTATGTTGAGCACAGGCTCTCATTGAGTTACCTGAATGTGTTATGTTGATGAAAAAAAACCCTTTAGAAGGCTGAGAGTGCGTTGAAGTGGCTCTCAATCCTACCGAGGATATTAACCCTTTGTATAAGGTGTTTGAGTTCGGTGTGTGAATTAGGCAGGTAGTTGTTTTGTGTAGAGGCTTTGTTGGTAGAGCGAGATCATAACTCGACTCTACCCACAGTGAAAGTATAGAACCCTGTCATACTTTCTTGCCCAAAGAACCTTGAACTTCGTTGAAGGCGGCAAACCTTGCCCACTACAAAAATTAACGAAGTTTGTTGTCAATTGTGGTATCACAGCTGTTTTTGGAGATTTTTTTTCATAGAGAATTACAAGATGGCTATCAGATTTGCCAGAGGTGCTGGTAGAAGAAGAGGCAGGCTTGTTGCCAATGCAGAAGTGTTGGAGACCTTGCAGAGGGTCCAAGCTAGATTGGATTCCATGGAATTAAGACATCCCAGAGATCCTGAAGACATTAGTGAACCTGAAATAGAAGAAGAAGTAGGAGAAAATGTTAAGATTCCTCCTGAGATGAGGCTCCTTAGAACTGTTCTGGGGTCTGCGGTCAATCCAAAACTTAAAGTGTCAAGTTTTGTAGGAGGATTGAATCTAGAAGAGTTAGTGGACTAGATTAATGAAATGAACAAGTGCTTTGATTATGAAGAAATGAGTGAAGACAAAAAGGTCAAGTTTGCAGTAACAAAGCTGAAAGGACATGCTACACTTTGGTGGGATGGAGTGCAAGCAGAGAGAAGGAGAGCTGGTAAAAAACCTATCAAAAGCTGGACCAGTATGGTGGCAAAACTGAAAGGTAAGTTTTTTCCCAGTGATTATCAGCTAACATTGTTTAGACAAATGCAGAACCTGAGACAGAGATTGCTGACAGTAAAGGAATACACAGAAGAATTTTATAGAGTGAGTATAAGAGCTGGACAATTCCAGGACACACCAGAGAAGGTTGTCAGATATGTGAATGGTCTCAAGTTGGAGATCCAAGATGAGATTGGTATTCTGTCTCCTAAGACAGTTGAGGAGGCCTATCAAATGGCCTTAAAAGCTGAAGAGAAACTCCTGAGAAAGCAGTCTGCCAAGGGAAGAGGTACTTTCCAAGGAAAGGGAAGTTAGGGTGGTAGAGGAAAATCTGCAGCACTTAGAGATGGAGCTAAGAGCAAGTCACCTCAGAATGCATCCATAGAGGGTGATGAAAGAGGCAGAAGGGGTTCCTATAGAGGAAGAGGAGGCAGAGGTAGAGGTAGAGAAGTGAGTTGTTATAGATGTCATCAAGTGGGACACAAACACTATGACTGCCTAGAGAATATGGGTGCTGGTCCAAGAAATGTTATTGTTGCTTAGGCTGGAGAAGAGGTAGCAAGGCTGTCTGAAATTGAAGAGGCAATTCTACCAGATAAGGGAGAATCCTTGGTGGTCAATAAGGTCCTGTTGAAACAAGCCAAAGAGGTCACTGGGCCTACACAGAGGAAGACTTTGTTTAGGAGTGTATGCAAAGTCCAAGGAAAATGATACCAGCTAGTCATTGATAGTGGCAGCACAAACAATTTGGTCTCCACCGAGGTGATAGAGAAATTGAAGCTAAAGGCAAGGGAGCATCCAACTCCCTACAAGGTGTCCTGGCTGCATAAAGGACACTAGCTGATTGTGAAGGAGCAGTGTGAGATAGAGATGCAGATGGGAAACTACAAAGACAAAGTCCTATGTGATGTGATGCTCATGGATGTGTGTCACATACTGCTGGGTAGACCTTGGCAGTATGACAGAGCAGCAGTGCATGATGGCAAGAAGAACACTTACAAGTTCTTCAAAGATGGGGTACATCACACATTGATACCCATGGAGGAAGGAGAACCATCAAGCAGGATGGCTGACCCAAAGACCTTGTTGCTGAGCGGGAAGGAGTATCTACAGCAGATTGAAGAAGAAGAGGTAAGTTTTGCTTTAGTTTGCAAACCTAAGGTAGTTATTACTTCTACAAATATTTCTGATTTTCCAATAGAAATCCAAGAGATGTTAGACAGTTATTGTGACATTGTTGTGGATGATTTACCTAATGAGTTGCAACCTGTGAGAAAGATCAGCCATCAGATAGATTTTATCCTAGGTTCAAATCTGCCAAATAAGGCAGCCTATAGAATGACTCCCACAAAGAATGAGGAAATCAGGAAGCAAGTATAGGAATTAGTGGACAAGGGGCTGATCAGATAAAGTTTGATTCCATGTGCAGTACCAGCAGTATTGAGCCCAAAGAAAGATGGAGGCTAGAGAATGTGTACTAATTCCAGAGCCATCAACAAGATAACAATCAGGTACAGATTCCCTTTGCCTAGAGTTGAAGATTTAATGGACTATTTGAGTGGTGCAAAATATTTTTCAAAGTTAGATTTAAAAAGTGGATATCATCAGATTAGAATAAAGGAGGGTGATGAATGTAAAACTGCCTTTAAAACAAATGAGGGATTGTATGAGTGGTTGGAAATTCCTTTTGGATTATCCATTGCACCCAGTAATTTTATGAGGCTGATGAATGAAGTATTAAAATAATTTATTGGTAAATTTGTGATAGTGTATTTGGATGACATATTAGTTTTCAGCAAAACAAAGGAAGAGCATTTAAGGCATCTTAATTATGTCTTGAAGAAGTTACACCAAGAGAAATTGTTGATAAACTTAAAGAAATGCTCATTCATGAAAGAAGAGTTGGTGTATTTGGGTTTTTTTGTTTCTGCTGAAGGATTGAAGATGGACCCAGAAAAGGTTAAGGCAATTGTGGAGTGGCCTTCACCCATAAATGTTTTTGAGGTAAGAAGTTTCCATGGACTTGCCAGTTTTTACAGAAAATTCATAAGAAACTTCAGTAAGATTAATGCACCCATCATTGAGACAATAAAGAAGAACAAACAGCCATTTAAATGGACTGCTGAAGCAGAAAGAAATTTTAAGCTTTTTAAGCAAAAGATAACTGAAAATCCTGTTTTAATTCTGCTTGATTTTACTAAACCATTTCAAGTGAAGTGTGATGCCAGTGGGGAAGCCATTGGAGCTGTGCTGAGTCAAGATGATAGGCCTATAGATTACTTCAGTGAGAAGTTGAATGACACCAGAAGGAAGTATTCCTCTTATGAGAAGGAACTTTATGCAATTGTTCAGGCATTGAAGAAGTGGAGGCATTACTTAATGTCTAAAGAATTTGTATTATACTCTGATAATCATGCCTTGCAGTACATTGTATAGCAGCCTAAATTAAATCATAAGCATGCCAAGTGGGTTGAATATCTCCAAAGTTTTAATTTTTTTTTGAAACACATAAGTGGCCAAGAAAATAAAGTAGTTGATGCTTTGAGTAGGATAAACATGCTTGTTCAAGAAAACAAATTTGAAGTTGTAGGATTTGATTTTCTCAAAGAGTTGTATAAACCATATTTAGATTTTAAGGAAGCATTTGAAGCATGCTATAACCCTGTTCTAATAGATATAATCCAGTGGTTGGATTATTTCTTGCAGGAGGACTTGTTGTTCATGAGAAACCAATTGTATGTACCAAAATGTTCCATGAGGGAGAATTTGATTAAGGAGAAGCACAGTGGTGGAATTGCTGGACACTTTGGTACTGATAAAACTTATGAGCAACTGAGTCACTTTTATTACTGGCCCAAGATGAGAATAGAAGTGGGAAAATTTGTGAGGAATTGAAAAATCTGTCAATATGCCAAAGGAAGGAGCCAAAATGCAGGATTGTACATTCCATTGCCTATTCCAGACATGCCTTGGGACATGGTGAGTATGGATTTTGTTCTAGGATTTCCCAAGAATCAGAGAGGGAATGATGCAGTCTTTTTTGTAGTGGACAAATTTTCCAAGATGGCACATTTTATTCCATGTTATAAAACTAGTGATGCCACCCATGTTGCAAACTTGTTTTTCAAATAAGTTGTTATATTGCATGGGTTGCCCAAGAGTATTGTTTCAGATAGAGATACTAGATTTTTGGGCCATTTTTGGAGGACACTGTGGAAGAAACTTGGTACCAAAATGAGTTTCAGCTCAGCTTATCATCCTCAAACTGATGGACAAACTGAGGTAGTAAATAGAAGTCTGGGAAATCTATTGAGAAGTCTTGTAGGAGAGCACCCCAATCAATGGGATCATATTTTGCCTCAGGAAGAATACACATATAATGATTCACCAAATAGAAGCACAGGGCAGAGCCCATTCCATATTTTTTATGGAATGCACCCCAGAGGAATATCAGAGTTAAGAAATTTGGGAAAGGCAGAGCTGAGGAGTGTTGATGGTGAGGAATTTGCTTCAAAGATCCAAGCCATACATGAACAAGTGAAACAACAGCTACAAGGCAGTAGCATCAAATACAAAGGCAGAGCAGACTTGAGCAGAAGAGAAGTCCATTTTGAAGTTGGAGATTTGGTTTTGGCATACTTGAGAAAGGAGAGATTCCCAAAGAAGCAGTATAACAAATTGAAGTTTAAAAAGATTGGGCCATGCAAGATACTTAGAATTTTTTTTGCTAATGCTTATGAGATTGAATTGCCTCCTGATGTTGGAATATCTCCCATTTTTAATGTTGTAGATCTGTAAAAATATGAAGATGATGGTGTAGAGGAAGAACCAACATACAAAGAGCAGATTGAATGGGCAAAGCAGCTACCTCCAGCATAGCCATTGCAGCTAGAGAAGATATTGGACATGAGAGTGTTCAAGAAGACTAGAGGACAAGAGTACTTCCAGTACTTAATCAAGTGGAAGGACCAGCCAGATGAAGATGCCACTTGGATGACTGAAGTGATGTTGCAGAAGATAGGCAGTTCGGTGAAAGAGCTCATGGACATGAGTCCATGAAGAAAATTTCCCTCAGGAGTTTGATGCAGGGGCATTGGACTAGCCAGCAATGTAGGAGGATTGTCCACATGTTGTGGCTGGAAGAGTTCTAGATTTTCTGAGATGTACCAGCAAGTTGTCAACACCTTGGCTATCTGTTATGCTTAGGGAAGATAGATTAGTTAATAACTGAAGAAGCTGGATAGTTTCTCCATGCCAATCTGTTGATTTTAGTTGGTAGGATTAATTAAATAATTGTAGGAGTCGAATGGGTTGGTCTATGTCCACCTGTTCAGTTTATGTTGTTCGAATATTACATAATTAGGCCTTTGATGGTTAGAATAAAAAAACGGTCCTCTGAGAGAGGAACTGAGGAGTCATATTATGCATTATAAATTGTAACCCTGATATGGTGAAAAAAGAAATTTGGTAGTGAAGGGTCGAATTGTGAAATTGTATTCTCTGTTGAATAAGATTTGCACCCTACTGAATAACTGTGTATGTGCGATTGACATTCTCCAATGAATTACTCTGTCGAACTTTGAACTATGTGTATAATTGCAAAAAAAAAAAATGTTGTGTTAATCTCCTGCAGCCTCTCTATCTATGTTGAGTGCAGACTCTCATTGAGTTACCCGAATGTGTTATTTTGATGAAAAAAAAAAACCTGTAGAAGGCCGAGAGTGTGTTGAAGTGGCTCTCAGTAGTATCGAGGATATTAACCCTTTGTATAAGGCGTTTGAGTTCGGTGTGTGAATTAGGTGGGTAGTTGTTTTGTGTAGAGGCTCCATTGGTAGAGCGAGATCATAACCCGACTCTACCCACAGTGAAAGTATAGAACCCTGTCATACTTTGTTGCCCAAAGAACCTTAAACTTCTTTGAAGGCGGCAAACCTTGCCCACTACAGAAATTAACGCGGTTTGCTGTCATTACTTAATTACATATAGTATTATTTGTTAGTTTGTGCCACTTAGACAATCTTCTCATCTCAGGTGTTGTCTATAAGGCTAGAAACAAAGATGGATTAATTATCTCCAATACCCATAAAATTTCTAAGGAAAATTGTCTTAATTATATTTAATTAAATAGTTTAATTATTTTATTAAGTCGAATGTAGGAAAAGTGGTTAATTAATCGATATTAATTGAGAAAAAAACATTATTTCTCTGGTGACTTTTATAAATGTGATTAAATTGAACCCAACTTTATCTCAGCCATTGATTATGTATAGATCATTATCATTGATTGCTCAACACGAGATTATAAGAGGATTTTGATGGGACTTTGGGAGACAAAACAATTTGCAGTGATAACAAGGGTAGAGTGATACCGTGGGAGACACCAGCGGTGAGGTTTTATTAAGAGAAATTGAGGAGAGAATTTTTGAAGAAATTATTCACATAGATTCTATTTTTTTGAGACAAGGAAGGAGGCTAAATTATTTCCGCAGAGATCACATTAGCTAGTGCAAGTTGCTGGAGCTACAAATCAATTTCCAGTTGTCGGATAAAATTACATGAGAGAGTGTGAGTGGCTTTAGAGAATTTCTGTAGATAGTTTATTCTACCGGAATGATTTTCAGGAGGCAGTGTGCACTCTAGAAGGAGTTCGTGCACATTTCTAGTATGTTAGTGCAAGTTGTTGGAGGAAGTGTGAGTTACACATAGAGGGTAGAGTTTGTTTCCAGAGGTTAAATTTGACCAGTAGAAATGAGGGAAAAATATTGTTAGAACTTTTCTAGTAAGAGGAAAGAAGTTTATGTAATCCTTTATTTATTGAATAATAATAAAACCATCATATGCAAAACAAGTTTTCCCTACACTATGGTTTTTTCCAGGGAAAATTTGTCCAAAAATATTGATGTATATTATTTTTTGTGTGTGATATTTTCTTTGTTCCTGGAATTTAATTTTGGTGAAGTTACAGTAGTATTTATAATATGTTTCGTATATAATTTATAGAAGAAAAATAATCTATTAAAAGTAGATGAATAATAACCATATTAATTGCAACAATTTTAAAAAATTCACATGGTATCAGAGAAAATATGAGGGTAGAAGAGGCTCAGTGCAGGCACACGAAGAGAAAATTGAGGGCTTCTAAAACCTAGTTTGACTTCTTAATATTTATTTTCATTTTTCTATATTTTCATAAGAATTTTCAAAAATGGCTTCATCAAGATTGATAGATTAGGAAAAAATAGATGGTGCATATAATTTTAGTGTTTGGAAAGTGAGAATTTATTTGTTAGTAGAAGAAAATGGTCTCAAGGAATATGCGGCCAATGTTATAGTGGTACCTACAAATCCAACACAACTTCTTGCATCTAAGAAGGAAGATGCAAAAGTGAGGAGTATAATCCTTGATGGTGTTAAGGATCATATTTTTCCACATATCACAAATTTGGATACAAAAAAGAATATGTGGGATGTCATTCTAAAGTTTTTCCAGGATGTTACCACTAATAGGAAGTTAATTCTCAGAGAGATGGTAAGAACTACCCAGATGAATAAGGGAGAAAGAATTCTTAGTTACCTCAACATATTTTGACTTGTCAAGGAAAAGTTACAGTTATTAGAGATAAACTGGATGGTGACATGCGAGTGTGAATATTCTTGAATGGGTTTACTAAGTAGTGGGGTGTATTCATTAAAATTATCAATGGATGAGATACCTTACCAATTTGGGATTAGATGTGGAGTAATTTCACTTAGAAGGATCTTAGATAAGGTATTGTTGGTGGGAAAAATAGTAAGACTCAAAAAAGTGAGGAGGAATAGGAAAATGTGACCCTAACAGGAAATGGAAAAGCGAAGAAGGGGTTTAGCAAAGGACTTAACCCAAAAGGTGAGAAGAAAAAGGACCTTTCTAAGATCAATGATATGACTGACATATTTTTGGCCACAATGTTAGCAATTTCCCATAGAGGAAGAAAATAAAATATAAGGGCAAGAAGTAGTCAATAGCTTCAGCAAATGAAGATGAGCTCTCTAGCAGGATAGAACAAGAGTCCACACTCATAACTTTCCTAACTAGCTCAACCACACAAGGTGCTATGGTATATAGATAATGGGACTTTATTCCATATCATAGACATTAGGGAGTACTTATCTAGTTACAAGGAGGAGGACATCAAATTTTAGATTTAGATGGGGAACAAGTCGAAGTGCAATATAGTTGGGAGATGGATTGTTCTAATTCAGAGGGTGTATGAAAATTCAATTCCCATTCATGATGTGTTTCATGTGCTAGGCTTGGGCATGAACCTAATTTTCATATGTATCCTTTAGAATAAAGGGTAAATTATACTCCTTAGAGGTGCACAAGTGTTGATCAAGAATAAGGATTGGAAATCACCAATAGTTATTGGAGTAACGAGTGACTAACTTTACAAGTTATAGTTGGATACTCCTAAGGCATTGGTGATCATCATTGATCTTAGAGATCAAAGAGAACTATGGCATGGGAATATGGGCCATATTCATCATGGAGTACTCAAAATTCTTCATGAGACAATGATAGGTATTTCATAAGAGAGCACAAAGCATGATGATGTATATAATGCGTGTGCGTTGGTGAAGTTTGTGAGAGTAGATTTTTCCAAGGAGTGGCAACAGATCTAAAGGTGTTCTTGATCTAGTACATTCAGATATATGTGGATTGATGTGAACAAAGTCACTCAGAGGGTACGAGTACTTTTCTACTTGTATCAATGGTTTCTCTAGGAAGACCTATAGATAATTCTTGAAGACCAAGGATGAGGTCTTCAATCATTTCCAAGAGTTAAAAGCTCTTGTGGAGAATGAAACATGGGGGAAAGTGAAGGTTCTTCAGCTAGAAAATGGTGGAAAATACATAGGGAAAGAGTTATAGGAGTTTTGTACCAATGAATGAATCAAGAGAGAGTGCATGGTTCCTTACAAATCATAGCACAATGAGGTTTCTGAGAGTAATAATCATTCAATATCGAAGGTAGTGAGAGATATGTTGTATGACCATGATATGCCACGTTACTTATGGGCATAGGTATATAGTACGACAATATATATACAAAATAAGGTTCCACATAAGGTGTTGGGAAATATGACACTAGAGGAGGCATTCGTAGGGAAGAAACCAAATGTTAGCCACTTAAGGATATTTGGCAGCTTAGCATATTGTCACATCCTAGAAGATACATGTTCCAAGTTGGATCTGACTATAGAGAGGGGGTGCCTTGTGGGGTACAATGAGAACTCAATGGCATATATGATATGTATTCCTAGGAACAATTGGATTATTTTCAAATGAGATGTTAATTTTATGGAGGATAAGGCATATAAGAGGTCCAGGGATTTGTTGGTAGTTGATTAGAGTGAGTATCTAGAAAAAAATTTAAGGATTCAGTAGTAAGATCAGGGGAAGTAGAGAATAAATAAATATACTAGTATGAGTACAAGTGCAGGAGTTCTTGAGGGTTCGAGTATGGCGCAGCAAATAAAGGAAAATTTTAGGGTCTAAATTTTGCAAATGGGCTAGTTTTCCATGTCTTTTTCCCAAAAAAAATTTGTTATTCCATTTATTCTAAAAATGATTCACCCAAAATTATAGGATAAAATTATTTTACCTTAAAATTCCCCAAAATTTTATAGATATTATACAAAATCATAATAAATTTGAATATTTTTACAATAATATCACTATTTTTTTTTTAGCTTGTATGGGACTTGTAAGATTCACCTAGGTAAAATAATTTTCCGTCCTTAAAATTTTCCTTGCATCAGATGCAACAAATCCAAAAGAGGCATAGGAGGGCATGGAGGTTGAAATTCCATCCTCTACAGTTGGCAGGAGGAACTATGAGGCTCAACACACGCTTAGGGATGCTTAGGATTCTGTGGGAGCTCCTAGGATGAGATGTAGACAATAGAGACAACCAAAAAGGTACAAAGGCTACATGGCATTGGTCATTCAGTTGGTAGATAACAATCCTTCCAACTATCATAATTTCGCACAACAACAGGTGAGGTAGGATGTTATCTAGAAATTTTAATACAATTATGTATTGCTTGGATTCTCCTGATCTAACAATTATATGCCACTGTTAAATACAAAATCGCTTCTACAAAAATTCTTGTGGAATTTAAAACACAATCGCCAATTGCAATATCAAGAAGAAAGATCAATCACACATAACACAGATGTTTTTACTGGGAAAGCATAAAGCTAAAAACCCCAATATCATATATTATGTATATATAATAGATCATGAAACAATATCATACAAAAATCTAATCCAAGAGCTCTCAGTACAATATACAATCGTCTCACACTATCATAAAAAATTGACAAATTCATGTGCCAATTTACTGCCTCTAGACAACCTACCTCCACTGCATAATCCCTGATGGTCGGGAACCTCTGAATGAATCAATCTTGTCTGCCTTGACTGTGAAATACTCATAGGCACATACAATGTGTGTGTGGTTGCATGTGCGCACCCACTAATGTCACAATTGATAGTCAAACTGTCCCTTTCACCTACATCTCAACTAGGTCTCCACTGGATCTGACATGCATGTAGTTAACAGTAGTAAATCTTTAGTTTCATGTGAGACCACTATTGTGAATTAATTAATAATTAATTCACTAATCTCTCACTAGTTTATCTTCAGTTACAACTAGCACAAATGAGTTTAACTCACTTAACTGAGTTAAAGTACTTTACAACTCACATAACTACACATCCAACTTTGTTACAGCTTCGAATCACTCAGTTACAACTCAAGTCCACTTGCATGTCCCACCAACCAACCTTTGAACTCGAACTTCTTATAGCTAATAGGTTTTCCACTTCAGTTAACTATTTCCAAGTGCTCATTGAGAATAGATTATTCTTTATTGTCCAACTATTATTAAGGGATGATAATAGTTGACATGCATCTATAATTAGACATGAAATCTATAAATAGAGCTCGCACATACATTTATAAATAGAACATCATCTATAAATATAATTTTCTCATGCATCTAAAAATAGACCTCCGCCTAAAAATAGCCTGTGCGGGCCCCACCTAGTGTAGGTGCTTAGTTTTCACTAGGATCAAGGATGTTGTTTCTGGATGCCAATTTCATTGTTTCTTGTTGCAACCTTCAACATTCCCTCTCAACAAGAAAGGAATATCTTTGCATGAGACATGCAAGTCCATGCATGCGCTATGCACCCTTTGCATGCAACACTTCTCTAGTGTTTATCGCACATGCAACACTTCCGAAACTAAATAGCCTCCAAACATATGAATCAATATAATGCATATTTCATCAAAGTATTCTGACTTCTACTGGTACCAACTGCACATGTCTTTTGGATCCACTGCGATGTTGACCTCTGCATCCATGCAATCTACACTTGCTGTCAACTCTGATCCGTGCTCCAGTATCCGACACTATCACTTTGATTTCATGTCCTCGTCATATCTGACTGCATCAATCCAACTGATCTTGCTACTTATGTAATTTGGGATCCTTTTAGTTAGGTTCGATTCATGAGATCCACACCATCTCAATGAATCTTGCCCAGAAATTCCTTCTTGGGATAATTCATGCATGTCGCCCCACCTCTCACTTGGTGGTATAGATGCATGCACTCCCTCTGCCCATCTAGCATGGAATTTATATGCACGAGTGGGTGCTCCCACTCCATGATCCTCATCTTGTGGTTTCTCCACATCCCGAGGTTAACTCTTACTTGCATGCAAATCCAACTCCCTCTCAAGGGTCAAATGCACGGATTTCTCACATTTCCCAACAGTAGGAAGATCTGTATAAATCCCATCTACATCAAGTATATAGATATTCTTAACTGAAATCCCAACCTTCTTGGCTTGCCCTGTTGCTTTGTGTCACAGGAAAACTTTTCCTTCAGTAAAGACAACATCATAGCCTCTATCCTCTAAAATTGCGATTGAGACTAAATTTTTCTTCAAACCTGGTACATGCATTACATTTTTTAAATGAAAGAGTTTACTTGATGCCCTCTGAAAGGTAGTGGTACCAATGCTAGTCGCCTGTATCATCCATCATTTCCCAACTCAATATGCATCTGGAGAGCTTTCTCCTCCAAGTCACTGAAAATTTTCTAATCTCCTGTCATGTGAAAGGAAGTAACACCCCGATCCCAATGAACTTGACACCATGCATGCGATCAATGAGAATTCAAGCTCAAATTGCGAGGCAAGAGCCTCACTAGCTATAGATCCAACAACCATCTTGTTCTTCTTCATATGTGGATGATTTGTGGCAATATGTCCATACTTGTGACAATGAAAACACTTCACTTGGGACATGTTGTGCTCCTTGCCATATTCACTAGCCTCAGATTTGGAATGGAATTTATTCCCCTTCCCATTCTTTTCCTTGGTAGACAAAGCACAATACTATTCATCATCTTGATTTGTTGAAGAGCTATCTCTGGTGTTCTGCCTAAACTTCTCTTGCACTAGATCTAACCATAGTCGTTCCCAATCTGATAGTTTTTCCTGTTTGTTGATAGAGTCTTCATAACTGTTCCAACTCTTAGGAAGTCCCAAGAGAGCCATACTAACCAAATCATCATCATCAACACTTATTCCTACACTCCCAAGCTCATCCCTACATTGGACAAACTTTGTTAAGTATACCGAAATAGTGTTATTCTTTTCCATCTTGATCTTCCTGAGTTTATCTTTTAGCATCAATTTCCTATGGTCGTTGTTGATTTGGAATAGATCCTTCAAAGCCTTCCACACAGAATATGGTGTAGATTTTCCATGAAGGCTTGAGACAATGTGGTCTCGTACTCCTTCCAATAGAATCCTCCTAGCCCTTGCCACTTTTTTTTTCCATGCATCAAATAATGTAGCATCTGTCAAAGTAGGCTTAGGAACATCTTTGTCAATGAATTCCTTCAAGCCATTATTTTCAAGCACCACCTCCATCCTATCCTTCCAAGAAATTTAGTTCGAGCTACCCTTGAGTGCATACTCTAGTCACAAGCCTTTGAAAGCCACATCAATGTTTACTCAACTATAGCACCAATAAAATATTTCTACAAATTTGAATTCTTTCCACCAACAAACTCAACACCTGCTTCACAATTGCAATCTTATGTGCTCCGATACCATGTAGAAATTTTAATAAAATTATGTATTGCCTCGATTATCCTAATCTAAAAATTATATGCCACTGTTAAATACATAATAACTTGTACAAAAATTCTTGTGTAATTTAAAACACGATCGCCAATTGCAATATCAAGAAGAAATATCAATCACACATAACACAGATGTTTTTATCGATAAAGCATAAAGCTAAAAAAAACACTATCATATATTATGTATATATCATGGATCATGAAACAATATCATACAAAACTCTAATCCAAGAGCTCTCATTAAAATATACAATCGTCTCACACTGTCATACAAAAATTGACAAATTCAGGTGCCAATTTACTGCCTCCAAACCGCATGCCTCCATTGCGCAATCCCTGATGGTCTAGAACCTCTGAATGAATCAATATTTCCTGCCTTGACTATGTGATACTCATAGGCACATCCAATGTGTGTGTGGTTGCATGTATGCACCGACTAATGTCACAAGTGATAGTCAAACTGTCCCTTTCACCTACATCTCAACTAGGTCTCCACTGGATCTAACATGCATGTAGTTAACAGTAGTAAATCCTAAGTTGCATGTGAGACCACTAGTTGTGAATTAATTATTATTTAATTCCTCAATCTCTCACTAGTGTATCTTTAGTTACAACTAGCACAACTAATTTTAACTCACTTAACTAAGTTAAACTACTTTACAACTCACATACCTACACATCCAACTATGTTACAACTTCGAATCACTCAGTTACAACTCGAGTCCACTTGCATGTCTCACCAAACAACCTTTGAACTCAAATTTCCTATAGCTAACTAGTTTGACACTTCAGTTAACTATTTCCAAGTGCTCATTGAATTGTTTATTGTCCAACTATTATTAAGGGATAATAATAGTCGACATGCATCGATAATTAGACATGTGATCTATAAATATAACTCGCGCATACATCTATAAATAGACCATCATCTATAAATAGAATTTTCTCACAATCTATAAATATGTAATGTTCCGAAATGGAAATCGGCAGAATTTTTCACCACTGAAATGTTCCTTTGTTGGAAATATTAACAAGGCTATGTTAGAGATGGACTGAGAGGGCTATTACCAGTTATTTCACCTCTAAAGAGAGGTTGAGAACCGGAGGCTTCCTAGCCCTTACTCAGACTTTGCCTATAGCTATGTAAATATTTCTTCCTTCAGGAAGATCTTGCTCAAGGGAATGAGCTACAACAATATACAAAACATAAGCACGAAGAGTAACTTGCTCAAACTTCTGAAAATGCTGGAGAACTCATAGCCATCTCATTACAATAATAGCAGCTGCAAATGTATACAAAATCTTGAGGGGAATGATGCTCAAGATGAACAATACCAATCCTCAAGGAAAAAGTACAATAGAACACTGCTACACATGTGAACCCTAGCTATGACTGCGCAGTCATATGGAGGCACTACAACATGTAAATTGATAATAAAATGATATTACAATAATAGCTCAAGAAATGAGGGGGAACATGCTCTCAACCCCTGAAAACACTACTATAACACTAATACACAATCCTTAGAAGGATTGGTTGCAATACATGTACAAAATATGAAAATACGATAATGCCAGAGTTGGTGGGTAGCTGCAGCAACTCAAAATATACAATAGAAGGAGGAGAATGAATATGGCCTACAAACTAAAACAACCTCCTCCAATGGATTCCTTGAGTGCAAGGCTGATCTCGGCACAAGGAATATCTACCTCCAAAATGGTGGAGCAAACCCCCACTGCAGACAAACTGTGAGATAACGCAGTCTATGGAAGGGACTGTGCTGATGAAGGTGGGAGAAGCTTGGACTTTTGCCAAAATATGTAAATTAGCTCTAGAAACCCTCCTTGTTGATCCTCCCAAAGAATAGGAATTCCTTCCTATGAGAAATGATCCGATGAATGGTGTTGTGGAATCTCCTCCACAGCAACACCTACAACACAACCCAGTGACTGTGCTGTAGATGAAGAAGTGGCTATGGCCAAATGCCTGAATATGGAGAAATGAAGAGCAATCCTCCTTGAGCTTCTCAAGAGAGGAGAGGAACTCCTAAGCAGGAATCCCTCGTGCCAAAGGCACTGCAATTCAGTTGAACAACTGGAGATTGCAAATAGACACAAAGTCCAAATCTTCCATAGTAATCTCTATGGCTGCCTCATCCTCTTTATATGAAAAATGATGTCTCTATGCCATGGATCCCACCCAATTAGGGTTTACTTTCTCTAGAAGTTTCCTCCCTTTCTAACTGCATTGACTCCCAAGCAAGCTACACCCTCTCAAGCTGTGCTGTTGACTTGGTCAACATGGCCTCATCCTCATGTGTTTTCCCCCTTTTCATACTAGGAGGTGCAAAATTGGCTATTCCATGGATCCCCTTCTCACTTCATGTGGAATTTTATTTATGCAAATGGGTCTCCTCACCCATTTTATTTATCTCCTAGATAATATGAGTAAAAATTAATGTTCCAATTTATTTGCAAAAATTTGGAACATTACAATCCTCCCCTCCCAAAGATTGCTTGCCCTCAAGCAAGTGAAAGGATAGACTGTGTCTTCTTCTCCTTTGCCTGTAGCATCCCTGTATGATGATCTCCTCCAAGTGTAGTGATGTTATCTCATCAATCCAATCCTCTACAATGCTCCTCCTTAGCATGCAAGTAGCTGTCAATCCCTCTTCATGTAAGGTATAATACTCAAGAGGAGAGAAAGTGGTGTCTAGAGGTTCCTCCTTAAGGAATGGAGTCTGAAATATAATGGGAATTATCTCCCACATATGGTCCATCCATCCCCAAGCTATGTGCCATGAAAATTGAGTCACCTCCCAACTAGGCAACTCAAAAAAACTGTCATCCACCTTTGGCTCCGGCAAAGAAGGTGGGCTGAAAATCTGCACATGGTAGACCATATAGTCTACCCCACGCTATCCATATCTCCACTTAAGATAAGTGTAGAGTTTCTGCTGATCTTGGGCCACAATAATGTTGCCATCAAGTGGCAAGAAGAAGGCTGGACCTCCCAAGGTCTCTCCCCCAACGCTACAAGACATGCTAGCCCAAACATCCCCATATGTGATGAGTTAGGAATCATCCTCATATGGTCTCATACCTCTCATATGGCCTACCTCATAATAAAACATTGTTGTTGTTGTAGTGGCCATACCATTTCTCATGTTCCCATTAGAACATGCAATGCGAAAGATGTGAGGGACTCCTCCCTCAATGGACACATCCATCCTATGTGTCTCCTCCTTAATCCTAATCCTCATAAAGGCATGAACAATAGAATCATAGGGAGCAAATAGGAGCATCATGTTTGCTGTCATGTGTAACAAATGAGAAGGAAAATGGTCCCTCAAGTGTAACCAGTGTAGCTTAGTGCTCCACTACCATAGAGACTGATATAAATTGTGGTTGCTCAACCATCGGTGTGTTGCATCAATCTCCTCACAAGCTTGGGGAAGGTAAATAATACTTGCTGAAAATTGAGCATGTCCTGCATGGTCTCTATCCTCCCCAAGTCCTCCAAGATAATGGCCATTAGCCATGCTTATGTCCCCCACTAAACCATGAGGTCTAGAAAAATGTATGCTCCTCCTTGGAGCATTCTCTTGCATGTGTATGGTTAAGGGACACATACATGTATCATATAGATGTGCATGTGAAAAAAAATGTACACCCTTACCATGTTCTCTGCTCACATCAATTGAGGGACTCATAGATGAATCTCCTCTCATCCACAAAGGAAAAAGGGTGGCTGTGCTGATTCCCCCATCTCCATATGGCTGGTGCATCTCCTCCTATGCTGATCATTAGATGTCCTGCAGGTGAAAGGATCATTGGAATATCCCACCAATAGCCAGGAGTTCCAATGCAAATCTATCCCCCATAATGACAGCGCTGGTAGTTCCTCATGAAGAACATCTGTCATATGGTTGTCCTCCTCCTTGACATATCCTATGCCCAAGTCACAAATTGGAAGGTTGCTATCCTTCCTAGGCTTCTTCTGCCATAGCACAGAATCTGCAATGAGAGTAGGTGTAAAGGGGGTTGAGGAAATGTATCCCTCCTTCATGAATCCATCCAAAACTCCCACTGTTGTCTCAAGCTCTCCCAAGGTTCCCACCTCTATAGAATCAATGAGTGGTGCCTCCAAGTGTGAAGCAACCATCCTCCTCTGCTGAGCTAGTGGCCCCCTGGGTGAAATGCCTCCATGTGGTGAGACATCTCCATCAAGAGAAGACTAAACATATGGACGAACACTAATTTCCATGCCCTGACTGTGCAATCCAGCTTCCCTCCTTGGCACAATAACCTCCAAAAATGGATATGGGTGAGTACTCCCCAACTCATGTTGCTGGTTCTTCTCCCCATCTCCTCCTTGTGACTCCATGGTTTCACACCTCTCCAATAGTGGCACATGAATTGTGCCTTGATCTCCACACATGAGATCTTGGGAATCTTCTTGAAAAATGTCTCCATGCAATGAGACATCATTATCATGAGATGAATAAATAGATGAATGGATATAACCCTCCATGCTTCCACTGCACAATCCAATCACCTCCTCAGGCGCATCAACCTCCATAGATGAATAGGGATGTGTACTCCTCTTCTCATGATGCTGGGCTTTCTCCCTACTTCCTCCTTGTGTCTCCAAGGTTCCACACGTCCTCAACAATGTCACAGGTAAAACATGAGATGTGCCTTGATCTCCATTCATGAGATCCTGGGGACTCCCTTGCAAATATGCAAGCATCCCTTTATGTCGAGAAAGAGCTCCTCTTCCCTCTGCATGAGGTGCTAGATCAACTCCATATTTAACAGCGATGCTGCCCTCAATATCTGCAACATGAATGGGAAACGTCTCAATGATTGGATCCTCCTTTGGAAAAGAGATCCCCATGCTCCCTTGCTCCAAGATGTGGGATGAAAGCTCCTTCTCCCGCAAGTTTTGGTTCAGATTTTTGGCCTCCTCTATTGTTTCCTGAAGGGGCATTGTGTTTTCATGCAAGGGTTTTGTTTGGTCTTCTTTGTGCAAACCCATCATGTGTGTCTCAAGAATCCTCCCACAAAATCTATTCACTAATGCCTTAGTGGAATTTGCATAAGATGTAATGCCATTATTATTCAAAGGAAAGGATTCAAATATCCACCAATCATAGACCTTACCTCTCATATGCAGCGCTGCAAATCTAGTAGCTTGATTTTCTGGAATTTTGTGTTGCTGCAAAAAGGTGTCTAATTCCTCCACCCAAGCTTTGGCTGAACCGGCAAGTGAACCATCAAAATGTGATAGATAGGATCTACCATGCTGCCTTCTCTCCTTGGTCACTCTTCCTTCCTCTTCCATCTCCCTCATGGGACTGCTAGGACTATGGCTGCACTGACCCTCATAGTGTGTGGCTGAATTCTCACACCCACTATGTACAAATATAGAGTTTGTTTTAGGATCAAACCCTCTTGGGGATTCTTCATCTATTTCCCTCCTAATATTATTGAGATCTCTATGAGTGCTCTGTGCAGATTTAGGAAGAAGCATTGTAAGCTGATCCCCTTTTCCTCCATCATAAAATGGAGTCTTTTTCCTACTCAAAATTCTGTCTCCTTCTTGGTGAGAATAGGAAGTGCAGGGTCCTTCCTACTTTCTTTCTTCTTTCTCCTCAACCTCCTTGGAGAGGTTCTTTCCGGATCTAAAAAATGATGAGAAAAATCTCATCCTCTTCATCATCTTGATTTCTTCTTTCTTGGGCTTGAAGGCCACAGGCTGAGCCAAGAAAGATGCTCTGATACCACTGTAATGTTCTGAAATGGAAATCAACAGAATTTTTCACCACTGAAATGTTCCTTTGTTAGAAATATTAACAAGGCTATGTCTAGACTGAGAGGGCTTTTACTAGTTATTTCACCTCTAAAGAGAGGATGAGAACTGGATGCTTCCTGGCCCTTACTCAGACTCTGCCTATAGCTATGTAAATATTTCTTCCTTCGGGAAGATCTTGCTCAAGGGAATGAGCTACAACAATATACAAAAAATAAGCATGAAGAGTAACTTGCTCAAACTTCTGAAAATGCCGGAGAACTCATAGCCATCTCATTATAATAATAGCAGCTGCAAATGTATACAAAATCTTGAGGGGAATGATGCTCAAGATGAACAATACCAATCCTCAAGGAAAAAGTACAATAGTACACTACTACACATGTGAACCCTAGCTATGACTGCACAGTCATATGGAGACACTGCAACATGTAAATTGATAATAAAAGGATATTACAATAATAGCTCAAGAAATGAGGGGGAACATGCTCTCAAACCCTGAAAACACTACTATAACACTAATACACAATCCTTAGAAGGATTGACTGAAATACATGTACAAAATATGAAAATACAATAATGTCGGAGTTGCTGGGCAGCTGCAACAACTCAAAATATAAAATAGAAGGAGGAGAATGAATATGGCCTGCAAACTAAAACAACCTCCTCCAATGGATTTCTTGAGTGCAAGGCTGATCCCAGCACAAGAAATCTCTACCTCAAAAATGGTGGAGCAAACCCCCACTACAAAAAAAATTTGAGATAACATAGTCTATGGAAGGGACTGCACTGATGAAGGTGGGAGAAGCTTGGCCTTCTGCCAAAATATGAAAATCAGCTCTAGAAACCCTCCTTGATGATCCTCCCAAAGAATAGGAACTCCTTCCTATGAGAAATGATCTGAGGAATGGTGTTGTGGAATCTCCTCCACAACAACACTTGCAACACAACCCAGTGACTGCGTTGTAGATGAAGAAGTGGCTATGGCCAAATTCCTGAATATGGAGAAATGAATAGCAATCCTCCTTGAGCTACTCAAGAGAGGAGAGGAACTCCTAAACAGGAATCCCTCGTGCCAAAGGCACTGCAATTCAGCTGAAAAACTGGAGATTGCAAATAGACTCAAAGTCCAAATCTTCCATAATAATCTCTATGGATGCCTCATCCTCCTTATATGCAAAATGATGCCTCTATGCCATGGATCCCACCCAATTAGGGTTTCCTTCCTCTAGAAGTTTCCTCCCTTTCTAACTATGTTGACTTCCCAAGCAAGCTACACCCTCTCAAGCTGCGCCGTTGACTTGGTGAATATGGCCTCATCCTCATGTGTTTGCCCCCTTTTCATACTAGGACGTGAAAAATTGGCTACTCCATGGATCCCCTTCTCACTTCATGTGAAATTTTATTTATGCAAATGGTTCTCCTCACCCATTTTATTTATCTCCTAGATAATATGAGAAAAAATTAATGTTCCAATTTATTTGCAAAAATTTGGAACATTAAAAAATATACATCATCTATAAATAGAATTTTCTCATGCATCTAAAATAGAAATCCACCTAAAAATAGCATGTGTGGGCCCCTCCTAGTGTAGGTGCTTAATTTTCACTAGGATCAAGGTTGTTGTTTCCAGATGCCAATTTCATTGTTTCTTGTTGCAACCTTCAACATGTTATAGTCGAGGATTATACTTCAATCATGTAGAATAGTGTGCGGGAGGTTATTCCTAGATCGAAAAATAGGGTCATAGTTGGATCTCACTAAATCTTTAATATCAAGAAAAATGAAGATGGTAGCATCAAGAAATACAAGGCAAGATTCATGGATAATGGATCCTATCAAAAGGAGGGAATAGACTATGAGGAGAAATTCACTCCCATGGACAGGTATACTTATATACAAGTTTTTATCTCACTCGAAGTATAGGTGGGATGGAAGATCCACTAGATGGATGTAAAGATGGCGTTCCCTAAAGGTGAGTTGGAAGAGAAGGAATACATAGAAAAAATAGAAGGATTTATAGCACACAATAGTGAGACCCATGTGTGAAAACTAGAGAGAGATTTGTATTGGCTCAAGCAGGTTCCTAGGGTGTGGTATGAGTGCATTGATAGATACTTGCAAGGAATGGGCTTTGTGAATATTGAGGGAGATGAAAGCCTCTAATACTTGGTGGTTGGGGGCGAGATTCTCATTTTTGTTTTATATGTGGATGACTTGTTTCAAACGCGTTCACTGGGGCTCATAGAGGAGTGGAAGAAGGACCTTTTAGCAGAGTTTGAGATGAAGGATTTGGGACTTATGCACTATTTTCTAGGCATGGAGGTATCGCGGACAAATGGAGAGATTTTCCTTGGAAAAGGGAAATACTACATCGAGCCATGTCTACACCCATGATCACGAATTAGAGGAAGGTAGACGCATCTAGGGAGAAGGATGTAGACCTCACCTTATATAAGAAGTCGATTGGATCCTTCATGTATTTGGTCAACACCGAGCTAGATATATCCTTTGCGGTAAACTCTCTCATTCAATTCATGGTTGAGCTAAAGAGAGTGATTGGACAATGAAGAAGCATGTGTTGTTGTATTTTAGTGGTACAATCGAGTATGGGATTAGATATTCTCAAGGTGATGCTATCATATTGGTGAGAGATATTGATGTGAACTAGGCAGGTAGTAAAGCGGATAGGAAACGCACTTTAGGGTGTTTCTTCAACACATGATCATGATTTATCTCTTGGTACAATAGGAAGAAAAATTCTATGGTATTGAACTCTATGGAAGCATAGTATAAAGTAGTTAGCATGGCAACATGCGAGGCCATTTTTATTTGGAAGCTATTAGTAGCCTTGTTTGGTCATAAGGTAGAGACAACAATGATATACTATGATAATCATAATTGAATAAGGTTATCTTAGAATCTGGTGTTTCATGACAGTTCTAAGCATATAGACATTGAGTATCACCTCATTAGGGATTGTGTACAATGCAAGATAGTTGAGCTACAATATATACCTAAAAATCAACATGTAAAATAGCTTCTAACAAAGGCCCTGGGAAAGGTGAGATTCATCTTCTTCAAAGATAAGTTGGGTGTTATGTAGAACATCTTCCTCTCTAAGAGGGAGTGTTAGTTTTTGTAGCTCGGATATATGTTCTAGTCTCAGGTGGTGTCTATGAGGCTAGAAACACAAATGGATTAATTATCTCCAATAGCCATAAAATGTTTCTACGGAAAATTTCCTTAATTAGATTTAATTAACTAGTCTAATTATTTTCCTAAGTCTAACTTAGGAAAAGTGGTTTACTAATGAGGATAAATTGAGACAAATCAGTCTTTCTCTAGTGACTTCTAGAATAGTGACTGAATGAAGTCAAGATGATCTTATCCATTAATTGTGTCTAGATCGTGGTCATTTATTTCTCAATGAGAGATTATAAGAGGAGTTCAATGGGGCTTTCAGAGACACAACGATTTGTAGTAATAACAAGGGCACAATGATAATGTGTTAGAAAACAACAATAGGGTTTCAATAAAAGAAATTGAAGAGATAATTTCCAGAGGAATTATTCACAAATATTCTAGTTTTTTTAGAGATGGAAGGAGACCAAAAAATTTTTGCAGAGAGATGCCACATTACCTAGTGTGAATATCCAACTTGCAAGTTGTTATAGCTACTGATCGATTTCCAGTTGCTGGAGAAAATTAATGGAGGGAGTGCAAGTGGCTATAACGAGTTGTTGGAGGTATTCTATTCTTTCAGAATTATTTTCTAGAGGAAGTGTGTGTTCCAAAAGGAGGATATGCACATTTCCATTCTACTAGTGTGGGTTGTTTGAGGAAGTGGAGTTACATGGAGAGGGATGATTTTGTTTGTAGAGGTTCGATTTTACGAGCATAAGTGAAGGAAAAATATTTTTGGAGCATTTCTAGTAAGAGGCAAGTATTTTATCTAGTCCTTGATATGTTGAAGAATAATAAAACCCTCATCCACAGAACTGGTTTTCCCCACACTAGGGTTTTTCCAGGGACAATTTGTCCAAAAATTTTGGTGTCTATTATTTTTTTTGTGTGATATTTTCTCAGTTCTCGTGATTTAGTTTTTGGTGAAGTTTCATTAGTGTTTTCTTCAGTATTTTCCGCATATAATTTACATAAGACAAATAATCTATTAAAACATAGGTGAATAACAACGAGATTAACTACAATAGTTTGCATCATATCAACATGATTTCATCTTTCATAAAAATTAGAAGAATTTTGTTATATTTTTATGGGTTGATGGTCCTATCACTTTCATGGGTGATGAATGATGAATAATAAAAACAGAAGAAAATAATTTAATTTACAAAATGGGATTTTTTATATTTTCCTCTTTTAATACAACACAATAGATATATAATTCTATTTTTCCTATTCTCTAATGTACTAGAGACAAATCCACCAAAAAATAGTTGGAGTTGATAACAAGTCCTTGAGACTGTAAGTAAGAATGTATGTTTAAGAATGTTTTGGGTGAACATCCCAAATGAGTTTTCACTTTTATGTGGTTGACCTTATTTTATAGAGAATGAATTATTTTCAAAACAGAGAGAAGCTCTTCTTTAAATTACCTCATAATAAATCTTAGAAGGAAAATTATCTATAAAGATTCTTTAACTTAGTTTTACTTTCTCTTGTATGTATGAATTCAATTTAATAAAATGTTTTATTTTATATTAATTTTTTTTTAATTAATTGTATTTAAAACGAAATTTGAGTTTTTATAAATAACGGCTGTTTTTTCCAACAATTACTTTTGAGATGAATCTCAACATCTGATTTGTGACTACTAGTAACAATATTCTAAAATGTTATGTGAAGGTTAATCCTTACTATCCACTTAATAATTATTGATAGTCAAATTAAAATTTTGTAATCTTATTTCAAAATAGACACATTTATTAACATAATTATTTAATTTTTGAAAAAAAACATTAATTACATTTTAACCGTAAACTTATCAATGATTTTAATAAACTAAAAGAATGATGAAATATTTCAAAAAATATTTATAATTTTATGAAATCATTTTTATTTTATAAATTTTATCTATTCATTCATTAAAAAAAACATATATATAATTTATTACTATTATGGTCATAAATATTTAAATTATGTTTATTTGTTTTATTAAATTATATTTATATATTTTATTTAATGTATAGTCTAATAATATGATTTTTTTCTCGACATTTTAATTATTAATAATTTCATTGATTAGTCAAGTCTCACTAGCACAACCAGTTGAGGTTAATTCTCATCAACATTGTGACCCAGGATAAAACCTCATGGGAGTAGTTGTGCCATGTGCTTTGGGAAGAGACATGCTGAAAAATCAGGTCAACTTAGGGCCCGTGTGGCCTAGGTCGGGTGCGATCCGTGGGTGACTTTGATGGCTTTTTCACAGACACAAATAAATTGAGAGAATTTGAATTTTAAACCTCCTCACACATAACACTTCATTTTCATAACCATCATTACCCCTAAAAACCTATATGTAATAAATGTAATTAAGAATAACTAAATAATACATTAAATTTAATAAATTTAAAATATATATAAAAACTAATTTAACCTTTATAAAATGAATTTACTTAATTAGGACCAAGGCACCCAAAAGAACTTTGCTATTGGCTCACATGAAGCTAGGTCATAAGTATTCCTTAAATGATTTGTTTATTGTAGAATATGTTGTCACACCAAGATAGAAAGATTCTCTTTAGTGATTGAGATTATCTCTTTCATTAGGATAGCTCGTATCATGATATCATATTATCATGAAAATAGTCAACACGTTTTATAGAATCAAATATGGTGGTTAAAGGTCCATTTTGTCAAATCAACGAAATTTAAAAGTAGATTTATAGTATCAATTTGAATAAAAAGTTAACAAATAAAGAGTTATTCCAAATGCCAATGTTGGGAATCAAATAGACATTAAAATTGACAACATCATTATTGAAATTTGAAGCTACTTGGGAAATTAACGAAAAATGGCATTATCACAATTTTGTCACTCATAAAAGTTAATATTATATGTTTCTTTAATCTATAATAAAAGTTAATCACTTATTATAAATACCATATTCTAATTCTTTTGTTTTTTAATATATTTAAAATTTATTTAAATTTGAAAAGACAAAATGTATTATTATAAAATTAACTCAACAAATGTATTTTATATAATAATAAAAAAATATCTCACCTGTAATTATATGATTAAACTATATAAAAAATTAAAACAATTAAACTTTATTATCCTAAATTATCTCATTTTTTATATACACCATCCTTTATATAGTTACTCGTTCACTAACAATTCCCCTCGGAAATAATTACCAACAATTTTATACACATTGCACACTTCCATTTTACAAATAGTTCTGACATATTAATTTATAATCCTTAAAATCATTATTATAAATGCTTAGTTGAAATGTCACTCTTAAAAAAAAAAAAAAAACTAATAGTTTTGTGAGATTTTTTGGAATTTTTGACGGATTTATGATCAAAATTTAGCGAAAAAAATTATAGCTAAACCTTAATTTGTGTTGTTTAAACTTGTTTTTTGATTGCATATATATGGATTGAGCACTCTCAAAAGACCCTCCAGCACTTTGATTGTGAAGGATTCACTTATCAAACTTGTCATTTCAATAAATCGCTACTTAATTCTAGAAAAATTAAATCAGAAAATAAACCAAAACACTTTCGAAAAAATCACACTTGCAAACTACTCTAAAAAAAAGTTAATAACCTAAGTCAACATCGACCATCAAAAACATAGAATTTCAAAACACATATAATAAATATAATGATATTTATTAGAAATAACAATGAATATATTCTCTATTTATTTTAATTAATTTCAAAGGTGAAATTTTGTTTATTAAAAAAAATTATAATTTTTTCAAAAAGGAAATTGGTAATTTTTATTTTTATTAAAAAAATTTATCATATTATTTTTTTTTTAATTTATATTATATAATTAAAATTCTGAATATTTTTATAAAAATGGTATAGTATACTTTAAAATTTATATATACTTTATATATATATATATAACTATTATATTAAAAGACACCGAGCTAAAGCTCAATTTAGATACATGATTTATATAAGCAAGTTGACATTAATGAATATGGTCAGAATGGAGTATGTATCAACAACCATCTACATAATTTTGACCTTGAAGCTTTTGAATAAATTACGACGATATCCATAGTATTCTACTTGTGCATTCAACAATATTGACCTAAGAAAAACAAAAAATTACAAAGCATCAAAATGTTACATTAAATCATGAGGAATTATTCCTTTACTTTGATTTCTGAGTCTCATAATTGACCATTAAGGAAGGGTGGCATACCTTTTTTTCCACTACCACCAAAGCTCATCTTGATTTAACCTTGACCCCAAATTAGTCATGTGATCATCCTTGGAGTCGTTTGATCTAAGAACAGGGAGAGATTTCTTCTTGGGGATAGACTGATACAATTGATAAATCCACATGAAAATATGACTTAACTTTGCATCTAAGATGAAAGATTATAGATATAAATGGTGAATTATATTCAAGAAATTACAAAAAACAACTACCTCCTGAATTCTCAGTTTCACGATTTCCCTCAAACCTTGATATAAGACATAGCCTCAACAACTGTATTGGAAGTGTGACCTAAACACCAAATATACCTATATTCTTCTTAATTCTTCCGGCAAAAATCATCCCCACTTTTACCACCCCTATATTTTAACCATCCATTTTATAATTAACAATAATTAAAAGAAAAAATCCCTATAAAATATTTTTTATTAATTATAATAAATATAAAATATATATATCACTGAACATTCTTACAGTGAAATTCTCATTTCTTATCCTAATTTTCACATTTTTCATTTCTCTTCATTTCTTATTACTTATTAAATCTTATTTTCACATTCTTAATTTCCTTTCTTTCTTATTTCTTATTAAATCGATCTTTATTCTTATAATTTATATAGAATCAATAAAGAATTTCTCAATTTTTATTAAAATATTTTTATTTTGTATTAATTGTTTTTATACATTTTTCTTTTTATTTTGTATTAAATGTTTTTATACATTTTTCTTTATTTAAAATAAAAATAATAATAAAATAATTCACATCATTCATTTTGCAACATAAGTTAACAAAGAATAAAAAGTAATAATAAAATAGTTCACTCAATTTTGAAACGCAACTTAACAAAGAATAAAAAGTAATATCCCATTTCAAAAATATTATATAAATAGTAATATATAAACTTAACCTTGGACATTTTACTTCTAAATCTTATTTTCACATTCTTAATTTCCTTTCTTTCTTATTTCTTAATAAATCGATCTTTATTCTTATAATTTATATAAAATCAATAAAGAATTTCTCAAATTTTATTAAAATATTTTTATTTTGTATTAAATGTTTTTATATATTTTTCTTTATTTTTAAATAAAAATAATAATAAAATAATTCACACCATTTTGCAACATAAGTTAACAAAGAATAAAAAGTAATAATAAAATAGTTCACTCAATTTTGCAACGTAACTTAACAAGGAATACAAGGTAATATCCCATTTCAAAAATATTATATAAATAGTAATATATAAACTTAACCTTAGACATTTTACTTCTAATTCACACACCAGATCACGTGTACTAATTTACCATATATATATATATATATATATATATTTTTGTAAAATATTGTAATTATTTTTTATTTAAAAAAAAGAAGTATTACATTAATAGCATTATTAGACATTGATTCTCTATCAAGATGACTAAATCTGCAGACCAGGTTTATTCAAAAACTCAAAATTATATTTGGACAGTGGGATAGTCCTCCTAACATATTCAAATACATAATTACATCTCTTTCAATTCTAATCACCATTACCATTGAAGCTTTGGATGGGCACTGACTATGAACACAAAAACTACTAGAGTAAACCTCAAAATAAGTAGCAAAACCCTGGTAGAATTCATACAAAAGGTGACTGCGATAACTGAGAATAAAACCAAAGACCTTTGAAGGCCTCAAGTGAGATTCAAGGAGACTAGAGAACCAAAGAGACCATATCGTCATGACTGCATCCATGTAGGAGTAGCAAGAAACGTTGAGCCTTTAGTTGGAGATGATAATCGCTGAGAGGGGTGACATGTTTCGTTGCAGAGAGATATGTGCTAGTGGAGCCAAGGTCGGGGGTGGAACATTGGCGTTAGTCGTGGATTCTTACTCCTCTACTGACTTAGTTTCCAAATTAAAGGCTACAAATTTATCCACTCTTTCTAGTTTGGTCCCAATGTTGACAAGGTTGAACCAAATGTTGCAAAGAAACCTTTTGATATCTTCTTGACCTACAAATAATTTGTAGTTGTAGACCTGCTCGTCCCTCAGAACCATGCGAAATAATGTCTCTAGGTGTTTATGCAAATTTATAGTGTAAAAAATGTAGGTGACATTTACTGAAACGCCTTGGATTAGGAATTCAGTTTAGTCAGTCTCCTTCAACCTATGAGTTAGAGAAATATGACCTTTCACCAAATTCTTTCGCCTCAAGGAGGAGAAAATCTCTCCTTACCTCCAAAGGTTTGGAGTCAAAATAATTCACCACCGATTCCCATCCAAAGAATCAACATCGAGAGGAGGAAGAGCTTGTCACTCCTCTATGATTTGGCATTTGTTGTCGATGAGCCATGAGAGAAGAGGTACAAACGTAAAATTCACTAGAGGAATGACCCCAGAAACGATATGAACCAAGCTGAGGGTTACCACTATTAAGATACTTAGGGACTGAGACCCCAACTACGAAGGTGTCATCCAAAAAGAAAAAAAGAAAAGGCGGGGATAATTGACCATAGATATATGATAATCATTTGGAACTAGAAGGGACCCCTGAAACTCAACACCTCCACAAATTTTTTAGGTAAAACGATTTTAATTTGAGAAATAGACTGAGAGAAGAAGGTGGTATGAGTAGATCCAACTAGGGCCAACAACCAACTCACCCGATTAAAAATAGATAGAAAACAAACTTGGGTACCAAACCCCACATAAAAAAATTGGGGAGTTGAAGGATATGCATGTAGCGTCTAAGCATTGGAGCGACGATGATCACACGACTGCCACCACTTCAAAGGAAGGACATGTTCCAGTGTTATGTAGAAAAGGCACGAAAAACATTGACCTACCAATAGAGTTTTGGAGTTGTTGGGGTTCCCATGTTTTGGCCAGATTGGCAAAACCAAAAGATGACACAACATGAGAACCACTTTGGGGCCCTAGGATCTATCCCTCCTAGGCCCAGAGAGGGATCTCTCCAATAAAACAAAGAATGATATATATTTGGAGCTCAAGATGAGATGTTAGGCTAGGTATGAAGCACAGAGATAGGTCTCATATGATTGGATCGGTTATCGGGTTGGTCATAGGATCACAGACTAAAAAGGTAATGGGAAGAAAGGAGCAGGGCAGTAGGAAGTTTCGGCAAAAGAGGATGGGTTAAGGCTGTGCCATCCATTGGGCTATGGAGTCATGAAAGGATATTACTTGCAAACAATTAGCCAAGGATTTCACAGGGCAAGTCATCTATACTAAAGGATCTTTGAGATAGATGATAGAGTAGAACATTAAGGAGAGAAAGATGAAACACAGAGGGCAGCTTGAGATCAGACCAGAGGTCATATAACTCAAGATCTGCTTTGGCTTACTCTTGAAGGAGAAAAAATAAGATTTAAACACAGAACCAAGCTTGAGATCATAGAACGACTTTCAAACTTCAATGCTTCGACACTAGTTCACGAGATCTTGGAAAGGTCAATATGTTGAACAAGGACCCTAGTGGATAGGGCTTACACTAAATCCTCGGTATCCCAAATCCTCTATCTTGAACCCAAACAAGAACAACTAAGTAGCAAACTCCAAGTTCACACATCAGCTAGCAGTGAATAACAATTGCTACATTGGTTAAACCACGTGAGTTTTCCCTCGGATTTCACTATCAACAGAAAACATCAAAGGTAGGGAGAGCAGAAACATAGGGTACCATGCGAGGGTAAATCCTATGCCAGATTTCTGATGTGTACCAGAAGAAATGAACAGCATGAAAAAATGTAATAAAACAATGTAAAGAGAAAACATCACCCGAAGTAATAGACCAGGATCCTGTGAAATCTGCTTGATTATTTGATGCAAAACCAGTCACATACACTGAGCTCAATAGTGGATTATAGTCTCAACCTTCTCCTCCCAGCCTACTACATTACAGACTACTCTACTACTCTCTCCCAAAAATATTTTTAACAGTAAAAAATGAATCCCTACAACTACAACAACAATAACGCAATCCAAACCTTTACAAAGTGTTCTCTGGGATTCTTTATAGGAAAAATGGATAACAGGAGTAGGTGATACACATTAAATCGATCCATTAAGACAGAGTGGAGGAGGTGTTTCGTGCCCATTCTGCTTAATAGCCCTGCGCTGTACTTGGTGGTCTGGCTTGGAGTCTTTGTCAAGTCAGATTTGACCTCTGATGTTTCTTCAAAGCTCTTTCTGGCTGTAAGGCTTTCTGTTTTGTCTTCTGAAGCAAGTAAGGTGACTGAAGGTCTTCTGGGCTTCCATACCTCCATTATTGTTGTCCTGACAGTCTTTGGAAGCTTTCTGTTAGTGAGATGGACTTTGGGAGCTCGGTGAAGCATGGAGACTTCTGTTGAGGGTGTATTGTTCTGAGAAAATGTACTGTTGATGCTGAGAGCAGATATGGATTGTTTCATGTGCTCTTTTTAATCTTCAGACTGCACCTTAATCCTTTGACCGTGGGATTAGGTGCTGAATATTCAATTAACTGGCTTTAATCCACTTAATCCGTCTCTGCTGTTTCACTGAGCCACTAATGTAATAGCCTCTATGTTTCTAGATCACAGTGACTGTGATTATGAGAAACAGAGTGAAATACCACTCTGGTGAAAACCCTGCACAATTAAACAAACCAATTATAAAATCCAGGGCGGTGGCGGAAGAATGTTGTGGAGGCTTGGAGGAAAAGTGGCGGAACTGTGGAGACAGTGGCTGTAGGGAAAACAGGTAAAAAATGCAGTGAAATGGAGGTTTGGTGGAGAAATGCATGTGGACCGTCCGATCAGGTCTAGAGGCGATGATCGACGGTGGAGATTGATCAATGGGACGACCTTTGAAAGTGGGGCGAAATACAAAGGGAATGGGAAAATTATTTGAAAACATATGCAATGGGCTGATATGGTGGGACCTGGCAACGGCGGAGGGCGATTTAACCTGGGCTGTTAGATCAAGGCAAACGAGTGGCTACGATCTAATCGGAGGATTGCAATCGGGAGGGACGGAGGATGGCACCACTTAAGCATTGCGATTGCGATCGGAACGAGGATGCGAGGGTCGTTGGATTTAAAGCGAATAAACGGTGGGTATGCAATCAGAGGGGTGACGAAAAGGAGATGCGGGAGTGATGGGACTTGCGACGACCGTTGGATCTGTTCCAATCAACGGCGGAAATCGACTCAAAAGCCGATAGAATATAACACCATCGCATCGGAACTTTGGGCTTTACAATGGAAAGCATGTCATACTCCGATTCTCCGATGCGATTGGCGCTTTGGACTAGCACTTGGTCTTAGCGCTCGGGCTTATGGAGGGGAAATGGTTTAGGGGGCTAGCCGAAAGGGGCTGGGTCTATCATAGATGAACGTGGGTCTTAGGCCTATTTTTAATGCGTTTTAAGGCTGCAAGAGGGTAACGATAGGGGAAATAAAGGTTTCCAAAGCCAGATAAGGATATTATAAGGCTTAAAAGGGCATCAGGAATGATTTTAAAGGGTTAATGAGGAATTAAGGGAGGGAACAAGGAAATGAAATGGAGGCTTAACGGGCTTTTTTCTTCACAACAAAGAGGCTTTTAAACCGAGAACATCGGCGAGGATTCATCAAAGGGAAAAGGCATAAGGAGGCTTTCAAGGATGATTTGTTTTCAGAGGAAATGCATTCCTTGAAGGCTCAAATGACATTTTAGCCCCTTGCTTGCTCATCAAAAAATTCATAGGGGGCTAACAGTGGCTCCACATGGGGATGGCTTCTTCTTGAAGGAGTCAAGAATTCAGAGAATGATCTTTGGTATATGCCAGATGCCTGGTGCTTGAACCACCCTTTATTCTTTGATTTAGCTGCCACAAATTATGAAAACACATATCAGTAACAAGCATTACTCAAAATCTACCTACTCAGAATAAAGTCCTAAAATTTTTCTTTTGGGTGCATTTGGACTAACAGACCCTTTTACATCATCAATTACTTCAAACAGAAAAATAAACCTACTCTATTTCCACCCTTATTACTCCATGAGACCAGATTAGACTGTTGGCCTCATAATTTTCTCTACCTAAGACTACTATCTGCTAGGATTAAACTATCTAGCAGATTTATTCTCTATATTCTAAGACAGAGATTAAAAAAAATGTCAAGCTAGGTTTAGGCTGTCTGGCTTGTTGTGGACCATGGCATAATATAAAAAATAGCTCATGAACTGTAAACCTTGCAGAAATTAAAATAACTAACTAAATGCTCATGGACTGAGATTTATTGAGCTTTTCCTACTGTTGATCATGTTAGCCCTCTATTAATTTTGTGGCAAGCAAGCAAGGGGTTAAATTGTCTTTGAGCTTTCAAGGAGTGTATTTCCTCAGATGACACATCATCCTTGCAAGCCTCCTTGTGCCTTGCCCTTTGATGAATCCTCAATGTTGTTCCCAGTTAAAAAGCCTCTCTGTTTGTTAAGAAGAATGCCCAAGAAGCCCCCCTTTCCATAGTTTCTCATTCCCATTAAACCTCTGTTTATTCACCTTTTTCCCCTCTCCTAATTCCTCATTAATCCCTCATTAGTCATCCAATTCCCCTTTTTAACCTCACAAACACCCTTTTTTTGGTTTATGCATCCACATTTCATAGCAGAGTGTTGAGATGAAATGTCATGTGGCTTGGAAAAACTGAAAGTGGAGGACCTTCCATGGGCTATTATTTTTCTCAGCCCAAGTTTTAAACTCGTGCTTAAGAAAATCTTTCTAGAATTGGTGGTTGAAAGATATGAAGCTAAGATTGAATTTCTGAACTCACAAGAAAAAACATATCAGTTCAGAGACCCGAGAGCCTTTTTGGAAAGTCTCCAACCCCCTAAGAAAGAAGAAATTTCATTGCCTTTCGGAGTACAAGAAGAAGATGATCCGGTTCTCAAGAGCCACATTGAAAACGCAGTGGAAGATGCAGAAATCAAAGCGGCCCAGGATAAAGACAACCTACCAGTCATGGAAGCCCTAAAATAAAAAAGTGTACATCATGTGTTCATTGATCCTGTGGCAGAATATATGGAGGCCCTGATTAGCTCAAATTCTCCAGCAGCTCAAAACATGTCAGAGCTCCAAGAGGATTCAGCAACAATGTACGATGAGTCCTCCGGTTCAGAAGATGAAGGAGACACTCTGCCCTGAGAGAGTCTTCTTGTCAATCCAGTGCAAGAAGAAGAGATTCTGGTTGAAGTCTGCCTACCAAATATTCATAACCAGGTATCTTTTCATGATCCTTATGCTCATTTCCTGCAAACATTTAAGGAAGGATCAAAGGTCTTTTTGAGCAGCATGTTGCGGACAGAAAGAAATTTTTTTGAAGCTGCTGACGAAGAACAAAAAGAGTGGGAGTAGCCCTGCCTATCTAGCCTGCTCAAGGAGCTAGGCAGAACAGACCAGTCATGGGATCACTTGATGGACTGGTTGCATTGGAAGACAATGTTTGTAAGCTAGACTTGTAAATAGTCCAGTTAGAGTATGGTAGGTAGGAAAAACTCAATAAAGCTCAGTCTGTGAGCATGTAGTTAGTTGTTTTAATTTCTGCAAAGTCCAGCAAGCCAGACAGTCTAATCCTGGCTTGGTTGTTTTTCAATTTCTGTTTTAGAATGTAGAGAAGAAATCTACTAGACAGTTTAATCCTAGCAGATGTAGTTTAGGTAGAGAAAATGTGAGACCAACAGTTTAATCTGGTCTCATGGAGTAATAAGGGTAGAAGTAGAATAGGTTTATTTTTCCTGTTTATAAAAATTGATGATGTGGGTGGTCTGCGAAGTTCTCAACACGTCCAAGGACAAATGTGCCGTCCACAAGTGGAGCCAATGTTGATCATGTTAACCCTCTATTAATTTTGTGGCAAGAAAGCAAGGGGTTAAATTGTCTTTGAGCTTTCAAGGAGTGTATTTCCTCAGATGACACATCATCCCTACAAGGCTCCTTGTGCCTTGCCCTTTGATGAATCCTCACTGCTGTTCCCAGTTACAAAGCCTCTCTGTTTGTTAAGAAGAATGCCCAAGAAGCCCCCCTTTCCATAGTTTCTCATTCCCATTAAACCTCTATTTCTTCACCTTTTTCCCCTCTCCTAATTCCTCATTAATCCCTCATTAGTCATCCAATTCCCCTTTTTAACCTCACAAACACCCTTTGTTTGGTTTATTATCCCTTTTTCCCTCTATCGATTCCCTCTTTAGCCTTAAAATCCTCGTTTTCGGCTGAAAAACCCACTTTCGACTTTGTAACATGCCTAGCCCCTCTCGGCCCAGCCCTTTAACCACTTCCCCACCACGCGACCGAGAGCTGAGACCAGGCGCTAAGCCCATAGGCGCTTATCGCAGTCAGAGGTTTCATATACGTCCTTTTCCTTTGTAAACTTAAGAAGCTCCGATGCGATTGAGTTTGGTCTATTAGACCCGCACTGTAATCTCAGCCGTTGATTTGTAAAGATCTAACGGCCAGCACTTGTTCCACAACGCGCCCGTTGCCCCTCTTCACTAACCCCTCTGATTAACCGTGGGCCGTCAATCTATTTCCAGATCCGGCGGCTGGCGAATAATCGCTAATCGCCAATCGGAAATATTTTATATGCCACCCTCTGCCTCTCTCGATTGCGATTCTCCGATCCGATCTCCGCTGTTGATCTCTCGGGATCCAATGGCCTAGGTCTAATCACTCCCCTGCCATCTCTCCAGTCTTCCTCCCCACCGATTCAATTCCTATCGTTGATCTATCACTCTGATCCAACGGCCTAGCGCTAATCGCACTGCGCCTGTCGCCCCTATACATCCGCTCCTTCGATTTCATCAGAACCGTCGATCTGCCTCCAAGATTGGATGGCAGTCGCTCCATCGCATTCTCGCTCTGATCACAATCGAAATTTCTCGAATGTGCACCCTCCGCCTCTCCCGATTGCGATTCTCTGGTTCGATCGTGACCGTCCATTTGATCCAAGATCGACGGTCCACATCGTATCGTGCTTTCACCCATATTTCTTCATCGGAGCCTCTTTCAACTACATCATTTAACCTCCACCATTGATTGCCTCCTATGATCCAACGGCCCGAAGCTAATTGCCCTCCCCCTTAGTCGGGTCCCACCATACAAGCTCGTTCATATTTTTTCGCGCAATTTCCTTTGTTTTCCATCTGAAGGTTCAAACCTTATGGTTCGTGCTAAACATTATTTCTTCACCTGTTCTCCACCATTGCCACCACCGCTTCACAGGCCTTCACAACATCGCTTCCACCAACCCTTGGATTTTATAATTAGTTATTGTCATTGTGCAGGGTTTTACAGAGTGGAAATTTCGCTCTGCTGTCGTGATCACAGTCACTGTGTTTCGGAAAACAGAGGCGCCACTACAGTAGCGGCAGAGTGTATCAGCAGCAAGGATTAAAGGGATTTGGGCCTGTTAATTGAATATTTAGAGCCTAATCCCGTATTCAAAGGATAAAGACGCAGTTTGAAGACCTGAAGAACACACGCAACAGCCAGGTCTGTGTTTGAATATCTGCAGGATGTTTTTCTCCAGGCAGTACATATTCCCATTAAAGCTTCCATGCCTCCTCGAGCCCTTAAACAGATGAACACACTGACAGAAGTTTCTATGCCTGTCAGTCAACAGTTATGAAGCATGGAGGCCTTGCAGATTTTCCACCCATTTCATTTATTCCAGAAGGCTAGCGCAGAGCTCCAAACAGCCAGAAAGGACTTCAAGAACACATCCGAGGTCAATCTCGACCTGACTAGGACTCCTGAAGCAGGCTACAGAGTACATAAAGCACTACAGAGCCAATAAGCAGTATGGGTGTGAATGTTTCCACCATCCTGTCTTAATGAGACAAATTAAATGTTCATCATCCACTCCATTTACTAGTTTTTCTCCTATAAAACTCCCCAAGAACAGATTATTGGAGGTTCCAGATTTTTAGAAAATTATGCAGTAAGAGAATTTTGTATGCATTTTTGTCGAAATTTTATATGAATGCATAGAGCCCATTGGGTTTCTGTGAGGAGGAGTTCCATCTTTAATGAGGATTCTGGTATTTGGTGTCTCACACTTTGTAACTTTCTCTTATATGTGCTAGTTTAATTGTTCATTTCGTTTCATCCGCCTTTCTTGTATCATGTTCTGGAATGTCAGTGGCTCACTGGTTTTTGTTATGAATTTATCCTAGTTGATACTCATGCTTGAACCAATCAAGCACTTTAAATATGGCTCAGGCATGATATATTGTTTCACTTTCCACTTCAACCATACTTGTGCTATATTAGCTTCTTTGAGATGTTATTTTTACAACGCTATTATCATGTATGGATTCTTAAATTTATAAGCCCATTACATGTTAATATGTGTTCCTGGATATCAGCTCAATGAAAATTAGTATTATCTTACATCTTTCACACGCAGTAAACACCTTCTGATTATTTATTTCTGTGAGGTATTTTTGAACCGGCCCTCTTTACAGTAAGCTGCCTTTGAATTGTCTGATGCATTTGTATTAGAGTTTTACACCTTGCCTCTATAGTATTGCTCTCCCTGTGTCAAGTTTCAGATAGCATGAGAGCCTTTTGTTGATAACTCCCCATGTTATATCACATGCTCCTTGCTATATAAGATGTTCTAGGCACTGGTCTTTCACAACTCAAGGCTGTCTCTAGGAACCACAACATCTTTTTGGCGTCATTGCCGGGGAATCAAAGTTGAGAAAAGTTAAATCCCTGGGCCTCGAAAAAACCTTATTAACTCTTCATAAAGGTGAGCCTGAAGAGTTGAGAGTTGTAGATCCCTCTCCTTGGTGACTCCACAATTCCTAAATGATTAAAAGACTCCACTGGTGATCAGTAGGCCACTGATTATCTTGGTTTCACGAGACTCCCCTGGGAGACCATGTCGCAGTACAACATCAGCCATGCTGAAGACCAAGCCACTTCACCAATGGAAGACTTTGAGCAGTTTGAAAAAATGCATCCACATTTCATAGCAGAGTGTCGAGATGAAATTTCACGTGGCTTGGAAAAACTGAAAGTGGAGGACCTTCCACGGGCTATTATTTTTCTCAGCCCAAGTTTTAAACTCGTGCTTAAGAAAATATTTCTAGAATTGGTGGTTGAAAGATATGAAGCTGAGATCGAATTTCTGAACTCACAAGAAAAATCATATCAGTTCAGAGACCCGAGAGCCTTTTTGGAAAGTCTCCCTCCCCCTAAGAAAGAAGAAATTTCACTGCCTTTTGGAGTACAAGAAGAAGATGATCCAGTTCTCAAGAGCCACATTGAAAACGCAATGGAAGATGCAGAAATCAAAGTGGCCCAGGATAAAGACAGCCTACCAGTCATGGAAGGCCTAAAAGAAAAAAGTGTACATCATGTGTTCATTGATCTTGTGGCAGAATATATGGAGGCCCTAATTAGCTCAAATTCTCCAGTAGCGCAAAACATGTCAGAGCTCCAAGAGGACTCAGCAAAAATGTACGATGATTCCTCTGGTTCAGAAGATGAAGGAGACACTCTACCCTAAGAGAGTCTTCTTCTCAATCCAGTGCAAGAAGAAGAGATCCTGGTTGAAGCCTGCCTGCCAAATATTCATAACCAGGTATCTTTTCATGATCCTTATGCTCATTTCCTGCAAACATTTAAGGAAGGATCAAAGGTCTTTTTGAGCAGCATGTTGCGGACAGAAAGAAATTTTTTTGAAGTTGCTGACGAAGAACAGAAAGAGTGGGAGTAGCCCTGCCTATCCAGCCTGCTCAAGGAGCTAGGCAGAATAGACCAGTCATGGGATCACTTGATGGACTGGTTGCATTGGAAGAAAATGTTTGTAAGCTAGACTTGTAAATAGTCCAGTTAGAGTAGGGTAGGTAGGAAAAACTCAATAAAGCTCAGTCTGTGAGCATGTAGTTAGTTTTTTTAATTTCTGCAAAGTCCAGCAAGCCAGACAGTCTAATCCTGGCTTGGTTGTTTTTCAATTTATGTTTTAGAATGTAGAGAAGAAATCTGCTAGAAAGTTTAATCCTAGCAGATGTAGTTTAGGTAGAGAAAATGTGAGACCAACAGTTTAATCTGGTCTCATGGAGTAATAAGGGTAGAATTAGAATAGGTTTATTTTTCCTGTTTGTAAAAATTGATGATGTGGGTGGTTTGCGAAGTTCTCGACACATCCAGGGACAAATGTTCCGTCCCCAGGTGGAGCTAATGTTGATCATGTTAGCCCTCTATTAATTTTGTGGCAAGAAAGCAAGGGGTTAAATTGTCTTTGAGCTTTAAAGGAGTGTATTTCTTCAGATGACACATCATCCCTGCAAGGCTCCTTGTGCCTTGTCCTTTGATGAATCCTCACTGCTGTTCCCAGTTACAAAGCCTCTCTGTTTGTTAAGAAGAATGCCCAAGAAGCCACCCTTTCCATAGTTTCTCATTCCCATTAAACCTTTGTTTCTTCACCTTTTTCCCCTCTCCTAATTCCTCATTAATCCCTCATTAGTCATCCAATTCTCCTTTTTAACCTCACAAACACCCTTTGTTTGGTTTATTATCCCTTTTTCCCTCTATCGATTCCCTCTTTAGCCTTAAAATCCTCCTGTTCGGCTGAAAAACCCACTTTCGACTTTGTAAAATGCCTAGCCCCTCTCGGCCTAGCCCCTTAACCACTTCCCCACCACGCTACCAGGAGCTGAGACCAGGCGCTAAGCCCATAGGCGCTTATCACAGTCGGAGGTTTCATATACGTCCTTTTCCTTTGTAAACTTAAAAAGCTCCGATGCGATTGAGTTTGGTCTATTAGACCCGCACTGTAATCTCAGTCGTTGATCTGTAAAGATCTAAAAGCCAGTGCTTGTTCCACAACGCACCCGCCGCCCCTCTTCACTAACCCCTCCGATTAACCATGGGCCGTCGATCTATTTCCAGATCCGGCGGCTGGCGCATAATCGCTAATCGCCAATCGGAAATATTTTATATGCCACCCTCTGCCTCTCTCGATTGTGATTCTCCGATCCAATCTCCGTTGTTGATCTCTTAGGATCCAATGGCCCAGGTCTAATCACTCCCCTGCCATCGCTCCAGTCTTCCTCCCCACCAATTTAATTCCTATCGTTGACCTATCACTCTGATCCAACGGTCCAACATTAATCACACCGCCCCTGTCGCCCCTATACATCCGCTCCTCCGATTTCATCAAAACCGTCGATTTGCCTCCAAGATCGGATGACAGTCGCTCCATCGTATTCCCGTTCTGATCGCAATCAGAAGTTCTCGAATGTGCACCCTTCGCCTCTCCCGATTACGATTCTCCAATTCGATCGTGACCGTCCATTTGATCCAAGATCGATGGTCCACATCGCATCACGCTTTCACCCATATTTCTTCATCGGAGCCTCTTTCAACTACATCGTTTAATCACCGCTGTTGATCACCTCCTGCGATCCAATGGCCCGAAGCTAATCGCCCTCCCCCTTAGCCGAGTCCCACCATACAAGCCCGTTCATATGTTTTCGCGCAATTTACTTTGTTTTCCATCCGAAGGTTCAAACCTTATGGTTCGTGCTAAATATTATTTATCTGCCTGTTCTCCACCATTGCCACCACTACTTCGCAGGCCTTCATAGCATCGCTTCTACCATCCCTTGGATTTTATAATTAGTTATTGTCATTGTGCAGGGTTTTACAGAGTGGAAATTTCGCTCTGCTGCCGTGATCATAGTCACTGTGTTTCGAAAAATAGAGGTGCCACTACAGTAGCGGCAGAGTGTATCAGTAGCAAGGATTAAAGGTATTTGGGCCTTTTAATTGAATATTTAGAGCCTAATCCTGTATTCAAAGGATAAAGATTCAGTTTGAAGACCTGAAGAGCACACGCAATAGCCAGATCTGTGTTTGAATATCTGCAGGACGTTTTTCTCTAGGCAGTACATCTTCCCATTAAAGCTTCCATGCCTCCTCAAGCCCTTAAACAGATAAACACACTGATAGAAGTTTCTATGCCTGTCAGTCAACAGTTATGAAGCATGGATTCCTTGCATATTTTCCACCCAGTTCATTTATTCCAGAAGGCTAACGCAGAGCTCCAAACAGCCAGAAAGGACTTCAAGAACACATCCGAGGTCAATCTAGACCTGACTAGGACTCCCGAAGCAAGCTACAGAGTACATACAGCACTACAGAGCCATTAATCAGTATGGGCATGAATGTTTCCGCCATCCTGTCCATTTGATCCAAGATCGACGGTCCACATCGCATCGCGCTTTCACCCATATTTCTTCATCAGAGCCTCTTTCAACTACATCGTTTAACCACCGCTATTGATCACCTCCTGCGATCCAATGGCCCGAAGCTAATCACCCTCCCCCTTAGCCGAGTCCCACCATACAAGCCCTTTCATATGTTTTCGCGCAATTTACTTTGTTTTCCATCTGAAGGTTCAAACCTTATGGTTCACGCTAAACATTATTTCTTCGCCTGTTCTCCACCATTGCCACCACCGCTTCACAGGCCTTCACAACATTGCTTCCACCATCCCTTGGATTTTATAATTAGTTATTGTCATTTTGCAGGGTTTTACAGAGTGGAAATTTCGCTCTGCTGTCGTGATCACAGTCATTGTGTTTCGGAAAACAGAGGCGCCACTATAGTAGCGGCAGAGTGTATCAGCAGCAAGGATTAAAGGGATTTGGGCCTGTTAATTGAATATTTAGAGCCTAATCCCGTATTCAAAGGATAAAGATGCAGTTTGAAGACCTGAAGAACACACGCAACTGCCAGGTCTGTGTTTGAATATCTGCAGGATGTTTTTCTCCAGGCAGTACATATTCCCATTAAAGCTTCCATGCCTCCTCGAGCCCTTAAACAGATGAACACACTGACAGAAGTTTCTATGCCTGTCAGTCAATGGTTATGAAGCATGGAGGCCTTGTAGATTTTCCACCCAGTTCATTTATTCCAGAAGGCTAGCGCAGAGCTCCAAACAGCCAGAAAGGACTTCAAGAACACATCCGAGGTCAATCTCGACCTAACTAGGACTCCCGAAGCAGGCTACAGAGTACATAAAGCACTACAGAGCCAATAAGCAGTATGGGCATGAATGTTTCCACCATCCTGTCTTAATGAGACAAATTAAATGTTCATCATCCACTCCCTTTACTAGTTTTTCTCCTATAAAACTCCCCAAGAACAGATTATTGGAGGTTCCAGATTTTTAGAAAATTATGCAGTAAGAGAATTTTGTATGCATTTTTGTCGAAATTTTATATGAATGCATAGAGCCCATTGGGTTTCAATGAAGAGGAGTTCCATCTTTAATGAGGATTCTGGTCTTTGGTGTCTCACACTTTGAAACTTTCTCTTATATGTGCTAGTTTAATTGTTCATTTCATTTCATCCGCCTTTCTTGTATCATGTTCTGGAATGCAAGTGGCTCACTGGTTTTTTGTATGAATTTATCCTAGTTGATACTCATGCTTGAGCCAGTCAAGCGCCTTAAATATGGCTCAGGCATGATATATTGTTTCACTTTCCACTTCAACCATACTTCTGCTATATTAGCTTCTTTGGGATGTTATTTTTACAATGCTATTGTCATGTATGGATTCTTATATTGATAAGCCCATTACATGTTAATATGTGTTCTTGGATATCAGCTCAATGATAGTTAGTATTATCCTACATATTTCACACGCAGTAAACACCTTCTGATTATTTATTTCTGTGAGGTATTTTTGAACCGACCCTCTTTACAGTAAGCTTCCTTTGAATTGTCTGATGCATTTGTATTAGAGTTTTACACCTTGCCTCTACAGTATTTCTCTCCCTACGTCAAGTTTCTGAAATTTTTGGTCCCATTCTATTTAACCTCCCTATTTACAGGAGATAGCATGAGAGCCTTTTGTTGATAACTCCCCATGTTATATCACATGCTCCTTGCTATATAAGATGTCCTAGGCACTGGTCTTTCACAACTCAAGGCTGTCTCTAGGAGCCACAACACCTACCTACCCTAATCTACTTGAATATTTACAAGTGTAGCTTACAAACATTGTCTTCCAATGTAACCAGTCCATCAAGTGATCCCACGACTGGTCTTTCTTGCTCATCTCCTTGAGCAAGCTGGATAGGTAGGGCCACTCCCATTCTCTTTGTTCCTCAACAGTAGCTTCCAAAATTTTTCTTGTTGGTGCTGCTCAAAAAGACCTTTGATTCTTCTTTGAATTTTTGCAAAAAATGGACATAAGGATCATGAAATGATACCTCGTTATGAATATTTGGCAAGCAGTTTTCAACCAGGATCTCTCCTTCTTCCACTGTATCAAGAATAAGACTCTCTTGGGATAGAGAATCTCCTTCATCCTCTTCGTTTTTTGAACTAGAGGACTCATCATATATTGTAGCTGTGTCCTCTTTGTTTTCCCTGTCGTCCTCTGAAATGAGAAGCTGCTGACTTCCAGTCTCATGGAAGCTTTCACTGATGTTCTGAGGAAAAGCAGAATGAAGATTTGAAGAATCTTCATCTGCTACTAAACTTTCTTAGCTTTCTCCATCAGTGTCATAAGCAGGCTGACTGGACCATGTCAACCATTCTGGATGTTCAGCAACTCTTTCTTCGTTCATCTCCACAAAGGAGTTTTCTAGATTTGCATAATCAAACTCCATAGACGAATGAGCAAGAGTATCAGTTCTATAAAATATTTCAAAGGTGGACTGCGTGTTTAATATTTGGTCCATCTCTTCTTCTATCAACGAAGATATTTCTCTTTTAATATAGACAAAAGAACAACAGTTCTCTGTGTCTTGTACTATCTGATCTGGAGGCTAGATATCTTCTTGAGCCTCTTCTGCGGAATCTTTGATTGTGCTAGCAGGGAAACCCTGAGGAATTTTTGGCATGTCCTGATCTCCTTTTGATTCAAGCCATTCCTCATGATCAGGGTGCCACTCTTCTAGTGGAATTTGAGATGAATTAAGAGTCATAGGAGGGGCCTCTATGTGCGCTGGTTCTTCCTCTGCCTCAGATTCTACATCTTCCATGAGGTCACTTGTTCCCTCAATGTAGCACCCCCTATTAGCTTCTATCCTTAAGCCTTTATTTTATCTAATCAACATGGTACAAGATAAGGGTAGGTAATCAGGCAGCTCCTGATCACTTTCTTCTTCATCTTCTATAAACTCTTGAGTATGATACATGTCTTGCTCATTGTCTGGGTCTGGAGCTTCTTCTTGCTCTGAAAGAAGCATGGGCTGCTCTAAATAATAATCATTTGCATTTAAATTAGCCATATGCATCTCCAAAACTTTACCAAACATGACTGCTATTCCATTTAATTGATCTGCTAAAGCATCAAGCTTTGCATCTCTGTCCATGTCTGGATCCATGTTTTCTGCAAAGAAGGTCACTGCATCTTCTCAACCAGTTCAGAGTCTTCTACCAGTGGAGTCATTTGGTATTTTAGGAATTATAGAGTGTGGATTCACCAAGTGGATGAATTTGGATTTTTGTAACAGGCTGCTGTCCACCGTCAGCAATGAAATACCAATATAAAGGCATTGGTTTGATTTTTTCCCTAGTGGAGTCGCCATTATGTTGGTGACGACAATGGGACACAGACCAATGTTAGAAGTTATGGACTCTCAGATTTTGTCCCCAGTGGAGTCGCCATTATGTTGGGGTTCCCATGTTTTGGCCAAATTGAAAAAACCAAAAGATGAGACAACATCAGAACCACTTTGGGGCCTTAGGATCTAGCCCTCCTAGGCCCGGAGAGGGATCTCTCCAATAAAACAAAGAATGATATATCTTTGGAGCTCAAGGTGAGATGTTAGGCTAGGTATGAAGCACAAAGATAGGTCTCAGATGATTGGGTCCATTATCGAGTTGGTCATAGGATCACAGACTGAAAAGGTAATGGGAATAAAGGAGCAGGGCAGTATGACGTTTCAGCAAAAGAGGATGGGTTAAGGCTGTGCCATCCATTGGCCTATGGAGTCATGAAAGGAGATTACTTGCAAACAATTAGCCAAGGTTTTCACAGGGCAAGTCATCTATACTAAAGGATCTTTGAGATAGATGATGGAGTAGAACATTAAGGAGAGAAAGGTGAAACACAGAGGGTAGCTTGAGATCATACCAAAGGTCATCTAACTCCAGATCTACTTTGGCTTACTCTCGAAGGAGAAACAATAATATTTAAACACAGAACCAGGCCTGAGATCATAGAAGGACTTTCAAACTTCAATGCTTCGACACCGGTTCACGAGATCTTGGAAAGGTCAATCTGTCGAACAAGGACCCCAGCTGACAGGGCTTACACTAAATCCTTGGTATCCCAAATCCTCTATCTTGAACCCAAACAAGAACAACCAAGTAGCAAACTCTGAGTTCACACATCAGCTAGCAGTGAATAAAACCTGCTACACTAGTTAAACCACGTGAGTTTTCCCTTAGATTTCACTATCAGCAGAAAAAATCAAAGGTAGGGAGAGCAGAAACATAGGGTACCATGCGAGGGTAATCCTATGCCATATTTTTTATGCGTACCAGAAGAAATGAACAACATGAAAAAATGTAATAAAACAATGTAAGAGAAAACATCACCCGAAGTAATAGACCAGGATCCTGTGAAATCTGCTTGATTATTTGATGCAAAATCAATCACATACACTGAGCTTAATAGCAGATTATAGTCTCAAATTTCTCCTCCCAGCCTACTACATTATAGAATACTCTGCTACTCTCTCCCAAAACTGTTTTTAACAGTAAAAAATGAATCCCTACGACTACAATAGCAATAATGCAATCCAACCCTTTACAAAGTTTTCTCTGGGATTCTTTATAGGAAGAATGGATAACAGGAGTAGGTCATACACATTAACTCGATCCATTAAGACAAAGTGGAGGAGGTGTTTTGTGCCCACTCTACTTCATAGCCCTACGCTGTACTTGGTGGTCTAGCTTGGAGTCTTTGTCAGGTTGGATTTGACCTTTGATGTTTCTTCGAAGCTCTTTCTAGCTGTAAGGCTCTCTATTTTGTCTTCTGAAGCAAGTAAGGTGACTGAAGGTCTTCTCGGCTTCCATACCTCCATTATTTTTGTCTTGACATTATTTGGAAGCTTTCTGTCAGTGAGATGGCCTTTAGGAGCTCGGGGAGGCATGGAGACTTCTGCTGAGGGTGTAATGTTATGTGAAAATGTAATGCTGATGCTGAGAGCAGATATGGCTTGTTTCATGTGCTCTTTTTAATCTTTGTACTGCACCTTAATCCTTTGACCCCGGGATTAGGTGCTGAATATTCAATTAACTGGATTTAATCTGCTTAATCCATCTCTATTGTTTCACTGAGCCACTGCTGTAATAGCCTCTCTGTTTCCGAATCACAGTGACTGCGATTATGAGAAACAGAGTGAAATACCACTTTGGTGAAAACCCTGCACAATTAAAAAAACCAATTATAAAATCCAGGGTGGTGGCGGAAGAATGTTGTGGAGGCTTGGAGGAAAAGTGGCGCAACTGTGGAGACAGTGGCTATAGGGAAAACAGGTAAAAAATTCAGTGAAAAGGAGGTTTGGTGGAGAAATGGATGTGGAACATCCGATTAGGTCTGGAGGCGATGATCGACAATGGAGATTGACCAATGGGATGACATTTGAAAGCAGGGTGAAATACAAAGGGAATGGGAAAATGCTTTGAAAACATATGCAATGGGCTGATATGGTGGGACCCGACAACGGTGGAGGGTGATTTAACCTGGGTCGTTAGATCATGGGAAACGGGCGGTTGCAATCTAATCAGAGGATCGCAATCGGGAGGGATGAAATATGGCACCACTTAAGCATTGCGATTGTAATCAGAGCAAGGATGCGAGGGCCGTCAGATTTAAAGTAAATCAACGGTGGGTATGCAATCGGAGGGGTGATGAAAAGGAGATGTGGGAGTGATGGGACTTGCGACGACCGTTGGATCTGTTCCAATCAACGGCGTAAATCGACTCAAAAGCCGACAGAATATAACACCATTGCATCGGAACTTTGGGCTTTACAATGGAAAGCATGTCCCGCTCTGATTCTCTGATGCGATTAGGGCTTTAGACTAGCGCTTGGTCTTAGCGCTCGGGCTTATGGAGGGGAAATGGTTTAGGGGGCTGGCCGAAAGGGGCTGGGCCTGTCATAGATGAACGTGGGTCTTAGGCCTATTTTTAATGCGTTTTAAGGCCACAAGAGGGTAACGGTAGGGGAAATAAAGGTTTCCAAAGCCAGATAAGGATATTATAAGGCTTAAAAGGGCATCAGGAATGATTTTAAAGGGTTAATGAGGAATTAAGGGAGGGAACAAGGAGAGGAAATGGAGGCTTAACGGGATTTTTTCTTCACAACAGAGAGGGTTTTAAACCAGGAACAACAGTGAGGATTCATCAAAGGGCAAAGGCATAAGGAGGCTTTCAAGGATGATGTGTTTTCAGAGGAAATTTATTCCTTGAAGGCTCAAATGAAATTTTAGCCCCCTGTTTTCTCGTCAAAAAATTCATAGGGGGCTAACAGTGGCTCCACATGGGGATGGCTTCTTCTTGAAGGAGTCAAGAATTCAGAGAATGATATTTGTTATAGGCCAGATGCCTGGTGCTTGAACCACCCTTTCTTCTTTGATTCAGCTGCCACAAATTATGAAAACACATATAAGCAACAATCATTACTCAAAAGCTACCTACTCAGACTAAAGTCCTAACATTTTTTCTTCTGGGTGCAATTGGACTAGCAGACCCTTTTACATCATCAATTACTTCAAACAGAAAAATAAACCTACTCTATTTCTACCCTTATTACTTCATGATACCAGATTAGACTGTTGGCCTCATAATTTTCTCTACCTAAGACTACTATCGGCTAGGATTAAACTGTCTAGCATATTTCTTCTCTACATTCTAAGACAAAGATTAAAAAAAAAGTCAAGCTAGGTTTAGGTTGTTTGGCTTGCTGCGGACCATGACATAATATACAAAACTGCTCATGAACTGTAAACCTTGTAGAAATTAAAATAACTGACTAAATGCTCATGGACTGAGCTTTATTGAGCTTTTCCTACCTACCCTACTCTACTTGAATTTTTACAAGTCAACTTACAAATATTGTCTTCCAATGTAACCACTCCATCAAGTGATCCCACGACTGGTCTTTCTTGCTCATCTCCTTGAGCAAGCTGGATAGGTAGGGCCACTCCCATTCTCTTTGTTCCTCAATAGAAGCTTCCAAAAAATTTCTTGTTGTCTGCAACGTGCTGCTCAAAAGGACCTTTGATCCTTCTTCGAATTTTTGCAAAAAATGAACATAAGGATCATGAAATGATACCTGGTTATGAATATTCGGCAAGCAGTTTTCAACCAGCATCTCTCCTTCTTCCACTGTATCAAGAATAAGACTCTCTTGGGACAGAGAATCTCCTTCATCCTCTTCTTTTTCTGAACTGGAGGACTCATCATATATTGTATCTGTGTCCTCTTTGTTTTTCCTGTCGTCCTCTGAAATGAGAAGCTACTGACTTCCAGTCTCATGGAAGCTGTCACTAATGTTCTGAGGAAAAGCAGAATGAAGATTTGAAGAATCGTCATCTGCTACTAAAATTTCATAGCTTTCTCCATCAGTGTCATAAACAGGCTGACTAGACCATGTCAACCATTCTGGATGTTCAGCAACTCTTTCTTCGTTCATCTCCACAGAGGAGTTTTCTGGATCTGCATAATCAAACTCCATATACGAATGAGCAAGAGTATCAGTTCTATAAAAGATTTCAGAGGTGGACTGCGTGTTTAATATTCGGTCCATCTCTTCTTCTGTCAACAAAGAGATTTCTCTTTTAATATAGACAAAAGAACAGCAGTCCTCTGTGTCTTGTACTAGCTAATATGGAGGCTGGATATCTTCTTGAGCCTCTTCTACAGAATCTTCGATTGTGCTAGTAGGGAAACCCTAAGGAATTTTTGGTGTGTCCTGATCTCCTTTTGATTCAATCCATTCCTCATGATCAGGGTGCCACTCTTCTAGTGGAATCTGAGATGAATTACTAGTCAGAGGAGGGGCCTCTATGTGCGCTGGTTCTTCCTCTGCCTTAGATTCTACATATTCCATGAGGTCACTTGTTCCCTCAATGCAGTACCCCCTATTAGCTTCTGTCCTTAAGCCTTTATTTTATCTAATCAACATGGTACAAGGCATGGGTAGGTAATCATGCAGCTCCTGATCACTTTCTTCTTCATCTTCTATAAACTCTTGAGTATTATACATGTCTTTCTCATTGTCTGGGTCTAGAGCTTGTTCTTACTCTGAAAGAAGCATGGGATGCTCCAAATAATCATCATTTGCATTTAAATTAGCCATATGCATCTCCAGCACTTTACCAAACATGACTGCTATTCCATTTAATTGATCTGCCAAAGCATCAAGCTTTTCATCTCTGTCCATGTCTGGATCCATGTTTTCTACAAAGAAGGTCACTGCATCTTTTCAAGCAGTTCAGAGTCTTCTACCAGTGGAGTCATTTGGTCTTTTAGGAATTATAGAGTGTGGAGTCGCCAGGTGGATGAATTTGGATTTTTGTAACAGGCTGTTGTCCACTGTCAGCAATGAAATACCAATATAAAGGCATTGGTCTGAGTTTTTCCCCAGTGGAGTCGCCATTATGTTGGTGACGACAATGGGACACAGACCAATGTTAGAAGTTATGGACTCTCAAATTTTGTCCCCAGCGGAGTCGCCATTATGTTGGGGTTCCCATGTTTTGGCCAGATTGGCAAAACCAAAAGATGAGACAACATCAGAACCACTTTGGGGCCTTAGGATCTAGCCCTCCTGGGCTTGGAGAGGGTTCTATCCAATGAAACAAAGAATGATATATCTTTGGAGCTCAAGGTGAGATGTTAGGCTAGGTATGAAGCACAGAGATAGGTCTTTGATGATTGGGTCGATTATCGGGTTGGTCATAGGATCACAGACTGAAAAGGTAATGGGAAGAAAGGAGCAGGGCAGTAGGACATTTCGGCAAAAGAGGATGGGTTAAGGATGTGCCATCCATTTCGCTATGGAGTCATTAAAGGAGATTACTTGCAAAAAATTAGCCAAGGATTTCACAGGGCAAGGCATCTATACTAAAGGATCTTTGAGATAGATGATGGAGTAGAAAATTAAGGAGAGAAAGGTGAAACACAGAGGGTAGCTTGAGATAAGACCAGAGGTCATCTAACTCCAGATCTGCTTTGGCTTACTCTCGAAGGAGAAACAATAAGATTTAAACATAGAACCAGGCCTGAGATCATAGAAGGACTTTCAACCTTCAATGCTTCAACACTGGTTCACAAGAGCTTGGAAAGGTCAATCTGTCGAACAAGGACCCCAGTGGATAGGACTTACACTAAATCCCTGGTATCCCAAATCCTCTATCTTGAACCCAAACAAGAACAACCAAGTAGAAAACTCCAAGTTCACACATCAGCTAGCAGTGAATAACAACTGCTACACTGGTTAAACCACGTGAGTTTGCCCTCATATTTCACTATCAGCAGAAAACATCAAAGGTAGGGAGAGTAGAAACATAGGGTACCATGCGAGGGTAAATCCTATGCCAGATTTATGATGCGTACCAGAAGAAATGAACATCATGAAAAAATGTAATAAAACAATGTAAAGAGAAAACATCACCTGAAGTAATAGACTAGGATCCTTTGAAATTTGCTTGATTATTTGATGCAAAACCAGTCACTTACACTGAGCTCAATAGCAGATTACAGTCTCAACTTTCTCCCCCCAGCCTACTACATTATAGACTACTCTGCTACTCTCTCCCAAAACTGTTTTTAACAATAAAAAATGAATCCCTACAACTACAGCATCAATAACGCAATCCAACCCTTTACAAAGTGTTCTCTGGGATTCTTTATAGGAAAAATGGATAACAGGAGTAGGTGATACACATTAACTCGATCCATTAAGACAGAGTGGAGGAGGTGTTTCATGCCCACTCTTCTTAATAGCCTTGCGGTGTACTTGGTGGTCTGGCTTGGAGTCTTTGTCAGGTCAGATTTGACCTCTAATGTTTCTTCAAAGCTCTTTCTGGCTGTAAGGCTCTCTGTTTTGTCTTCTGGAGCAAGTAAGGTGACTGAAGGTCTTCTGGGCTTCCATACCTCCATTATTGTTGTCCTGACAGTCTTTGGAAGCTTTCTATAAGTGAGATGGCCTTTGGGAACTCGAGTAGGCATGGAGACTTCTGCTGAGGGTGTACTGTTCTCAGAAAATGTACTGCTGATGCTGAGAGCAGATATGGCTTGTTTCATGTGCTCTTTTTAATATTCGGACTACGCCTTAATCCTTTGACCCCGGGATTAGGTGCTAAATATTCAATTAACTAGCTTTAATCCGTTTAATCCGTCTCTGTTGTTTCAACGAGCCACTGCTGTAATAGCCTCTTTGTTTCTGGATCACAGTGACTGCGATTATGAGAAATAGAGTGAAGTACCACTCTAGTGAAAACCCTACACAATTAAACAAACCAATTATAAAATCCAGGGCGGTGGTGGAAGAATGTTGTGGAGGCTTGGAGGAAAAGTGGTGCAACTGTGGAGACAGTAGCTGTAGGGAAAACAGGTAAAAAATGCAATGAAATGGAGGTTTGGTGGAGAAATGCATGTGGACCATCCGATCAGGTTTGGAGGTGATGATTGATGGTGGAGATTGACCAATGGGACGACGTTTGAAAGCGGGGCGAAATACAAAGGGAATGGGAAAATTCTTTGAAAACATATGCAACGGGTTGATATGGTGGGACCCGGCAACGGAGGAGGGCGATTTAACTTGGGCCGTTAGATCATGGGAAATGGGCGGTTGCGATCTAATCAAAGGATTGCAATCGGGAGGGACAGAGGATGGCACCACTTAAGCATTGCGATTGCGATCGGAGCGAGGATGCGAGGGTTGTTGGATTTAAAGCGAATCAATGGTGGGTATGCAATCGGAGGGGTGACAAAAAGGAGATGCGGAAGTGATGGGACTTGCGACAACCGTTGGATCTGTTCCAATCAACAGCGGAAATCGACTCAAAAGCCGACAGAATATAAAACCATCGCATTGGAACTTTGGGCTTTATAATGGAAAGCATGTCACGCTCTGATTCTTCGATGCGATTGGTGCTTTGGACTACCGCTTGGTCTTAGTGCTCGGGCTTATGGAGGGGAAATGGTTTAGGGGGCTGGTCGAAAGGGTCTGGGACTGTCATAGATGAACGTGGGTCTTAGGCTTATTTTTAATGCGTTTTAAGGCTGCAAGAGGGTAACGGTAGGGGAAATAAAGGTTTCCAAAGCCAGATAAGGATATTATAAGGCTTAAAAGGGCATCGGGAATGATTTTAAAGGGCTAATGAGGAATTAAGGAAGGGAACAAGGAGAGGAAATGGAGGCTTAACAGGCTTTTTTCTTCACAACAGAGAGGCTTTTAAACCGGGAACAGCGGTGAGGATTCATCAAAGGTCAAAGGCATAAGGAGGCTTTCAAGGATGATGTGTTTTCGGAGGGAATGCATTCCTTGAAGGCTCAAACGACATTTTAGCCCTTTGTTTGCTCGTCAAAAAATTCATAGGGGGCTAATAGGAGCAAAGAGTTGAGGTCCAGAAGAAAGTAATTATACCAGAACCATAAAAAATTAAAACCATAGATGCACAGTAAGAAAGAAAGATACTCAGTGAAATGGAGTAGGCGAAAAGCATATACGAGAGGTCACAAAAGTTGGAGAGACCCTCTTCACCACCCCAATAGATGTAAAGGTTTCGCCACCCGCAAGAATACCTCATGTAGATATAATTCCTAGTGATAATACAAATACCGACGCTTGAAAGATGTTACCAGTGATTTCAGGGTCATAGAAGCGATATTTGGCATGTCTGACACACCCTTCAAAACCTCCAAACCACCCATACATCATGTGCTCATCAATGAGCTCAGAGATTTGTCGGATAATCCATTAATCGATCCAACAAGATACAAGCCATATCTACAACTGAATGAGAAAACTTGAGGTGAAATGTGCTATCGTACACCACCATATGTTTGCATTTATAACAAAGAGTCTCCTTTGAGAGGCTCAGAACCTTGGTTTTTGATAGTCACCATGCGGTAACCTTAAAGGCCCATGTGGCAAGAATAGTCCTACGTTCTATGACCGCCAACCCTCACACTAGTCTCCAAATTAACAAGGCAATACCATTGACTTATTGTTAAGGTTCACCCCAGCAAAGATTAATAGTTTATATATAATTATTGTAACAAACTGTGTTTTTTGTAATAATTTTTATATAATATTCGAGTACATATTTTCTATGTAAATAAATTTTCTTATTCATATCTGAATTACTTTTATTAAAAAATTCTTAATAAAAAAAATAAAAAAATAAATTATTTTAACTTTTTCCCTAACTTAACTTTTTCCCTAAGGAAAAAAGAAGTAATTTTATTATTTATAAACAAAATTATAAAAGAAAATGCCTATAAGCACTTTAAAATCCATTTCTAACTATTCTATGCAAGAACAAAACTAATATCTCGTATTTTACACAAAACATGACTCCTTAGATTCAAATGAGATTCAATTTTATCGATAATAAAAACAAAACTTTCTTTTAGTCCAGCTATGTATGGGCACATTAAAATTTTTTATAGTCCTTAGACTATTATAATTATGTACTATCAAAAATTATATATGCTAGCAAACGATTTTTGCATCCACTTAAAATTGAAGTTTATGAATTTGATCAGATTCTTTGCTCATGTTCCTCTAGACCTGTTCAAAAGTGATGTGAGAGAAAACTATTATACTACATTTGATGTTTTGAAATAAAGTTTGTAAAGTGAAGAGTCTTTTTATCATTGAATGATTGGTAGGAAATCCTCTTACATACAAAATTGAGAAAATTTCTTGAGAACCAATAATTCACACAAAATATTCCAATAAAAAGGAGTCGTTATGATCATTTGATGTGTGGAACTTCTATCTCCTCCTTTAATAGGGTTTTTTTGAGAATCTCCATCAAACTAATTCTAAGGCATTTCCTCATTTGTAGTTTCAATGGAGGTGTGAATGGATTTATGAGATGTTGATTACTAAGGGAAGGTGCATATTATATTTAAACTTTACATGGCTCATGGCAAGGAAATAACATATTTATCCTTAAAAAACTTAAAATGTATTGCTAGCCATGTTCCCTAGTAAACAGTGAGAGACATATATTTGAAATTTGATGCTTCATTGATTGAGAACCATATTGTAAGAGCCTTATCAATTGTAGATTCATTTTAGGCATTTTCAACCTTGTGACTCTATTTTCTTCCATCCATACTTCTTTGGTGTAGCTACAAGATAAAATTAGTTCGAAATTTGTTATAGAGTCTATTTAACATAGGTGGAACCTTCCAAGTCGTTCAAAACATATTTTATATAATATATCCAATGTAATATTTTTATTGTTCATGAGGATCCACGTGAATAGTTTTTATTTTACTAGGAATTTGAACTTCCACAAGTTTTCAGACTACTAGACTTATAACACTTCACTATTCACTAAGCTAATGCTTTATGCCCAATTTTTAGTTCATAGTTTCCTATGCGATTTAGGGACCAAAAGAGTTGATCATGTTCCTTTGTTATTTTAATATAATATCTTCAAAGGTTATAAGTGTATTTTTCCTGAGTATTTGCATCTCTTTCTCTACAACCAATCTCCCGAGTTGATCATGTTCCTTTGTTATTTTAATATAATATCTTCAAAGGTTATAAGTGTATTTTTCCTGAGTATTTGCATCTCTTTCTCTACAACCAATCTCCCTCCATGGTAACTAGTTTTGTTATTATGTAGCCCAATTTCTCTGAGAAAATTTCCTTAGAATTTTGTGGACCTTTATTTAGAGCTCATGGATCATATGATATAGTATTCATTGATTTTAATTACATATCAATGTGAGATATAAGGTGATAAGTATTATTTCTCCCTTTCTAATTTTCCAAACCAACCAATTACCAATCAAGTGGGATATAGAAAGAATAGATAAATTTCAGATGAAAGAATCATCTTAGAATTTTTTTGGGGGGGTGTTCGAATCCATTCCTCTATTGTGTAGTATTTTATGTATTTTTATTTTGTGACATGTACCCAAATCCTAATTCCTTGGATAATACTCTGCAAATTATTGGTTACAAATGCCTCCAAGAAAAATAGATATGCTTTAGACCCCATCCACCTAGAAATTTTGGGATAAAAACATTTCCAAAGAGACTAGTACCATTTTTTTCTTTCCAAATTCCCTATACCAAAGAAATATAAATTATACTTATCTTATTTTATCTAGGATTCCTTTTTGGATCTAAGGTAGAGACATCCAGTGAACAAGGATTACTTCAAGAACCAATTTTATCATAATTAGTCTGCCTTCCTAATAAATGTGGGTATGCTTCTAAAATTGCATATTCAATCTCCCATGTCACTTCTTCTATGTTGTAGCTACTCCGCTAGACCTTTTCCCATTTTATGGTTTTGTACTTGGGCACCATGATCTTCCTATCTAGTATACACACTAGTTGTACTTGGCAATCTCCTTCTAGCTCCACTTAAATCAAAGACCAAAAACTAACATAATTAGGATCATGTAAATAATTTTTCAAACAATAAACATGAAATACAATATTCACTTTCATGGAAGTAGGAAATTTAATCATGTATTCAATTGGTCCTATCATATGCAATATCTCAAGTTGACCAAAAAATATACCTACCAACTGAGTACAATTACACAAATTTAATGAACCTTTCTTTGGTATCACTTTAAAAAATACATGCTTTTCCACTTTAAATTATCTAATTTTCTTGTTCTTATATGCATAGATATTTTGTATATCTTAGGATACTTTCAAGTTATGGTTGATTTTAATCATCTACTCTTCCATTTCCTTGATCAAATCTAGCCCAGGAAGTACCTTATCTATTAGGTTGTCCCAAATTAATGGATAATTACACTTACTTTCATATAAAGGTTAAAATGGACTCATATTCAATGAATATTTATTCCCATTATTATAGGAAGATTCAAAAAAATGTGAATAATATTCCCCCTTCAATGGTTTATCCATCAATTACATTATCAACATGTATTGAATTTGTGTGATAGAAATGTGGAAAAAACTGTGATATTTTTAAAAAATCCCAATGTTTCGGACTTCAAAGTGAGTCCATATTTAGGGGATCGCAATTCACAATGAGATGTTTGATGTGATGCAGATATAATTAATGTTTAATATATGTGTATATGTAGTTATGTCTTGAATTATTTGATAATCTCTCTTTGTTTTCCAATCAGATTATAGTTGATATGTCATGCTAACATTTAAATTTGTATCAAATCCTTTAAATAATCATCTTCAAAAGTTCAAAGTAGAAATTGGATCTCTGTTTGAAACAATTTATTTTGGCACTCCATGTAATTTGTAAAATTACTTCATGTATATTTCCACAATGTCTGCTTGCTTATGACTAAGTTTCATTGGAATAAAATGAGCAACTTCAACTTTTTTCAATTTAGCCACCACCACCGTTATTGAATCATGTTGGATGGTTTTCTGAGATAGTTTTGTTATAAATCAATAGTTATAACATGCCATTTCCACTTTGGAATTGGAAATGGTTTTTGAAACTAACTAGGTGTCTATGTTCAACTTTCATTCTTTGACATTCCATAAACTAGAATATAATTAGCAACATCCTTCTTCATTCGTGGCCAAAAATATTAAAAATATTAATATTTTTAGGTTGAAAGTGTTAATTGATATCCTAAGTGTCTTTGTAACAACCCTTTTTTCTACCCCTATTATAAATGTCACTATTTATATTTTTTGATGTAAATAAATGCAAAAATGCAAGTTATGGTTGAGTTAGAGGAATGGATACGAATTCCAAGATCTGAGGAAGGGGAAGTTACTCAAGTTGTGTTTAAGCCCAAAACCCAAGCCACTTCATTTATTTTTACCGTCTATCTCCTTGAAGAAACATTAGAGGAAGTTTCAACCTAAAAGTGGTCTGCTAAGGAAAAATAAAAAAGTAATACTTAAAATAAGAGTTATGAATTTTCAAGGGAAAAGAAGAAAACTATGTTTTTAATTGTATTTTTGGTTTATCTCCTTATAGGTTTACTCAAATTTAAAGTGTAGGCACTAATTGGATGCGAAATTAAATTTTGCATCCAACGAGTATCCATTATGCATACCTTTGAGAAGACCCATTCTGATAAAAAATGAGGATACATTAAAAAATTTTGTTGACCCACATTGATTGAAATCAAAGATACATTAAAAAAGTGTGTTATCTTCAATTTTTATCAATGTGGCTCTTCTCAAAACTATGCATAATGGGTACTTGTTGGATGTGGAACTTAATTCTGCATCCAAAAACTATATACAATTGAAATTTGAGTAAACCTGTAAGGAGATAAACAAAAAATACAATTAAAAAAATAGCTTTTCTTCTTTTCCTCCAAAATATTTTCATATACCTCTTTTTAAATTTAAAGGATTTTGATTGGTTTAGATATTATGATAGGGAAATTACATGAAATTTTCATGGGCACTTTTAGGGTGAAATTTCCTCTAATGTAATTGTCTACTCATAAGGCATATGAAGTTGTGTATGGGAAGTCTAAAGTGAAGAATGAGGATGATGTGGTTTCCCTTCTTGTGGGACGTGTTGGGAAAATCAACACACAAGATAATATAACAGGGGTTATGGGAGTAGGAAGTGGAGACAGGAGGAGGAAGAACATGATAAGAGAACGTGTGGGAGAAAATGCATGCAAGTAGAGGAGTGATGAGGAAGAGCATCACAAACGAGAAGAGAAGAGAAGAGAAGAAGGTTATGTGTCAATGCCCTATAATGCGATGTTACTCAATATAAATTCATTGTGGCTAGTGGATGTATGTCAATGTATGATGGGCCGGTGAAGATTTGGTGGAGACAATGACTCACTTAGTTCTTGATGAGTAAGAAGATAAACCTCTAAGTTATTTATGAGAGAGATGATAAACCACTTACAAATTATTGAATGGGTTGATAAACCATTGTGGTTCTTGTTGGAATGTTGATAAACCACTTGTTAGGCTAAGACACTCAAATGCTTGCTAAAAATGGTTAATAAACCACTAAATTATTTCCTTAGAGGCTAATAAACCACTTAAGTGCTTTCTAGGTAAGCTGATAAACCACCGAGAGAGTGGGCTATGGACTCCTATAGTGCTTTCCTTGCAAATAAATATAATAAACCAACCTTATATTAAGATCATTCTGTTGGACTGAGTATAACTTCATTGAGCCTAGGATGAATCCATGTGGTTTATTTTTATATGGAAAGAAGAGCCACTATGGTGTTGACTACTTGAGGTAGTTGATAAACCACCTAGATAGTGCAATCCATCTCTCATTGGGTTGACTTGTTATCAATGTGAATCTCCCTTGAGTAATTAACTCAGGCTACGAATCCAACTCGGGGGTGGTCAACTACAAGAACGATTGTAGTGTAGCAAGCCTAAGGTTGGGTGGAGAGTTAAAGTCCATCCTTTAGTTTCCAACCTTCTTAAAACACACATATAAGTATATCTACTTATTTTTAAAAGCTATATTGAAGGATAGTTTGATTTTTTGTATGTCTGTGGATGAAATGTATGTTTGAACTATGTTTTTAACTAATTTTTTTTAATGATTGGGATATGAATCTGTGTGACTATACTCAGATTCATGAATTTGTGTGATATGAATTTGGATTATACTATTTTTGGAGTGGGGTCCCTTAACGCATAATTTTTTATTTAATTTTGTATGTGTGTGTTGCGCTTTTGACTCAAGGGGCTTTCAGGTAGGTCAAAGTCCCTAATTTTGATGTAAATGGGTTTAAGGGTAAATTATGGGCCTCAAACCATGGTTTGAGACTATAGTATCTACGCGTTATGCGAATATAAATATATAGATCAAGTCCAAGTTATAACTAACTCATGAATTATTGATGTTCGATAATTTTATGCGTTTATAATACATTGTAAGGGTTTTTTTAGGTTGGGTTGAAAGGCTCCTGCTGGTTGTGTGTGCGGAGACCTAGTCCTAGCTATGTGCGGACTCCGATGGCTCTGTGCGTGGAAGGGTTTTGTAAGGGAAAGTTGATGTATTGAAAGTTTGATGTATTGAACATATCTGAAGCTAATAGAGAGGACATATTTTGGAAAGCTTACTGTGTTATGTATCTGATTTGTTTACTGTTTATGTTCTATTAAGATCGCACTGTCTCTATCTTTCTTATTGATTATTGCACAAAGGATATATGATGTGATTATGGTTGATATATCAGGTTAAGTAATTGAACATTTTTTAGATCTAGTCTGGTTATGTTATGCTTTATCTACGCTAAAGGATTTGTGAACTCTGCTGTATTCTATTAAGGATTGGACAATCTCTATTATTTTTCTTTATATTGTTACATGAATCTGTTTATGAGTAATATAAGTTTTCATTCGGCTTACTGAGGACCACTTCATTATTTTCTCCCTCAGGGTGCGGAAACCTGGTTCCAGCACCTCCCCATACTACTTCGAGTGAGATTTTGATCTGCACAAGTAGGTCATTTCTGAAAGGGCTAGTAGTTGGAGGGTTTGTTGGTTTATCCATAAACTCTGAACCTGGGTTAGGAACCCTCAAGCCAATAACTATTCATGTAATATGATATGAATTATTTATAAATCTATGTGGTCTTACTCAATTGTTGATCAGGATTTTTTGAATGAATGTAATTGTATACTAGGATGATCAGATTAACTCGTGCATTTTCTTGCTAAGCTATGAATGTTGTATGAATTTGTTATTGGGTATTGTCCCATTTTTTGTCTCATAAACTATTTTATTTCTTTGGGTGCTTTCCCTCGTTGTTGATATCCAATCACCATTATTGTAATTTTTACCATGGGCCCTTAGAAAATAAACTTAGAGAATGATATCTTAGAGTGGATGCCACTCTACTCATCTGCTATTAAAAATGTGGCTTGATGTGTTCTACAGACCTGTAGGTCCTAGAATTTCCAAGTAGAATTGAAATGGGGTGATGTTTTTAAGGTATTCATGGATAGGATGATGTATGCACATGTGGGACCACAACAAGATGATGTGTGTGTGTGTGACCCTGAGTTCTTCAGGTAGACTTGAAGGGGGAGAAGTCAAAATGAGTTGCAACTAGGATGATGTGTGATTGGTCTTAGAATCTAAAAATATAATTGAAATGGTGTATATTTGAAGGTACTCGTGGACAGGACGACATATGCATGAATGGGACCCTGTCGGGATGACATGTGCATGGCCTTAGGCTCTTTAGTAGACTTGAATGAAGTAAATTCATGAGGAGCCATGGCCAAGATTATGTGTGTGTGGCCCTAGGATTTCCAAGTGAATTTTAAATAGAGTGAATTTGTAAGTCCCTGCGAATGTGTTGATGTATGTGCGAGTGGGACACCATTGGGTCCTCAAGTCTATGAAATTGTTGGTGGACCCATGACAGGGATGATGTGGTGAGGTGGATCATTTATAATGGAGATTAGTCACAAAATGTGATGGGGTCAGTATGGTGGATCCTAAGGCCTTAGGTACATGTGGATAGGCTAAGACACGTCTACTTGGATGCCACGTAGGAGCCACTTGGGAGAGAGGTAGAATCACCAAAGTGATGTGGCGGGTAGACATGGTCACATATGGGTGCCACATGGAAATGCTTTATTGACGTGGAACTTGCTGATTGTATGAACTTTAAATGGGAATACATTTTTATCAAGGAGTTATATTCAATCAAAAATTATTTCACCAGAAAGCTCTTGATGAAATGAACATAATGGGATAATGGAAGTTAATTCTACAAGCTTTGAAGAAAGAGGATTTTTGTAACCTCATCTTAATGGACCATGGAGGTCAATTTAATGATAAGTAACACCTCCCATAACCAAATATGGTTTAAGGGGGTGAGAGGGAGAATTACATAGTAGTATAATAGTGAATGTTTTACACTAGACCTTTGGAGATAAAATTTGGAGCTCTGATACAGGGTATTAGAGTTCCCAGGTTCAACGTTCGAAATAAATGGACCTAGAAGGGAAGTGTTATAAGCTCTGTTAGAAATTTCTAAGAATAGTGTTTAGATTGATAATTAATTTTGTATGTATATGTGTCTTTATTTCAAAGTATTAACTATTTTGTATGTTTTAATTATAAATTACTTGTATGTTATTACATTTTTTAATTAGAATACTAACCTGATATTGGATTTCTTAGCTAGTTTCACATCAACGTGCTTGGTGCAAACATGCCAAGGTGATGGATAAATATGTACATTTGTATGTATTTTAACTAACCAACATGTATGTATGACAACACATAAGAAAACACCAATGAAAAACATGGAAATCAAGGAATGACCAGAAGGAAGGTGTAGTATAGCAATAATAAATCCCAACATTATCAGGAAGAAGGCCCGGTTGGGAAAAGGAGAGAGGAAGACTCTCTTGATTGGATGGATACTCTCAGAATTTTAAGGGTTGAATTGATAAGTTGTAATTCTAACAATGAAAATATTTTAGTATCTCAAGAGAAACAGATAGCATGAAATGCAATGATATTATAGAGCCTATTAAACATGAAAATACAAAATAAACATGAGCTAGGTGATAACTACCTAGGAAAACACAAATACCAGAAGAGAACATATGAAATTTGGAGGCATTAATTAGAGGCTAACAGAGAAGAATTTAGAAAATATAAGGAGAGGCATAGATAGGAAAGTGAAGATATAGTGAGAGGAGGAACTCCACTTAGTACTTCAGAGAGAAGAACAAGCAGTCATGAGAGATTGTCTAGTGTTGCAACTAAGAAACATCACCAGTAGAGGAGGAATGAGGAAAATTTAATGATGGAGGAATTTAGCAAGGAAAATACTCCTACCATTGAGGGAGAGGTAGAACCATGTTTATTAGGGATGAATAAGTCTTTTAGAGTGCATGAATACTTTGAGAATATGAAGGCAAGAGTAGCCATTTTTATCTTGAAAGACAAAGCTTATATTTGGTGTGAATACCTAAGTAATTTCAAATACACTAGAGAGAAATATTTGTCCTAGATGAAATTTGAGAGATATTTCTAGGAGAAGTACCTATTTAAAAGGTATTATGATATGAAGGTCAAAGAGTTTCATGAGCATAAATTGGGGAAACTTACAACTAGTGAGTACAAAAATAGGTTCTTGGAGATACTGAGGTATGTACCTTACATGAAGGATGAGAAAGTAAATATTTAAAGGTACCTTCAGGGGCTACCACATGATTATAGGGATATAATTAAGTGCGATGAGCTAAAAAAAATAGAGGACACTATCCAAAAGGTAAAGTACTGCTATGAAAATTCCAAGCATAAAATTAAACTCGAAGATGACTGGAAAACAAGAGGTAGGCCTAGTTTCAAGAGAAGAGGGAAGAAATATTTAGGACATGATCTAGGAGGAAATAATATTAAGTTCACCACTCCTTCGAAGGGTGAGATTCGATGAAAATATATTATTTCTAGTAGATATCAGTTCTTTAAGCCACTAAGAGCGGAAACTGAGTGGTTCAAAAGACGACCCATGCAGTGCTGGAAATATGGAGTAGACCACATGCATAAATACTGTCCTAAACGAAAAAAAATGGATCAATATTGTATAATGTGAAAGAAGTAGATATAGTGAATGATGTGGCTCAGTATAGGCCATGGATTTATGTTGTTTTGGATGATATGGATGATAGAAAAGTTGATAATGAATTTTTAATGATTGAGATGGAAGGTATGGTTTTTAACCATCCAATTTATATTTTTATTTAGTTGGTATCTAATTTTAGTTATGTTAATCTGAAGGTAATATAAAGGTGTACACTTCAGCAAAAATTATAGGAAAAATCATGGTTGGTTTAATTGGCAACATGAACCAAAAGGCGAGTTGCAGACATGATGTTAGAATCATGCTCAATGGTTATCAATGACATTCCCATGCTGGTCAATTTAAATCTATTACCATTGGTATCATATGATGTGCTAGTCATCATGTACTGGTTAGTGGCCTACAAGACAAAAATATACTACTACAACAAGTGTCTAGAATGTATCAACAATGAAGGAGAAAGAATGATGTTGCAGTAGATAAGAAATCTAGTGACTTTCAGGCAGATATCAACGGTGCAAATTAAAAGATGCAACCGAAAGGGATATGCCTTATATGTGGTCTAGGTGACTAGAGAATCAAAATACGACAGGGAAAAAATGGAATAAAATATGATATTAAGACAATTCAATGATGTATTTCATGAGGAAATACCATGATTGCTACCAATGAGAGAAATTTATTTCTTAATCAAATTATCGCTAGTGTCAAAATCACCCTATCACATGAGCACACTAGAGTGAATGGAGCTAAAATTAAAATTGAAGGAAATATTAGACCAGGGGTATATCAAACCCAATGTATCACCTTGGGGAGCTGCAATGTTATTTGTGAATAAAAAGGATGGAACGCTACAATTGTGCAATGATTACAGGAAACTAAATAAAGCCATAATAAATAAAAAGTATACTATTCCTAGGATTGATGACTTATTCGATCAACTAAGAGGGTTTTAGTATTATTATAATTAGAATTGAGGTTTAGATACCATTAAGTTTTGATTAATGATGAATATATCCAAAATAGATCTTTCGGAACCAGGTATGGACATTATGAGTTTGTGATGGTGCCACTTGGTCTCACAAATTCTTTAGCGACATTTATGTTTCTGATGAACAATGTCTTTAGTGCATATTTGGAGAATTTTGTGTTGGTTTTTTTATAATACATATTTCTTTACTATAAAACCAAATAAGAGAATGAAAAATATTTGAGAGGAGTGTTGCAGTTGTTGAGAGAGAATAGGCTCCATGCCAAGCTCAACAAATGTGATTTCTTATAATTGCAAGTTCAATACTTGGGACATATTGTCTCCAAGGAAGGATTGGCAGTAGAACCTGAGAAAATAAACACCATCATGGAGTATTTTACTCCTTGGAATGTTGTAGAAGTTATATCCTTTACGGGGTTAGTTAGATATTACTAGAGGTTAATTAAAAAAATTCAATGATTGGGCATATGATCATAGCCTTATAGAGAAAATGAGTTAAGTTCCAATGGACTTAAAAATTCACATTTATTTTTGAGTAATTAAAAAACATGCTCACACATGGACCAATATCGAGAATAGTTAATCATGGAAATGATTTAATGGTGAGAACAAATGATTGTAACGAAGGGATCAGTGGATTCCTAATGTTAGTATGAATCCTTTGTCGATGTGTATGAAAAAAGACCACTTTAGCTACACATAACTAATAGCCCTAACATCAAAAGTGGCTACCAATATCTTCATATCTGCAGTTAGTTGATCAAGACAAGAGCTGCAAAAAACCAGATCTATGCATAGAAAGACATTAAGCAGTAAAAATAAGGGTTTGCTCCATATATCCAATAGACAAGACAAGAACAATTTTTAAAAGAATTTTTGTATTAAGGGCACCTGGGAGGAAAACAAGAAGATGTTTCTAATTCTCCTCAATGGGATGGGTTCTTGGAAGTCCTCAGCACTTCAGATCTAGAATCTCTCTCTCTTGTTGGTGTAGAAAACCCAGACAAAGATAGAACTCAAAGGGAGCTCACATAGCAAATAATGTAGAAAAAGGTGACCAAGTGTATAGATCCAGAGTGATCTAATAGGAAACAAAAGGTGAAGAATGGTAGGAAAAACCCTCCTATTTATAACAAAATATGGGGTCATTCTAGATCTTGGTGCATGATTAAAATAACATTAACCAAATCTAGATCCACCTTTATTGGAATATTTTATTATATTTGTTGGAGGGAAAAGGTATTCGACTTGGGTCAAATCCCTTTATTTGTAAATAATAAATAAATAAGTGATTTATTTATCATTTTAAGGAAGTGGTTGAATGATAATCAAATAAATAATGATTTATTTAATTATTTGTGGGTGATTTAGTCATATTTAACAAGGAATATTATTTAAATAAGATTTAAATTTATTCCTAGAAAATAATAAGATAAATAGAGATTTATCTAATTAATTTATTTGTTTTGGGTTAAACATGATGAGGAATAATAATTAAATTATTGTTTAATTAATTATTCCATGAGGAAAATCAAACAAATATAGATTTGTTTAATATTTCCTTTTGGGGTTTCTTGTTTAGACAATAAACAACCTAATAAATGTGGTTTATTAAGTTATTTAACATAGTGAAAGCAATTTTACTTAGGGTAAAATTGGTCTTACATGGTGTACTTGGGTCCATATAATGATAGTAGGTTAGATGACCAAAAAATGGTGTAACAGATTGTCCCCCAGCATGAAAGTGTTAGGAGAAAATCGTATGACCGAAGTACGTTGTAAGAACTCAATCACCAGACATCAAAAGGGAAGTCAGAGAGAGAGATGCAAGGTAGACTAATGTGCTGAAGAACTAGACCCTGAGGAGATGAGACTTGTAGGTGCAACAAGTCTCTTTTTATGAGAGGGTACCTATGCTAAAGGCGGCGGGGGAGGCATACCTATGCCTGCCGAGACAAAGTACAAAAGAATAGTGTGTCCAGTAAACAAGGGACCGAATCATAAAGTATAGCCGGCATAAATATGAGCCAGATAAAAATACAATGAAGGATCCCACATACATGCTGTGCTTGGGATAACAGCCAGGACTTATACAATAATATCTGAGTACATGAGATACCAATATAGCCCAAATGCCCCCTATAAGTGGCGAAGGGCTCACAAAATCTGACTGATACATGAAAATCAAAGAGGCGCTGCAAGCGGCTAAGGCCGACATCATCAAATATATGGAGCTACGTCGAGGGCTACAATGAAGAGGTCATTCGGGCATGTGGGGGGCTACTTGTAGGGCCACCCCCTCATGAGGGCTGAGACATCTCACACACACCCGAGAATCACCAAGATTTGCTGCTGCATCACTGAACCATCAAGTATACGGATCTCAATCATGCTGAAAGGTGCTGGAGTGGAGAAACAATCAAGTCAAAGGGAAATGAGAGATCCCTTTGCCTGATTCGAGGCACCGAACCAGAGTGGAAGTTGGGACCAAGGTACACTTCCCTCTAGACCTGTCTTCTAGAATGAAGGAGCTGATGTCGATAGAAGGAGGTCCGCCATAGGTGAGGCAATGAGAGATCCTCAACTAAGGCACGAGAGAAAATAGTAGAGCGACAGACAGACTGACACCAATGATGATGGTGGAATGGAAGGGACTGAGTAGCGAATGGATGACTTCCCTTGTGAGAGCATAAAGGGCATGAATGACATGGCAGTGACTGAAAAAATATCATAAGGGATAGGGGACAATGGGACTGAAGGCCATAATGTGTGACACAAGAGAGAAACCAAGCAATGAAGGATGAAGGGCTATAGCAGGGTATAAAGGGACTCGGGATAGACTCCATGAATGCAATGATGACTCAACTTGGATGCTCTCAACAAGGGCGACTCGATGGTGCTGCCACACAGTAAAGGCCCAATGGGGGACCATGAAAACATGAGTACAGGATGGTAACTCATGACGAAAATCGACACGAACAAAGAAAATTAAGGAGGAAAAATGGTGCCCCAAGTACAAGTGTCGTAAGTGAAGAAATGCGATTTTAAGGAGAGGTGAAGTGACCCTTCTTGGACAAAATGTGTCCTGGTGAAGTATCAAATCACAAAAAACTAATAAATACCCATTTGAGGGCTCGGTAAGAGCTTTCCAGTGGTGTAGACGGTTTTTCAAACGGAGCTACGGTATTGTCGCAGCAGGCGAAAGAAGAAACAAGGGTTCTCTTTTAATAAGCCATTTTTCCCTCCAAATCCACTCATTTGCTAGTGTTGCTGTGGTGAATGTAGAGAGGAGAGAAGGCCCTAAATCTTGTGGTGAGCGTAGCGGACAAACCAACCGTTGGAATCGAGATCTGTCAGTTGCAGGTAAGAGGCCTAACCTTACTCTTTCATTTTGATGGATTGAAAGTTCAGATTAGGGCCTAGAAGCTCAAGAACAGACCCCCTTGCATATTTTTGGCCGGGTCGCACTTTTTGGGCCAAAATCTGTGACCTGGGACGCAGGTTTTGAGCCAAAAGGTGCGACCTCACCCAGGATTTGGCAGAAAAGTGCGACCTGGAAGAGGAGGGGGTTTTGAGTGCTGCTTTATGGCTGAGAGTTGGATTTTGGTGTTTGGTTACAGTATTCCCTATCTGTTGGCTGAAAAAGATGATGTTTTTGTGCAGATATGGCAGATATACAGGTGAACTAGAGAGAGAGAGACTTGGGTACATTACGGGCAAAGATCCAGGCAGATTAGGGTGTTCGTCGTGTGTTGGCCAGGTTTGGGGTTCTGAAGTTTTTGGAGAACCCTTTGATGAGAGCTGGAGAGCCCTTGTTGGCCTAGATTATCAGTTATTGGGATCCAGAGCATGAGGTCTTTGTAGTGTAGGGGCACAGGATCGAACTGATAGTCCAGGATGTGTATTTTCTGACAGGTCTCCCGCCACTTGGGATGGTGGGAAATACGCAGCCAGTGTTACCACGGGGGTGGAACATCATGGAGTTTGTGGAGCGGCATTGTCGACCAGGTCTCCAAGTCAAAGGGACACAGATACCGATCGGGGACCTAGAGAGACTGGAGACCCGGACAGTGGCCGCAGCGGTGTTGCGGGTCCTGAGCAACCAGGCGTTCCATCACATCACTTGGGGGCAGATGATGATCGTAGAGAGTGTGTTGAGTGGGACCTACTATGGGTGGGCCCAAATGATGTTGGTGTCGTTAAAATGACAGCTGTCACTGTGCAAGCGGCAAGTGAATCATGATTGATCGTATGGGACTTTATTGTGCACCTTATTTTTTGAGAAGATCCCGACCTTACGACCTCGTATACAACTCCCAGATGGGGGCCCGAGAGAGCCCAGGATGCACCGGTGGGGGCGACTACTGTGTAGAGGAGGAGGAGGGGTGGTCGGATGGGTGTTTCGATCGGAGTTCTTTGCCCATTGGGATCAGATGCCATTATACATAGATGACTATCCCTATAGTGGGATGAGTTATTGTGGGGATCCGGACCTGCCACTTCAGCCTGGTCGAGTATGGGGGCCCAATGGTAAGTGACAAGTAACTATTCTTTCTTGGGCATGTTAAAGTTAGTGAATAGTAGATAGGGTACTGATTCATGTACTTGTGGTATGCAGATATAGCTCCAGTAAAAACGGCAGCATCTAGAGCTGCAGGTCCAAGTGGAGCGAGAGCAGCGCATAATGAGGATGCAGCCGCCCTCCTAGAGGACATCCACCGTAGATGTGAGAGGTTGCTGACCGGTGTTTCTGAGCGCGGGTGGCAGGACTTAGACGACCAATACATAGAGCCATGTATTGGGCTACCCTCGGAATGGTGAGGGGTCATGTAGCGCATGGCGATGGCCGGTCAGGGGATACGGGATCTACAAGATGTAGGAGCAGAGCCATTGGCTCAGGATTCGCCAGATAGTGATTAGGTGTGGGGCATGTGGTGCCCCCTAGTGGGTATGTAGGGGCAGGTGGTGCCCCCAGTTTTGAGTTTTTTGTAACATGCAATGGGCATGTCATATGTATCAGAGTAAATGGACTCTAAACACATGTTTTGCGACACATATTATGGATATGCATCTTTTTTAATGATTATGAATGTTATTTTCTTGTATAAAATGTGTGTGATAAATGCCAATCTAGAACATGGTTTGCAATGCTATCTACATAGTGATTTTGTTCTCGAGGTACATGGTTGAAAGTTATGGTTTCAAATTCACGTATCAAGAGTTTCACTCGTAAATATCGTCTAAACAGCACAGGATTATGCACACGATAGACACCATTTAGTTGCATGACAAGAAGTAGGGAATCTATACGAACATGCAGATGAAGGATACGATGAGAGAGGGCATCGGCTAAAAGACCCCGCACTGCATCGTATTCGGCCTGATTGTTGGTCGTAGGACCAATGCAGACCCCGTTTGAGAGAACAAGGGCATGCAAGGGGGTAAAGATGGCCCAACCTGCCGAGGCAAGATTCCGGGAATAACGACTTGCACCATCAGCGTAACCGATATAGGGTGAGGACAGGAGGTCCTGTAGAATGGTGGTACAAGACAAAAAATGGGAGAAGGAGGAACAATGACGGAAGCGTGAGTGTATAGGAGACATCGAGTGGAAACTGCGGGAGGGAGTGCGACGGGGAGGATGGCTATTACTCATATACGAACTAGATGGTGGTATATGAGGGTTAAAGGAGGAATGGTTGGGACTCGGGCTGTGGAGGTCATCGTGGATAGGGGTGGTGTGATCCTGGTTATGGGCGGGAAGGATGAGGTCATGGGTGGAGAGGGCTTCCGAGAGGGCATCCTGATGGGAACAGAGGGGATGATGAGAGGAAGGGAAACCACATGACACGGCAAAGCTACCTAAATCATTAGTATGGGAAGAAAGGCTAACATACGGGTCGTCACGGGGGATGACAGAGGAAAGATAAATAGATGGTCAAAGGATGTTAAGCCCAAGGTGGTTGCTGAAGGGGGGTCGAGTGAACCATCAGGGGAGGAATCTGAGGGAATGTACTCCGAGGGTCTCATGGATGATGATAGGTAGCAAATGGTGGTGGTAGGTTCGGACATCTGGACATCAGGGGGAGGGATGTCGATGGAAACGGGTGCATCCTCAGACTGATTGGCAGCATACTGTGCAAGTATGGGAGAGGCGAATTGAGTTTTTTCAACCTCATACTCTCAAACTACCTCTAAAGAGGCGCGGTAATGCGTGAGGCGAGGACAATGGTGGGAATAATGGTCATGGACACCACATAGAGCACAGGGTTTGTTGGTGTGGATAGTCTTGGGGTTCTTGGTTACGGACGAAGAAGGAATGGAGGTTTCAGGGACCGTAGACTCAAGGAACACGACTTTAACCATGGGTTGAATACGGGGCAATTCAGGACAAGCATGGGTGGCGTGACTGATGACATCACACAAGGCGCAAGGCTTTGCGGGCGGAGGAGGGGCCGGGTCAGTCGGGGTAGCCTTGTCTTTGGTTTCCCCCTTGCAAGCTTTGCCTTTCTTCTTGGGAGCCGTCACGACAGGAGAGGGGTCCTGTGGAGGTGCTGGGGGCACAGTGGCAATGGAGGAAGCGAGGGGGGCCGGTTGAACCGGTGTCAAAGCAAGGTAGGGTTTGGGGTGACCAGGCGGGGTAGTGGCTGGAGGGTCAAGGTACCAGACGGGTATACCCAGGGTTAGGTTAGGGAGAGAGAAGGTGGCCATGATGGGGACCGAATAGACTCTGGGAGGGGGAGCCAGGAAAGGTATCTGACCAGCGGGGTAATGACCAGGAGGGACGGCTCCGAGATGGTTAAGGCCTGGGGGAACCGATCTAGGGGGATAAAGGGGTTCAGGGATACCAGTTGTAGGAGAAGGGCCAGAAGGAGGAGGTCTGGCTGGCGGAGATGAAGGGCTAGGAGCGAGTTGCGGTGGGTGAGGTTGAGTCTGAGGTTGCTGACTAGCCGAAGCGGGTCACTTAAGGGCGGCCCGAGACGATTGCATCATGCAAACATTCGACAAGCTGGGATCAGAGATATGAGGAGGGGGAAGACCAGGAAAAGTTCCAAGCAGGGAGGAATCTTTGTAGACGTCGGGGGAGACACTGCTCAAGGAATCGACAGTTTTCTTATTGGCTATAGAAGAGATGGTCGTCTCCAGGGAGGTCTGAGACGGCGGCTCATGGTAAGTCAACTGGTCAATGGTGACTATCTTTCCATTGTGAGGGAAAGACATCTTGCAAAAAACTGCGGATGGGACAATAAACATGGCATAGGTGTAGCTTCGCCCCAACAGAATGTTGTAGTCTAGAGGGGCGTCGATGACTTCGATGTCAACACAAACAGTCTTACCGGCAAGGGTGATAGGACAATTACGAAACAGGCCAATGGGCTGGGAGGCGTGGTCGTCCCACGCTCGAAAGGTGATCGTGGAAGGGGCTAACTCAGGAGATCCGATTTGCTTCCAAACTGAAGCAGACATTACACAGGTGGATGCCCCCTCATCAATTATACACCGAGAAACGTTGGCATTTCGGATTTTGACTGGGATTTGGAAGGCGACGAAAGCAGGGAGAGGAGGATGTTCAGCTTGATGGGCGTCGAAAACAATCATTTGGTCTTCAGCAGGATCTACAGCGCCCACGGCAGATAGCAGAGCCTTCTTTTGGGAAGGGCACGACTGGAGGAGTTCCAATGTGGAAATGGCAGCAGGATATTGCGCCAAATCATCTACTATGCTATACGAATGAGCAGCTCGACCAGAAACAAAATTTCGACGTAATGGTCCCTTGGGAATCTTGGTATGAACCTCAAATTTGGGTTGAGGGATATGTAAGGGGCCATTGGATGTTGAAAGAGGCTCTGTAGAACCTGAAGAGGGGGACTCAGGGGCAGACTGAGAGGGAGGCTTGGGGTACTGGCGAGACCGAGTTTGAAGGTGAAGGTCGACGGTTGGGGAAGGATCAGCGTTCATCATGAGGATCTGGTAATCGGAGGAACCATAGATGGAAGGTGGAGTGGCGACCTGTCCGTCAGGTGGTTGGGTAGCCACGAATCCTTGCTGAGGGAAAGGATCAGTAAACACAGCTGGTTGAGTAGTGGCCACATTAGGGGGAGTATTAGGGGAGGCATGTTTTCCGCACAATGTGGCTTGAGACTCCCACATCTACCGCATCTGGGGTAAGAGGGGACAATCATGGGTGTAATGACCATAAACATCGCAACACGAACAAGGCTTATTTGTGCGAAGAGGCCTGTCTGGCTTGGGCTGAGTGCCTTGTTGCTGGTTAGTGGTGTTAGGGTCAATACCTTGAGGATTGGACCCACGAGTACCAGGGGCAGATTGGTTTGGATTGCCTCTCTGCCTTCTTTGAGAAGAAGGGGGATTAGTTGCACCCTGCTGTGCAAATACCTACCCTGGAGGGGGCGGTAGGTGCTGTTGCGGGTTTGGAGGAGGCAAGGGAGATGGAAGTGCATATGCTGGAGGAGCTGGCACACTAGGTTGTGGATAAAGGTAATGGTTAGGTTGGGAAACATTGAGGTAAGCAGGAGGTTGGGCGAAAGGAGGAGGCATACCGTATCCTGGATACATGCTACCGGGAGGGGGAAGAGTGCTAGAGGTGCTGGCCCCTCCCTGAGGGAGACCATAGCCCATAGGAGGTTGAGCATACAGATGAGAAAGGGCTCCAATGATACCGTCGACGGAATGAGATGCCCCCGGAGCGTTAGCGCCACCAGGCCTGGGGAGGTCAGGGAGGACAGTATAAACGTAACCAGACTGAGCATAGATCAGGTCATATTTCAAGGCTATTTGGAGGGCGGCTTCTTCGGTTTGAGGGAAATGGGAGGTGACATCTTTGCCAATGGGAGCTAAGAGAGAGCGAAGGAACCAGTCCATATAGACCCGATATTCCAAGGGGGGGCCTCGACATAAGCTCCGTCTTCGTCGCCATTCCTGGACATGGGTAGAAAGGCGGGTCGAAGAGGTTTGCTTAAAGGAGGTCAAGAGCTCCGTACCAGTATCATATCGGAGAGGGAGCTGGAAATAAGATAAAAAGGCTTAGGCAATGGTTGCAAAGGTGGTATGGGAAGAGGTGGCTTGGTCGACATACCATTTGGAAGCTTCACCGGTAAGTGTGCGTTGGAACAACCAAAGATGGATGGAATCATTGGTAATGGAGTTGGAGGAACACCACATGTGGAAAGATCAGACATGATTGGTTGGATCTTCTCCAGCAAGGCCTTCGAACTTAGGGATGTCGGAGGGGAGCTTGGTTGGCATAGCAGGCCAACCAACATCGTGGCGGATAGGGTCATTGATCAACTGATTGAAATCGGGGAGGCTGAGGCCTGAAATGTACGGCAACAAGGGTACGGCTGAGGTAGTTCCTATGGCGGTTCCGCTAGTAGTATTTCCGGCATTAGGGCTAGGATTACCGCTAGCGTTAGGCCCTGCACCAGACATAGTGAAGGTGACAGGGGGACAACCAGAAGTAAAAGGAGAACCCAATGAATCAGAAGAGGAGTCGGAGTGCGGACTCGGAGGGGGACTGGCTCGACGACGGCAGGACGGAGCAGGTTGACCGACCAGAAACTGAGGGTGAAGGCCAAGAAGTCTCCGGGAGGCGCGCCTTGGGGGTGCAATGGTGACAACACAAACATGGCACAAGGGGAAGAAGAATGACCACAAGGGCAAGGAGGTGTAGAATCGAGTGATTACAATGTCGAAATAAGGGCAGATAGGTGCAGTGTCAATTGATTTTAAAGTCTTTGCCTAGCGGTGTAAACCAGGCTCTTCTTCGCTTAGGGTGAGTGTGTGGCGTGTGTTAATTTTAATTTTTAAACCCTTTTCGTTTTGAGAGAAAGAGAAAAAGTGTGTTGCGTAACTGAAAATAAATCTGTAGAGAACAATATATAATGCTGAAATAACAGAAAATTAACAGCTACTATTGCATCGATTCAACCCAAAAAGGTCGGTCTCTCAAAACTAATCTAAAAGAGGGCAAAAAATCTAGTCAAAACACTCTAAAAAGAGGCCAATAGATCTAGGGTCGAAAGGGAAAGGGATCTAAAGGAGAAAGCTGCTGAAAAGAGGTGCAGATCACAGCCAAGAGGCAGAGGCAAGGTGGCTGGAAAAAAGGAGGGAATCAGCAAAAACCGGAGAGGACAGGGAGGAGGTCCTAAAGGGAGGTCCAAAAAAAACTACAAGAGGTGATTTGAAAGGAAGAAAAGTTGATTTAAAGGGATCTGAGGATGAGGTAACAGATCTGAAAAAAGGGTAGGCTGAAACTCTGAAAAAACAGATGGCTGAAACAGCTAAAAACTCTTCCACAAAAAGTGGAGGGTACTAAAGCCCTAGGGGGCTAGGTTCCCACTTAGATGAGAAAAACAGATCAGAAATAGGTCTAAACGGGTGGAGACAGAGGATGGAAAACCCTGACAGAAGCTTCAACAAAACCCATAAAAATTGCAGAAAAACAGCTGAGAAATTGGCAGGTCGCAGGTTCGGACCTGTTTTCAGTGCAGGTCACAGAAAATTGGCTGAAAAGTGTGACCTGGAGGTCTAGGTCACAGGTTATGGGCTGAAAAGTGCGACTTGAAGCTCTGGTCTCAGTTGCGGTTGATGTCGGTCACCTGCGCAATAGGGCCAGAAACACGCGGAAGTTAGAAATTTTAATGTTTTAGGGTTTTATGTGAGAAAAACAACATAAAAATACGAAAAGAAAAAGCTGAAAAGAAACCCTAGGGTCTGAAGTAGCTGGATATGCAGGAATATGAAAAACGACAGCGGTCGTAATTGAAAACCCGTGTGGAGTCTCCAATTGTTAGTATGAATCCTTTGTCGATGTGTACGAAAAAAGACCACGTTAGCTACGCATAACTAATAGCCCTAACATCAAAAGTGGCTGCCAATATCTTTAGATCTGCAGTTAGTTGATCAAGACAAGAGTTGCAAAAAACTAGATCTATGCATAGAAAGACATTAAGCAGTAAAAAGAAGGGTTTGCTCCATATATCCAATAGACAAGACAAGAACAATTTTTGAAAGAATTTTTTGTATTAAGGGCACCTGGGAGGAAAAAAAGAAGATGTTTCCAATTCTCCTCAATGGGATGGGTTCTTGGAAGTCCTCAGCACTTCAGATCTAGAATCTCTCTCTCTTGTTGGTGTAGAAAACCCAGACAAAGATATAACTCAAAGGGAGCTCACACAACAAATAATGTAGAAAAATGTGACCAAGTGTATAGATCCAGAGTGATCTAATAGGCAACAAAAGGTGAAGAATGGTAGGAAAAACCCTCCTATTTATAACAAAATATGGGGTCATTCTAGATCTTGGTGCATGATTAAAATAATGTTAACCAAATCTAGATCCACCTTTTATGGAATATTTTATTATATTTGTTGGAGGGAAAAGGTATTTGACTTGGGTCAAATCCCTTTATTTGTAAATAATAAATAAATAAATGATTTATTTATCATTTTAAGGAAGTAGTTGAATGATAATTAAATAAATAATGATTTATTTAATTATTTATAAATGATTTAGTCATATTTAACAAGGAATATTATTTAAATAAGATTTAAATAATTATTCCTAGAAAATAATAAGATAAATAAGGATTTATCTAATTAATTTCCTTGTTTTGGGTTAAATATAACCAGGAATAATAATTAAATTATTATTTAATTAATTATTCCATGAGGAAAATCAAACAAATATAGATTTGTTTAATATTTCCTTTTGGGGTTTTCTGTTTAGACCATAAACAACCTAATAAATGTGGTTTATTAAGTTATTTAACATAGTGAAAGCAATTTTACTTAGGGTAAAATTGGTCTTACATGGTGTACTTGGGTCCATCTAATGATAGTAGGTTAGATGACCAAAAAATGGTGTAACACCTAATGCAATAAGGACACATGGTTTTTTATGAAACAACAAAATTAATAGAGCATGAAAGGAATTATGTCACTTGTGAGTTGGAGCTTGAGGAAATACCTATTTGGAAGGAAGTTTGAATTAATGCCAGATCATGGAGGGTTAAGATATTTATTTCACCATTCCAAATTAAATGAAAGACAAGCTAGATGACTAGCCTCAATTTGTGAATTCAATTTTGAAATAAATGCATTAAAGGAAAATAAAACAAAGTACCTGATGCACTTAGCAGAAGTATGCAAGTAGATCATGTGGAAATCATAAGCACTTGTGAAGTTGATATCAAAGAGAGGATCAAGGAGCCACTACTTCAGGATGAGCAATATCAACATGTGAAGGAATGCTTGCAGCAAGAGCTAGAAGGATAATTGATTAATAATTACTCACTCACTAATGATGGTATGTTGAAATTAAAAGATATATGGTATGTGCCTTGCATGGGCGACTTGAAGAAGCTCATCATGGACGAATTTTAGAAAACACATTATTTAGGTCATCCTAGCTATCAAAAAATGATAATAGCCATAAATAAAATGTATTATTTTCCAAGAATGAAAAGGGAAGTTGTTGATTATATTGCTAGGTGCCTGGAATTTCATCAAGTTAAAGTGTAGTGTAGGCATCCAGTGGGATTATTACAACAAATTCCAATTCTTGAATGGAAGTGGTAAGCCATCTCTATGGACTTTATCATAGGAATTCCAAATACATATAAACAACATGATGCTATAATGGCAGTAGTAGTGATTGAGTAAAGAAGCTCATTTTATAGTTGTCAAATCCACCCATAAGGCAATTAAAGTTGCTCATATTTTCATGAAAGAATTATTAAGATTACATGGCATACCCAAGAAGATCATTTGAGATGGGGATGCCAAGTTCACTTCAAAATTTTGGAAGCATTTTTTGTAGTTTTTATAACAAAGTTAGCATTTAACATTGTGTATCGCCATCAAATGGATGGACAAAATGAAAGAGTAAAGATATTTCTAGAAGAAATTTTGAGGATGTATGTCATGCATCCACAAAAGAGGTGGGAGGGTTTCCTACCCTTAGTTGAGTTCGCTTACAAAAATGGGTACAAGAGTCACCAAAGATGAGTCCTTTTAAGGCCTTACATGGTAGAAAATGTAGCACACCCATAAATTGTGATGATACAGTGAGTAGGGTGGTTCTTGGGCATCATATACTAAAGTAAATAGAGTAGAAATTAATTACTATTAGGTAGAAATTGAAGGCAACCCAATATTGGAAAAAGAATTACATAGAAAAAAAGAGAATGCATGCAAAATTTCAAGTGGGAGAGAATGTGTATCCATTCATAATACCTATAAATAGTTCACTGAGAATAGGATCTCGTTCCAAGTTTGCACCAAGGTTTTGTGGACCATCTCAGATTTTGGAAAGAGTCGGCTTAGCATCTTATAGATTAGGATTTCTACCCATAGTGAAAGCTATACATGATGTTTTCCACAATTATTTTCTTAGAAGGTATGAAAATGATGTTAATCACATTGTTGATTGGTTTGTGATATAGGTGGAAATCGAGGGAAAATTCCAACCAGAACCATAGTGCATTCTAAACTAGAGTCAAATCACTCTCCATAATCGAGTAATAGAGTAGGTCAAGATGTAATGGAAGCACTTTGGAATAGATGAAGCTACTTGGGAAATGACTGATTAGATGAGTTTATCTTACCCATTTTTTAACTATGTAAATGAATGTAAAGGACTATGTGAATAGAAATCTCATGGGTGTATTTTTTCTTCTATTCGTAGAGCATCGAGGACATTAGAAACTATAAATTGTCACCAGGTATAAGACATGAAAATATGGGTGGGAACCTTTTTCCTAAAAAAAAGAAAATTGTACATTTTCCAAAAGAATGAAAAGGTGTTTTGGATGTACAAACACAGAGATAGCTACCCCGAAAAACATGCTAAATTTCATAATGATGTAGGGATAGTGTTGTTTACTGAGGGTGGGGGCCCCATTGTCTGGTCTCGGTGTGGGGTTGGTGAGGTAGATGAAGTGATAAAAATGGGCTACGTGAATAGAAGTATGCCAAGGCCAAATGTGGAATGCGTTAGTGCATCCTTCTTGATCTATAACAAAGTACAAGGGGTGGCCCAGGAATAGTGTTGGTAAGAAGTGAGTGAATAAGAAAGAGGTTGGTCTTCAAGGCATGCAAGTAAAGTGGTTCTCGGGCCTGAGTAGATGGTCATGGATCCAAATAGTATTTGGGGGTATATAACATGAGGTGATCCATGAGTGGGAAGTCTCTACCGACTCGTGTGGAAGTTTACCATATGCAAGGCGAGGTAGTGGTATACGTGGTCGAGAGATGGACCCTATGGTGCATTTGGAGAAATGATGTCAAGATATGAAAAAATTTGTAGGAAGTCTATAATTTTGAGTCGTGAATGATACCTACTTTGTCACTTGTCCACTGAGGTGTTGATCATGGTAGGATTTTTATGGTGTACCTACGATTTCAATGGCCAATACCCCAAGTGAAAACATATTTTTGAACATATGTGATCAAAAATTGAATTGGGGGAAAATTTTTGATAAAACCTAAACGTGTTCATAATTTCTCAAAACCTTAATGACTAGATAGGACTCGTCTTCCTAATTCCAACGTACTTCGTTTCGCTCAAAACGGAGTCTGTATGAGAAAGTTAGAGCGTTATGATCATTTGCACAAACAGACAAATTTTGGCCACAGGGATGCTGACTATGCCTCTGTACAACTTGTTTTCCTTTGAGATAATTGTGGTAAATAATCATGCCAAAGCATCTATAATTTTTTGTTGTGTTTTTTAATTTTGGAGGACCAATGTATAAGATAACTTTTAGCAAATAGTTATTGTTTAAATCTTCCAAATAATATTAGTAATTATAAGCAAGGGCTGCTTTTTTATCTCACACAGTGATTAAGATTTTGTAAATTGGTCAAGTAGACTTATGTAAGAAGATATGATTATCAAATATTCAGATTGAATTATTCAATAAGTCATAAGCTTGAAAACCTTTAAACAATGTTTAAAAGTTCAACATAATTCATTTAACATTATCAAGATGCTGACAATTTGTAAATGAAAGGGACTTACATCAACAAATTGTTACGTAAATCATTCTTTATATTGATAATAAATTAAGGAGGAATTATAATATTACTGAAACACAGTTAATATCACCTAGTTGTCTTGATAAAAATCAAACATAGGAAGAGACAAAATGTATTGAAAACTGGAAAAAATCATAGAGAGAACAAAGTTGTATGAGACAAATTCAAAATCCTTCTTCTATTATTGATGTTGGCTTGAGGGGTCCTGACCTAGGTTTGGTGTGCAAGGTTTGCCAACAAACCCCTATACTACTGGCCCTTTCGGCAGTGACCTACTTTCGTAGGTCACAGTCTCACCCAAAGTAGTATGGGTGGGTGCTAGAACCAGGTTTCCGCACCTTGAGAAAGGAAGGGTAAGGCAAGCAGAGCTGTGTTCTGTTCAGATTACCTTATCTCTTCGTAGGGTTAATTATGTACCTAATTGCATCCACGTGCACTAGATCTATGATTATATGATTTCTATAACATCAACACATCATTATATAAACAGAGCGGAATAGATCTAGATCCAATCATTTAGTACACATACATTCGCAGCGAAAAGATAGAAAATACCTAACACAACAATTATCAACAATTCATACAACAGTACTCACATATTAAGATCTCTAATATTCCTTCGCATTCATTAATTCATCAATCTTTCCTTACAATTCCCTTCCCAACCTGCGCACACAGCAGCAGGGTCCGCACACAGCTAGACTAGGATCTCCGCACACACATCCAGTAGGAGTCTGTTCCCCAAAACCCAAACAGATAACTAAAAAACAGATCACATCAATAGCTCATAAATTCCTATCCTTTACCATTCGAAATGCATCTCTATTTATAACAATCTAGCCTCAACATTCCTATGGTATGCAACCCATGGTTTTCGGACCCCTAGTTTACCCTTTGACCCATTACAATACGTTCGAGGCTTTGACCCGCCCCAAAACTACTATGCTATGCTAAATATAATAAAAAATAATCAAAATGGACCAGTTTCATAGCTTGTTAGGAGACCCCGTTCCAAAAGTCCCCCAACACAATCTTGTGACTCGTCCCGAGTCACTGCACTGGTGTGACCCCATAGTCCGCAGCCCGATATGGTTTGAGTCGACTACCATTGACAAAGCCAGGAATGAGGTCACCATGCAGGGTAGCTAACTGGACTGCTTTTCCATTCGTAACCTCCCTAACTGTGTAGGGACCCATCCAGTTCTGCCGAAATTTTCTTGGATGTTTCGCAAACTGGCTATCGTATAAATGGACGAGATCACCTACGACGAATGTCTTCTGGCGAATGTGTCAATCATTCCAGGCTTTATCCTAATCCTTTTGAACCTGCTGGTGAAACTGAGCAATAAACCGATCTTCCTCCAAAGCCACCAGTTGCACCAGGCGTTCTTCTATGATGTCAGAGTCATCCATATTCGTGAATGCTGCGATGCGTAAGCTAGGAACAACGTACTCTATTGGCATGATGGCCTCCTTACCATAGACCATTCAGAAGGGTGTCCTGCAGGTCAGCTTTTTGTAGGTCGTTCGGTATGCCCACAAAACCGAGGGGATGCGAAAATCCCAGTCACTACGATCAACATTACAAACCTTCGTTAATGTCTGCTCTAAAATTTTGTTAAAAGCTTCAACCGCCCCATTAGCTTGGGGATGATATGGTGTACTGTTGGCATGGTAGATTCAGAATTCCTCATTCAAAGCTTGGATCGTTTGGTTAACAAAATTCATACCTCTGTCGCTCATTAGGATCTTCGGGCAGCCAAACCTGGTCAGAATTTTCTCAAAGATGAAGTGTGCAGTAGTATCAACAGTACAATCTTTTACTACTTGTGCCTCAGCCCATCATGTGACGTAGTCAGTGGCAGTGATAATGTAGCGTGTGCCTGTTTTCTTGCCTGGTGGATTGATAGGTCCGATGAAGTCAATGGCCCATTTATCAAAAGCCTGTAGGGCCATCTAAGGCTGTAATGGCACGTCATCTCGTCATGAGTGTTGGCCAGTTCGCTGGCATGTATCGCATGATCTACAATGGGTGTAAGAATCCTGATGCAGGGTAGGCCACCATAAGCTAGCCCTTAAAATATTTTGTGCCATATCCCTGCCCGCATAGTGGCCACCTGCGACTCTGTCATGTGCTTCTGTGAGGAAGGTGGGCCATTCTTCTTCCAATACATATCTGCGGAGTATTTCATCGGTGCCTAGCTTGTATAGCTGTCCTACGATGATAGTGAAGTTTGCAGCCCGGGTAACCAACTCCTTCTTCTATTGTACTGAATACAAAGCAGGGGCCACACCCGTATTAAGGAACTCAATGATATCAGCAAAGTGAGCATCAATCATCTTAATGGTAAATAGTTGCGCATTGGGTAAGCCTTCATCCAAGGTAGTGGGTTCTTCCCCTGTATCGATATGAGACAGGTGATCCAGGCCTGCATTCAACCGCCCAGGCTTAACGATGATCTCAAAATCATATTCCTAAAATAGCAACAGCCAGCGGCAAATATTCCCCCCCAACGCAGGCTTGTTGACCAGGTATTTCAAGTCCGAATGGTCTATGAACATCTTAAAGTGTCCACCCAGCAGATAGTGTCGATACTTTTGTAGTGCATACACCATAGCCAGTCCTTCGCGCTCAGTGGTAGAGTAATTTCTTTCGGCACTTGAGAGTTTGCGATTGGCAAAGGCAACCGGGTGATCAATATCTCCTTCGCCAGGATGAGTGAGGACCACCCCCAGGGAAATGCCTAACGCATCGACATGTACATGAAATTCTTTTGACCAGTCAGGGAATATCAGTATGGGCGCCAAAATCATATTCTCTTTTAGCAGTTTGAAGCTCTTCTGACATTCATCATTCCAGAAAAAAGAGACATTTTTTTTAGTAGTTGTTCCATGGGTGCTGTAATCAGAGTGTATCCTTGAATGGATTTTCTGTAATAGCTCGTGTGACCGAGAATGGAGCGCAACTATTTCTCCATTGTGGGGGCTGCCAGGTTGATAATTACGTCTATCTTTGCAGGATCAACCATCAGTCCTTGCCAACAGACTATGTGTCCAAGCAAGATTCCGAAAGGTACACATAAGATGCAATTTTTGATATTCAAGGAAATCTGGTGCTTCCGGCATGCATCCAACATTAATCATAGGTTTGAGACATGTTATTTCACTAAGCCAAAAACTGTCCAGTCATCAAAGTAAACCTCCAGGAACTTATGAATAAATTCTTTGAACACAACCACTACGACCCATGAAAAGATAGCAGGTGCGTTCTTAAGGCCAAAGGGCATGACACTATACTAGAAGGAATCCCATTCGGTGGTAAAGGTGGTCTTACTGCGATCCTCAGGTGCAATTATGATCTAGTGGTATCCCGAGAATCCATCAGTGAAGGAATAGGCCTCTTGGCCACCTACGCTATCAAGGATTTCATCGGAGAAGGGAGTAGGGAAGGGGTCATGAACACAGGCGTCGTTCAGCTTTTGTAGGTCCACACAGATGCGTATTTCCCCCTTTACCTTTTTCTCCTGAACGACCATTGGGCTCACCTAATATGATTTTTCAACTGGTTCAATGATACCTACGATCAGCATTTTTTCCAACTCTTCTTTGAACTTTTGCTTATACTTAGGATTCAACTGGTAGGGTCGCTACTTGACGAGTCGCGCCCTTGGCTTCAAAGTGATGTGCATAATGCCGAGGTCCCCAGTGATTACTTTGAGCTCAGAAAACTTTGTAGGGAATAATTCCTGGTACTCTGTAAGTAGCTCAGCAATTTTTCCCACGGTGCCTTCATCCCAATAGTCCCCAATTTTAGCCAACTTAGGGTGTTCTTCTGTCCCAATATTAACTTCGCGTAGCCGGAGAGGTTGCGTTACATCAAACTCCTAGAGCGATGGTCCAATAACGGTACGTTCCCCTTCAGACTCTAGAATAGAGATATTTTGTGGGTTATCCTCTTCTTCGTTAATCGCCAAGCTCTAGTAGTTGACTATGTCTTACATCTGGGCCTCCCATGTCAGAACGGCTGGTGAGGTGTGTGGATGAGGATTCTTAAATATGAATGCATCAATGTCTTGTAGGGCTTCGTCAAGCATCTTTGTTCCCCCAATAAGTCTAAATGTTCCAATAAGGTCTTCTTTTAATATTTCCTAGTGGCGGGTCCGCTGATGTAACTCTGCATCTAAGTACCAAGTAGCAGGGATAGGGCCCAAGGCATGTATAAATAGATGGATCCATTCGTCTGGGGTTCGGTCGGCCCATCTGGTTGTCCAAGGACGCAGATGCGCGCAGGGATCTTCGGGCCCCAGTAATATCTTGGTGCGCACATTAGCGGGAGGTGCGAAACGTAGCACCATCCTATCCTGACACATTTCCCAGTCTAGAAATTCTTTCTTATGGGTATCCCACCAGTGTGCAGGTGTGCCACGCAGTGCCAAATTGAATGCCCAGAGCCGCAGATATTTTCGCACCCTAGCCTCTAATGTTCTTAAAAAGTCTTGAACAATAATAGACTCATAAAAGTGGGGAAGGTCCCTTACCTCCGAAGTAATGCAGTAGAGGGTCCTTATAACCCAAGGGCATCGTAGTGCTGAGACATTGTGTAGCTGGGTCTGCCAACTCTCAAGTTCTTCATCCTGGTCAGAAAAGTACTCCCTGTTTTTCTCCCAACCAAATACTCTTCCTGTTGTAGGGTCACCCTGGTCTTCATCCTATGCTGTCAGCCTGTAGATGTGATCGAGTTCCTCCTCTTCATATGCTGGTTCTGTATACCGCATACCCTCAGTGGGGTCCAGTGGTACTATTACATGTGTACCATTTTTCTCAAACACCATGCTACATTTTTTTAGATTAATGACACCCCCTACATCGATAGCCCAGTCTAGTCCTAGGAGTGCAGGATAGGGATCCGTATCTTCCACAATTTCTATGACCTCAAAATCAGTTAGGACCCTTACTCCTGCGATATCGACCACAAATTTTGGCAACCTTCCCAGAGGGATGATCTTCTGTTGATTCGCCATTCGCAGCTGGATGGTGGGCCAGTATAATTTAGGTTCTCCCATTCATTTCCATGTCTATTTTGGTAAGACGTTTGCATCAAATCCAAGATCAAGAATAACCTGATCCATCTCATAGTCACCAATTTGTGCAGTCAATCGCATTTCCCTCCCAGTGTGCCTTTTGTAGCTGTGTAATTTGTGTACTTCCTTAACCTCAGCCGCAGTGCTGGGCCGGGCTGCGCAGTTCTGTAGCAATACTTGAAGATTTTCTCCAGCCTGTGGGCTACGTAGTAGCTTCAAGCATGCCCTTAACAGGGTTTCAACTTCCTCTTCTATCTGGAGGTGCACTGGCGGCTGCGCAGGGGCTTCCAGCGACTCTTGTTTTCTGGGATTTGGTTCTTTCTGGGTAGCAAGATCCTCCCTCACTTCCTGGTTGACCATGTTGCGCATTATGACTTTTATACTGGGATCTTCACTCCTTAGCTCTGTCTTGTCTCTCTGTACATTTTGGGTGGGGGTAGATTGTTTGTCCTTCATTCTTGTTAACAATATTGGGAAGTATTCAATTTCATGGTCCAGTTGTCTGCAATATTTACAGGACTACCTAGTGGGATTTAGGCAGTACCTGGCGAAGTGCCCTACTTCTTTACAGTTGTAGCAGATCAGCTAGCCCCGTCCTCATCCTGTGCTCCCTCCTCGTCCCCCCTGCCCCCTGCAGGGGAGCTACGAAAGATCGCGGGAGATCTCGAAGAGGCAGGATCGGACTATACTCTATAAAGGTTTCCCTGATCTACCAGTAAGTCATATGTGCGACAATTTTTCTCATCGTGCCCTATAGATCAGCAGAACCTGCACCATTTTTGCTTCAATTCACCCCTATTTATCCGAGGACACTGGGCTGTATCATATAGTCCCGCTACCTGACAATATTCGCACCAGAGGTCCGTAAGCTCTGTATTTCTAGGTGCATGGCCCCGAGATTCTCCTGAATTTGTTGTACTCCTTCCCTCGTGTCATCCTTAGGCGCAACTTCAAGTTTCATGGTAGCTTCTAAGGCTTTTTCCTGCGATTCAAAGGTCTGGTGGCCCATGGGTATGCGTAGGTGAGGTAGTAGCATAGCGATGAACCATTCCGTGTGTTGTTTGTCGTTGTACTTGAACTCAGCTTACTTGATCGCTTTCTTTAACCATTGATTGGCCTCCCATACTGACTCAGATGTTCCTTGCTTGAAGCCTTTTACTTCCGCAACCAGCTGGGAATAGGATTTCGGCTTTCGGAATTGTTGTTTTAGGGCAGCCTTAATATTTTGAAGCGTTGCACTCCCGTTCTGAGATATATACCGCATATACCAGTCCAGCGCCCTCGCTTCGAAAGCCAAGGATAGTTGCGCTCTCTTCACAGTATCACTTACCACCCCTTATGCCGTCCATACTGAGTCAGCCACAAACCAAAATTGTTCCATGTCCTCATCGGCCGCTCCTTTAAAGGTAGGTAACTTTAAGTGAGCTGCCATGGGCTCCTCTGGTTTATCTTCCCGGGGCCCTATCATCGGGGTAGCTAATGGACCTTGTGTAGGTCTCGGCAGATTATGAGCAAAGCGATTGTCTCCCCGACTGTTTCGATAGTCCTTACCGCTCCGCGTTGCACTTCCACCCAGAATATCACTCATTCAACCCCACGTTAGATCACCAATGCCATTACCCGATCCTATTTCTCAGACTCCTTCCGGTCTCGACAACGGAACCATTTGTTGGCTTGAGGGGTCCTGACCCAGGTTTGGTGTGCAAGGTTTGCCAAAAAACCCCTATACTATTGGCCATTTCGGTAGTGACCTGCTTTCGCAGGTCACAGTCTCACTCGAAGTAGTATGGGTGGGTGCTGGAACCAGGTTTCTGCACCCTGAGAAAGGAAGGGTAAGGCAAGCAGAGCTACGTTCTGTTCAGATTACCTTGTCTCTTCGCAGGGTTAATTATGTATCTAATTGCATCCACGTGCACTAGATCTACAATTATATGCTTTCTATAACATCAACACAACATTATATAAACAGAGTAGAATAGATCTAGATCCAAGCATTTAGTACACAGACCTTCGCAGCGAAAAGATAGAAAATACCTAACACAACAATTATCAGCAATTCATACAACAGTACTCATAGATTCAGATCTCTAATATCCCTTCGTATTCATTCATTCATCAATCTTTCCTTACAATTCCCTTCCCAACCTGCGCACACAGTAGCAGGGTCCGCACACAGCTGGACTAGGATCTCCAAGCACATAGCTAGCAGGAGTTCGTTCCCAAAAACCCAAACAGAGAGCTAAACAACAGATCGCATCAATAGCTCATTAATTCCTATCCTTTACCATTCGAAATGCATCTCTATTTATAACAATCTAGCCTCAACATTCCTATCGTCCGCAACCCATGTTTTTCGGACCCCTAGTTTACCCTTTGACCCATTACAATACGTTCGGGGCTTTGACCCGCCCCAAAACCCCTGCACTATGCTAAATATAATAAAAAATAATCAGAATTGACCAATTTTGCAGCTTGTTAGGAGACCCCGTTCCAAAAATTGATGATCCAAAAACTTGTACAATTTTGCTTACAAAAATTCGCTTATCCAAGGGTGAAACCCTTGATAACTCGAAACAAGATTTATTTATACTTATTTCAAAAACTTAGAAATATCTTAACTGATTACAATAATAGAATGAAGAAGAATAGAAGAAGGAAACAGATGGATGAAGTGTCTCTTTTTTCTTGGAAGTTGTTGATGACTTGGCCCCTTTTGATGGAAGTTGTTGCTGACTGGACCCTTGAAAATCTGATGTGCTGGCAAGCTGTAAAAATCACTCTTTTACTCGATGGTCTCACAAAATTTATCCCATTTCTCTTGACTTGGGATTTCTACACTGATCATCTTTCTGAAAATTTCATCTACTTTTGTATATCTGTCAAAATTTGGTCTTTGAATGAATAAATGTTCAATTTGAAGTTTAATGATCAAATAAAACTACAGAGCTTCAAGAAATTCTTTCCCTGTAACCTGTCCTTTGATACCTGCAAATTTTGACTTATCTATTGCAATTGTGTATAAATTTTTACAATAATATTCTAATTTAATCATCTTATCATCTAATCCTACCAATCCTGGAAGTCCTTTATGAGTCAAAACATTAAAATTAGTATGAAATATTTGAACAACAATATTCAAAGCTTCAAATTTGGTACGCAATTGGTTGATTAAATTTATTTTCTATAAAAATTTCTTGATCTCCAAAATTGTTGCATTTATGTCCAAGATGTTGATTTCTTCCAACTCTTCTGTATTCTTTGAGTTCAGAACCTTGATCATATCAGTGGCTTCACTTGGCTTCTTTTTGAGATGATATTTCTTCCCTTCAATGGATGCTCTACATTTGGTAATGAGCTCCTACTGTTCGAATATAATCTGTATGGATGCCCATACCTCTTTCATATACTTGTTGATTTATTCCCAGATGTTCTGCTCAGCTTCAACCAGAGTTGTTGCCATTAAGGATTCACTCTCTAGTTATTTTATCTTAATTCCTAATTGATGATTATTTTTCATTTCCTCCATGTATAAATTATCATTTTTAATCTTCTGTGACTCAAGAATTTGAAACCTCTATTGTAATTTCTCATATGCCTATTTCTGAATAGCCAAATCTTGTGCTAGTTTTGTTGCATCGGTTGTTGTCAAAGTTGCTGAAAGTTATATACCTGCAGAAGATATTTGAGTTTTTGTATTAGGATCAGTATTCATCTGAAGTGCTGATTTATCTTTCAGTAATTCTTCAATATTTTCTTCCATCTTTCTAATTTGCAAATTTGATCAATTTCAACATCTCCTCTTTGTTGTATTCATTCTCTGCAATCTCATTTGTCTGTGTATCTTCAATTGAGGGAAGTTTGAGTTGTTTGAGCAGAGAAAATATGTATGCATTATTCCTTTTAATGATTTCCTCAACTAATTTGCAGTCTTTTGGATCATACCCAACTCTCACTACAAGGTCTTCCAAATACTTCAATCTGTTGTCTTTGGCCAATGAAGACAATTTTTCAATCTTCAGTTGATATTGAACATTTGATAATGCAAATTTTAGTTTGGAGAGTGACATGGATAATGTTTTCATTGTTGAAAATAACATCTCTCAAGACTGCCTATGCATGTTGTTGGCTCAAGGGGTCCTGACCCAGGTTCATAGTTCAAGGTTTGCCAACAAACCCCTATACTATTGGCCCTTTCGGCGGTGACCTGCTTGCGCAGGTCAAAGTCTCACCTGAAGTAGTATGGGTGGGTGCTGGAACCAGGTTTCTACACCCTGAGAAAGGATAGGTGAGGCAAGCAGAGCTACATCCGGCCCTGTGATACCCAGATCACCTCTTTCTGCGCAGGGACGATAGGTCTCTTTTCGCATCCACGTGCACTAGATCTATAATTATATACTTCTAGGACATTAGCATAATATTGCATAAAACAGAACAAAACAGATTCAGATACAACAAACACACTTACACAGATATTTTGCAGCTTGAATACAGAAAGCGCATAAAGCAGTAATTACCAATGATTTGCACAAATAGTACACATAGATTCAGTTCTCAAGCAACCTTTCTTATTCATATATTCATCAGTTCCTTCTTACAATACCCATCCCAACCTGCACACACAACAGCAGGGTCCGCACACAGCTGGACTCTGGATCTCTGCACACACAACCAGCAGGAGTCCTTTCCCCAAAAACCCAAACAGATATCTAAAACCATAATTCGTATCAATAGCTCTTCATTTTCTACCTTACAATACAAAATGTTCCTCTATTTATAATAATCTAGCCTAAACTTTCCTATGGTCCGAACCATGGTTTTCAGACCTTTTTCCCATTTTAATGCTTTTGGAGCTTTGACCCACCCCAAAACCCCTGCGCTAGACTAAATATAATCAAAAGTATTCAAAATTGGACCAGTTTCGCAGCTCGTAGGAGACCCTGTTCCAACAGTCCCCCAACACAATCTTGTGACTCATCCCGAGTCACTGTAGTGGTGTGGTCCCTATCTGCACACACAAGGTTTTGAAAACGGTGATGAGTGGAGGGAGCACTTCCTGACTTTGGGCAGCAACTCGTTGTGCGATATTGACAAGCTTCAGGGAGGCAGGCTCTTCCAGAGCCATGGTAAGCTACTCCAATATCCGGTGGAAGTGTGCAATGGCGTTATAAGCACCCTGAGATATCTGGAAGGCAGTATCATCCCATGGTCTCAAGCGCTTTCTGACGACATGCTTGGCATGATGGAGATCTACAAGTGTGTCTATGAAGGCGCTACGGGTTTTTAAGAGGGCTAGGCACTGCGCAGGGACGAGGGAAGGCAAGGTAGCTTCGACCTTATCGAAAGTAGCTTCCGTCTGTTGTAAGTCTTCCTCGACACGGTAAAGCATGGGGTGGAACCGGATCACTGTCCAGAGCTGCGTAGCTACCTCGACCAACTGAGTGCCTAGAGTAAGATGTTCCTTAATAATATTCGTTTCTTCCGTGATCAATGGAACCCATTGTGCCCAAACTTCCGGGGGTATTTCATGTTGCTGCCGCGTAGTCCGGTCACGGTTACAGATCTCTTGCAACACAATGATGTATAAATCCTGTAATTCCCCATGGGGTAGCTGCGCCAAGTATATTTTTAGGTCCGTAGCTGTCGAGGCGTGGTCAGCAACCATGATAGAGTGAGGTAGAGAAAAAATATGTCGTTCGCTGGTCGGTAGTCTGGAACTACGGAGAAGTCGCAACGTATCCTTATATCGCTTCATCCCTTCCATGCGCGGGGCTAGCTACGACTTGACTATGTCAGTGTTGGTGGCGAACTGTGGCAATTGTGTTCCCTCCTTCGTGGTATCGTCTGAGGCCATCCGGCTGGGGCCTGCGATCATTCCAGGGTTGTAAAGGTCGTGAAATCCCGTTGTGCAGCTATGGTGACCCTCTACACAGGGTTCAAAGTCAATTCTCCCTGCGGGGAGCCAGAGGCCAATCATCTTATCAATATTAACATCCCCAGACCCTCTCAACACGATGTCTATAGGCATTGAACAGGTAGGTACCGAAGGGTTAGGGATTGCCATAGCAAAAAAAGAATAGGCTTCCCAGAAAACGTTAAATATCCTAATAAGCAAGCAGGAGAATAACAGTGGCAGGGTACAGAGACAATATGAAGCCCTAAGTGAAGCTATCCTATTGACCTTATATTGTCCAGGGCTATCCAATGGTAGAGTAAACCTCACTTGAAACTTACCATCGATCGTCTAGAACAAACTCACCATAAATTGTTGTATTGATGGCTAGCCGCCCATTTTTTGTAACGGTAAGGTTCCCTTGTCACCAAAGTGTAGTGGTATGACAGTCATTATTCATACCTGAGGGCTTTCCCATGGATTTACAGATTCTGGATGATGCCTACATGCTACTTGCATACCCCGAATTAAAGCCGATGCCAAGTGTTTTGTAAAACAGTCCAGGTACCACTCCAGCAACTTGGCCACCATAATTCTTGATAGGCTTGCTTTTCCCTTGGTCAGGACATCCATGTGTGGAAGATCTACATCGAGTGTCCCTGTACCATCTGCCACCTCATATGTTCACAGACACTCAGCTCGCAAATTCTCCGAATTGCACGTGTATTGGTGCAGCTCCGCAGCTACATACCACGCAGTCGGACGCAAGCCTAGGTCATGGATAACCAGGTGAACTTGTTCGTTTGGGGTCCTATCAAACCTTTGTGTTTCCCATGCTAGCAAATATCTGCGTGGATCGTCTGACCCAAGGAACCATTGGATCCGTCATCCAGTTGGGGCTCCAAATCACAGGACCGTCTTATCCCAACACTCGTCCCAAGTGCAGAATACCAGCCCATGCGTATCCCACCAATGTGAAGGCGCTCCGCACAGAACTAGAGAAAGTTCCCCTAGCTTGCATTCCTTGAGAAATTTGGCTTCGAATGCATGTAAAAAATCCTTAATTTCACTCGCGTCCTCAAGGTAGGGCAGGTCTCTTACCTCAGCGGAGATGAAGCGGAAGTTCCTTGTGACCCGAAGACATCGTAGCGCCAAAACTTCATGCAGCCAGCCTTGCCAATTCTCTAGTTCCCTATCAGAGTTGGAAAAGCATTCATTGTCCTTTTCCCAGCAGAGTACTCCTTCTGCAGTCGGATTAATCCAGTCTTTGTCCTGCGTAGTCAATTTGTAAATGTGATCTATTTCTTCCTCGTCACATGCTGGCTCTGTATACTGCGCACCTTCTGCGGGATCCAGTGGTACTATGATGTGCGTACCGTTATTTTCAAACACCATGCTGCGCTTTTTGAGATTGATGACACTGTAATGTTCCAAATTAGGAACAGCTACACAAATGGGAATATCTCAAGATATTACCAATGTGGAGGTCAGCAATACATAAAAATAAGTTGGATAATAGCAGTGAATGCATTAAAACCAAAATGATGGATGATCCACATAACCATTACATGAGATTATAGTAGCAAAAAATGTATAAAATATCTTGAGGAAATGATCTCTCAAGCTAGGCAATAAAGCCTCAATGAAACATATACATGGAAAATGGAGAAATACTGCTATACAAGAGAAGCCCTGGCTATGACTGCGCAATCCTTGAAGGAGAAATGCTGCAAAATTTCAATAACATGTAGATATGAAAATAGATAGCTCAAATAATAAGGGGGAGCAAGATCTCAACCCCGAGAAACATACAATACACAATCCTTGAAAGGATTGGCTGAAATAAGTACAAAATGGCAAATCTGCAGAAATGTCGGAGTTGCTGGGTAGCTGCAGCAACTCAAAAATGGAAATGGATGTAGATAGCTGATGATGCTGCAATAGATGTCTGAATCTCATCCAAAGGATCTCTAGAGTGAAAGGCTGATCCTCTCACCTAAGATCTCACCCTCCAAACATGTGGAGCAAGTCTCCACTGCAAATACACTCAGAAATAACGCAGTCTAGAGAAGGAAATGTGTTGTTGGTGAAGAGAAATGATTGTCCTGATGCCAATGATCTGCAATATGCTCCTGGATCTCCCTCACTAACCTCCCAGAGGAATAGGAGCTCCCTCCTGTGACAGATGAGCCAAGGAAATGGTGTATGGTGTCCTCCACTGCAACACCCCAGCAACACTACGTTATCCTTGAGTAGAAATAATGCAATATCTGGAAGGAGAAGCTTTGGTATTGAGCCAAGAGATATGGAGAATGAATAAAAATCCTTCAAGAGGCCTCTCAAGAAGGAGGAGGAATCCTAAATAGGAATTCCCCGGCAATCCTTGCTAAACAGCAAAAGAATGCACAATGTCTGAATAGACATGAAATGAATAATACAAGCATAAGAAAAAATGGTTGCCTTGCCCTCCTTTGAAACAAGTGAAATCTCTCTCTCCATGGGCCCCATCCCTTAGGGTTTCCTCCACCAAATATCCTCTTCCTCATTCACACTGCACTATCTTCCAAGGTAAGCCACTCCTCCTATGGCAGCGCTGTTGACTTGGTCAAACCTGACCTTGTCTTCATGCATTTTCCCCTTTTCATACTTGAGGGTGAAAAATAAAGAAACTCCATGGATCCCTTTCACACTATGAAGGATATTATTCCTAATCATGGGTCCTTTACCCATTTTATTCACCTCCTAAGTGAAATCAGAAAAAATTAATGTTCCAATTATCTTCATGAAAATTTTGGAACATTATAGTCCTCCCCTCCCAAATGTTGCTTGTCCTCAAGCAACTACAAGGATAGAACTGAAGAATCTCCACCCAAGGCATGGAGTATGAAATATGTTAAGGAACATCCTCCTCGTGTAGATCCTCCATCCCCCAAGAAATGATCCATACAAAGTGAGTTACCTCCCAATATGGCAACTCCTGACAATCACCTTCCACCTCAAGCTCTGGAAATGAAGGTGGGCTAAAAATCTGAACATGGTAAGCATCATAGCCTACCCCAATCTGTCCTTCTCTCCACTTATTATAAGTGTAGAGTGTGTGTTGATATTGGGCTGCAAAAGTATTGCCCTCACATGGAAAATTGGAGAACAATCCTCCAAAACGTTCTCCTCCAACATTGAAAAACAAGCTGGCCCAACACAATCCATCCATGATGAATAGGACATGATCATCATAGAACATCCTAATGAGAATTTTTTTGAAGGTTTTACATGATGGTAAATGATACAAACAATGTTTCAAAAGGACACAGCGCAGCCTCATCCACTTCAACTTCAGAAAATAGTATGACAAGTAATATACAAAAGTCATCACATCTACTAATGAATAGTAAATGGTTGAATGTGTTAACAATACATGATAAAATACTTGCCCATGGCTGTACAATGGATGGCTATCAAAATCATGGCTCACCTCAAAAGGAAACAAATAGGTGGCTATGGTGGCCATTTCTCTTCCCATGCTCCCATTAGAACATGTAGTGCAGAAAATATGGGAATTTTCTTCCCTCAAGGACACATCCAAATCATGTGTCTTCCTCATAATCATGCCTACAATAAAAATCATATCTTTATCAGAAAATGAAGTCATGATCAGCAACAAAATGAAGAAAGTGCTGAAGGTTTCATGTGGTGCAAGGAGGTACCAACAACTTCCCCAATAGTGATAGCGCAATTTTCCAAACTGCTGCTTTAGAAAATTACACGGCAAGTTGTTTTGTATTACATGGGTGGTTATGTATGTCATGATATCTACTGATATATAGAAAATGGCTGAGTATATCAACTGATCATACATGAAAAAAAACACTTGCCCAAGGCCATCTAAAAGATGGTTTTCTCCATCATATAAATTGGCCCAATTTTGTCCATGGAGCCCAATGAAAAACTTGCCCTTTTGTGGAGCAATGCATTGAATATGAATGGTAAGAGCATCAAAATGTTGTGTTATATAATCAATGGTTGCAAAAACAACATTATTACCATATTTTGAAAGCAAGATGATGAATGATCCCTCCATAGTAGTATGGCACATTCCCCGGAAGAGAATTGAACCATATGTTGCATAAAGATCACCCTCCTTATACTTGGAAATCCAAGTCAAGAATATCATAACAAGTGAGGTCATACCAATGTAATAGATGTCTCCATCCATTACTCCATCGATCTCATCTCCTCTTTTTCCTCCAAGTGCATTAAATTTGAAGTGATCCTGGGGAAACTCCATCAATAACCCCAAGCTCTCAAATGACAGTGTTGTTGGCCTCTGCAAATAATCTCTGGCCAACTCATAGCTCCATTCTTTGACATGCTCCTTGTCATATATATCTCTCATAACGCTACAATATATAAGAAGTTCCTCCGAAGGTGGAAGAACCCCTATATCATCAAAATTCAAGGAGATAATGCCATCCCCTCCTTCTGCAACATTATGCAAAGTGTGAGAGAAAATTTTCTCTTGCTCTCCCCAGAACAAGAAAAGCAACAAAATATTTTGTTGCCTCACCATACTCCCATCATACACATCATGTGATGAAAACACAATGAATGATATGGAGATCATACCAACACCATGCATCCATACTCTATGTTGCTCAATGATGCAAGCATCCTGCCACATCTTCTCCATCCTCATACCCTTGGAAAGAGTGTATGCCAAGTGATGGCCAAACTCCTTCAAGAGTAACCAGCGCAACCAAGCCTCCTGCTACCCAGTGTCATAAATCTGCAAGTAGCTCACCAGCTCCTTGCTCATCATCCACTCAAACAATTGTGGATGTCTCCTTCCATCCTTCGTCTTGGTACTCCTCCCATGAGGGCTACCATCATCCCAAATCAAACTCCTACATTTCATGGGATCTTGAAATGAAATCTTCCCGAGGATCAATTTGACCCTATGAGGATCCAAATGGGTGGTAGGAAAAACCCTCCCATCATGATGTGCATGGCTCAAGGAATGTCCAATATAGTCATGAGAGATGTTATCCATTCGAATATGTCCTCCATCTACTATCTGTTCCTCAGAGAAGGGAAGAACCTCCTCAAACTGATGAAGAATCTTGCACTCCATGATGTGCGGGAGTGCACCTCTACTGAAATATCTCTATGAGATCTCCTCCTCATGCGTGGTCCTGCAAAACCCAAGAGGCCTTGGATCTGCTGCCAGTAGAAGTCTCTCTTTAAGCTATGGAATGCTCATTGAGATATTGCCATCTAGAGAGGAGAAAGAGTTTCTTATCTCCAGATGTCTACTCCTCCTTTCTGCTCCTATCATGGCTCCATGAATGAAGCTGCCATCTGAATGTTCACATGAGGATTGGCTCCTCTTTTCTTCATTACTGCTTCTGTACAGCATAGTTCTATTCTGCTACTCTAGGTCAACTGTATGCAATGATATAGACTCATCCAAGGTGTTTGCTGAAATGAAAAGAGATGGATTTTCAATCATACCTTGGTGAAATTTGGAAGCTCCTTGCAAGGCTGCAAGAGTTTCCTCCTCATAAGTGTTCGTCTCCCAAACTGTTGAAGATGAAGGCTTATCCTCCATGGTCTCAATAGCACTGGTACATGCCTCAATAACTAGTGGTGAGGGCTCCTCCCTCCTTTTTCTAAACCTCTCGATCAATCTTTGAGAAAACTCAACAAGAGTAAAAACCCTCGCATGGCTTAGATGGCTGATCCACCAATTCTTTGCTTCACCTTCAAGGTGCAGCGCTGTAACTTCTATAGCCTCTCTGCCTACTATAGGATGTAGCAGGAAGAAAGCCTCTAGCTTCTTTACCCAAACCTTTGCTACACAAGGGTGTGGTCCATCAAATGTTGACAATAGAAATCTATTGCCTTTCATCATCCCATAACTGTGGGGTCTTCTCTCTTCTTTCTGCTGAATAAATTGTGGAAAAGATAGAGCCTTTTGGAAGTCTCTAGGTTTTTCTCAGTATTCAGCTAGGTACTCACTTAGAATTTCGAACTCCAAGTGCTCTTCATGATTTTAGTCTTCTTCTTTGTGAGAGTAGGAAGTGCATGGTCCTTCCTCTTCTCCTTCTTCAATCTTCTTGACCTCCTTGGAGAGGTGTCCTCTGGATCTGAAAATAGATGAGAGTAAACTCATCTTCTTCAAAATTATGATCTTCTTGGGCTTAGACTCACAGGCTGAGCCAAGAAAGTTGCTTCGATACCACTGTAATGTTCCAAATTAGGAACAGCTACACAAATGGGAATATCTCAAGATATTACCAATGTGGAGGTCAGCAATACATGAACATGAGTTGGATAATAGTAGTGAATGCATTAAAACCAAAACGCCGGAAGATCCACATAACCATTAGATTAGATTATAGCAGCAACAAATGTATACAATATCTTGAGGCAGTGATCTCTCAAACTAGGAAATAAAGCCTCAATGAAACATATACATGGAAAATGGAGAAACACTGCTATACAGGAGAAGCCCTGGCTATGAATGCACAATCCTTGAAGGAGAACTACTGCAAAATGTCAATAACATGTAGATATGACAATATATAGCTCAAATAAGAAGGGGGAGAAAGATCTCAACCCTGGGAAACATACAATACACAATCTTTGAAAGGATTGGCTGAAATAAGTACAAAATGGCAAATCCGCAGAAATGCCGGAGTTGCTGGGTAGCTACAACAACTCAAAACTGGAAATGGATGTAGATAGCTGATGATGCTAAAATAGATGGCTGAATCTCATCCAAAGGATCTCTAGAGTGAAAGGTAGATCCTCTCACCTAATATCTCACCCTCCAAACATGTGGAGCAAGTCCCCACTACAAATACACTCAGAAATAACGCAATCTAGAGAAGGAACTGCACTGTTGGTGAAGATAAATGATTGGCCTGTTGCCAATGATATGAAATATGCTCCTGGATCTCCCTCATTAACCTCCTAGAGTAATAGGAGCTCCCTCCTCTTATATATGAGCCAAGAAAATGGTGTGTGGTGTCCTCCACTGCAACACCCCAGCAACACTACATTATACTTGAGTAGAAATAACATAGTATCTAGAAGGAGAAGCTTTGGCCTTAAGCCAAGAGATATGGAGAATGAAGAAAAATCCTTCAAGAGGCCTCTCAAGAAGGAGGAGGAATCCTAAACAGGAATTCCTCGGTAATCCTTGCTAAATAACAAAATAATGCACAATGTCTGAATAGACATGAAATGAATAATACGAGCATAAGAAACAATGGTTGCCTTGCCCTCCTTTTAAACAAGTGAAAGCTCTCTCTCCATGGACCCCATCCCTTAGGGTTTCCTCCACCAAATATCCTCTTCCTCATTCACACTGCATTTTCTTCCAAGGTAAGCCACTCCTCCTATGGTAGCATTGTTGACTTGGTCAAACCTGACCTTGTCTTCATGCATTTGCCCCTTTTCATACTTGAGGGTGAAAAATCAAGCTACTCCATGGATCCTTTTCACACTATGAAGGATCTTACTCCTAATCATGGGTCCTTTACCCATTTTATTCACCTCCTAAGTGAAATCAGCAAAAATTAATGTTCCAATTATCTTCATGAACATTTTGGAACATTACAAACACCCCCATATCTATAGCCCAATCTAGTCCTAGGAGTGCAGGGTAGGGATCCGCATCTTCCACAATTTGTATTACTTCAATTTCAGCTAGGACTTTTACCCCTGCAATGTCTACCATGACTTTTGGCAGCCTTCCTAGAGGGATGATCTTTTGTTGTTTAGGCTCTCCCATTCATTGACATGTTTTCTTTGGTAATACGTTCGCATATAATCCAAGATCTAAAATAACTTGATCCATTTCGTAGTCACCAATCTGCACAGTCAACTGCATTTCTCTTCTGGTGCATTTTTTATATCTGTATAGCTTGTGTACATCCTTGGTCTTGGGAATTGGATCGCACCAAGCTGCACAACTATGCATTAATTATTGAAGGTTCTCTATAGCCTGTGGGTTATGTAGCAGCTTTAGACATGCCTGCAGAAAGGGCTCAACCCCCTCCTCTATCTTGATGTGTGTCGGCATCTGCACAGTAGCTACTATTGTTTCTTGTCCCTTGCTGATGTTGGATCCTTCCCGAGAGGTCATATGATCCCTGGCAGGTGCTTCCTTTGCTCCCTAGGTGACCATCCCACTGCGAGTTATGAATTTCACACTTGAGTCTATGTTTATTAGCTTGAATTTAAATCTTTACACATTCTGCATAGGGGTGGGTTGTTTTTCCTTCATCTTGGCTATTAAAATTGGGCAATATTCAACCACATGGTCCAGCTGTCTACAATATTTGTATGATGGCCTAGTAGGATTTGGGCAGTCCCTGGCGAGGTGTCCTACCTCCCTACAGTTATAACAAATTAGCTACCCACGTCCTCATCCTGCGCTTCCTCCCCGACATCCTCTGCCTCTTGCTGGAGAGCCTTCGATGCTCACGAAAGTTCTTGGCGACGCAGGGTCTGATTGCAGCCTATACAAGTTCCCACGATCTATCATCAAGTCATAAGTGTGATAGTTCTGCTCATCGTGTCCCATCGACCGACAGAACCTGCACCACTGTTGTTTTAGTTCTGGGACATATGAACCTAGCCGAGGGCAATGGTTTGTATCTTGCATCCCTACTACATGGCAATCGTCGCACCATAGCGCAGGTTCGCTCGAGCCTGGTCGTGATAGGATGGGTTCCCCACTTACTCCTAGGCATATCGGACTAGGTCCTCCTACCTACATATAATCCGCCAATAGAGGGCACTGATCCTTCGCATGGCTAGATACTCGACATCGTATGCACCATAGATCTATGGGGCTTCTTTTCCTCACTCCTTTCACAGGTTCTGAATTTCCATGTGCATAGCCCCAAGCTACTCCTAAATTTGTTGTACTCCTACTGACGTATCTTCTCTGGGTGAAACTTCTAGTTTCATAGCGACTTCCATAGCTTTTTCCTACGACTCAAAGGTTTGGTGACTCATTGGTGTACGCAGGTGGGGTAACAACATAGTGATGAACTATTCCATATGTTGTCTATCGTCATACTCAAACCCTCCTTCCCTGATTTCTTTCTTCAATCGATGATCAGCCTCCCACACAAATTCAGACGCACCTTGCTTGAAGTCCTTTACTTATGCTACCACCTGAGAGTAAGATTTTGGCTTCCGGAACTGTTTCTTCAGAGTGTCTTTGATATCTTGAATAGATGCACTCCTGTTTTGGGAAATGTATTGCATATACCAGTCTAATGCTCTATCCTCGAATGCTAGGGACAACTGTGCCCTCTTCACTGTATCGTTTGTCACATTTTTCGCAGTCCAAACGGAGTCTGCAACAAACCAAAATTGGTCCATATCCTCATCCCCTACCCCCTTAAAGGTAGGTAGTATTAGGTGCGCAGCCATATCAATGTCCGGCGGGGGTGGTGGCATGGGTGAGTTCTTACCTTTTTGTGGCCTGGGTGGTGGTGTAGCTGGGGGGTCTTGCGCATCCGATTCTCACAAAAGGTTATAGGCAAATCTCCCCCCACTAAGTTTGGTCTGATAGTATTTGCCACTGCGCCTCACGCTCTCATCTAGATCTAAGGTCATTCAATTGGTATGACTACACAGAATGCTCTTTTCACATAGTAATATCTTAATCAGTAAGGGTAATGTCTTCAAAAAAATTCCCCGAAACCCTTTAAATAATCATTGTTCGGCCTCAGAGTAGGAAACAAACTGATCAATGGAAAATTCTGTCACAAATCCTCCTAGCACACTGTCTACCCAGTGATCTACTGTGTGTGTGATAGCATTATCAGTCCTCTCCAGCTACTGGATCAACTCTGGGGTCCACTGAGTGACTCGCTCATCCTTCCAACACTTCTGGAATTCTACGAGCCTAGCCAGCCACTCCTGAAGCTAAATTGAAAATGTTACAAAGAATATTTCATATCTTTCCGTAAGAATGTACCTTATTTTCCACCTTTCCGCTGTTAACTTCTCACTGCGATTTTATTTTACCGCAAATTCCTGGATCTGCTTTTCAAACCACTCCTCAATTTCCTTCCTTTCAGGATTCCAATACTCTCTTTTCATTACCCAATCCCTTTCTCAAAATGCTCCAGGTCCCAGCAATGGAACCATTTGTTGGCTCAAGGGGTCATTACCCAGGTTTGGAGTTCAAATTTTGCCAACAAACCCCTATACTACTAGCCCTTTCGGCAGTGACTTGCTTGTGCAGGTCAAAGTCTCACCCGAAGTAGTATGGGTGGGTGCTGGAACCAGGTTTTCGCACCTTGAGAAAGGATAGGTAAGGCAAAAAGAGCTGCGTCTGGCCCTGTGATACCCAGATCACCTCTTTCTGCATAGGGACGATAGGTCTCTTTTTGCATCCACGTGCGCTAGATCTATAATTATATACTTCTAGGACAGTAGCATAATATTGCATAAAATAGAATAGAATAGATTCATATACAGCAAACACACTTACACAAATATTTTGTAGCTTGAATAGAGAAAGCGCATAGAGCAGTAATTACCAATGATTCGCATAAAAAATACACATAGATTCAGTTCTCAAGCAACCTTTATTATTCATCAATTCATCAGTTCCTTCTTACAATACCCATCCCATCCCATGCACACAGCAACAGGGTCCACACATAGCTGGACTCTGGATCTCCGCGCACACAACCAGCACGAGTCCTTTGCCCAAAAACCCAAACATATATCTTAAACCACAATTCGCATCAATCGCTCTTCATTTTCTACCTTACAACACAAAATGTTCCTCTATTTATAATAATCTAGCCTAAACTTTCCTATGGTTCAAAAATCGTGGTTTTTGGACCCCTGGTTTACCCTTTTTCCCATTAAAATGCTTTTGGGGCTTTGACCCACCTCAAAACCCCTATGCTAGACTAAATATAATCAAAAGTATTCAAAATTGGACCAGTTCCGCAGCTCGTAGGAGACCCTGTTCCAACACATGTCCATCTGATCAATTGGATGGATTTGATTTACGTCAAAAGAGAAGACGGTCTTCTTGTACTCAACATGAGCCTTTGGAAATGGAATTGTTGCTTGAAGAAAGGCCATTTTCATCCTTCCTTTCTCACTGTCAAAGGCAATGAGAAGAATGTGCTGTGATGTCGATGTTTACTTCCAGAATTGACTGTAAACATCAGACTTCAATGCTTCATTCTTATGCTTGATGTCTAAGAATTTGGAGAAAATGTTTTGTTCTTCAGAAGAAATTGCATCTAAATGCTGGATAATCTCCAGTGGTTCTCTTGCAAGTGATGATGATGGAGGATTTTTAGGAACACTCGTGGATGTAGAAACTTCATTTTCTCCTAAATCCATAATATCTGGTTGTTCTCCCTCTGAAAGTAAAGTGGAAGCAAGCTTTGGATTTTTGTGTTGTAAGATAAATTCCTTAAGTGCTTCTTTGGCATGCGGAGGCTCTTCTCTGACTCTATTATGCTGTTTAATATTAGGAATAGGGGTTTGTATATTAGAGGTTGAAATAACTTGTTCATCTACCTCCTGGAGAGTTCCTTCAACCCATTCATCTTGGTTCATATATTTCTCTATTTCTGCTCTGGAGGTATGAGTATAGGAATTTGTTTTAAGTTCAACTCTCAAAGCAGAAATAATTCCATGGGGGTCATAGGACCAAGTAAAACTTGGTTGGAAACCCATTTTCTTTAACATTTCATATGCTTCATCACCAACTTCTCTGGTATTACAGATGAAGGATCCAATACAGGCTTTGAGTCTAAACTGAGGTTTTCTCTTTCCGAAGAAAAAATGTAACTCATCCATATTTAAAATTTGTCTAATTTACTCTAAGGAGAAAAATCTCATAGGGACATATCTTGGAAGCTTATATGATGTGAGTTCACAACCATATACCCTGATTCTGTGTAATTTTGATATAGGTACAAATCACAAGTTTTATCTTGCTCATTAAGGTGCAAGATCCTTTTGATTTCTTCCCCAATTCTGGGCTCTGATTGAATTGTAAGGAGTTGCCTTACTGGGTGTATGAATGAGTCTATGAAATATGAAAAATAAGTTTTTGTTGATGAAGCTCTGACCAAATCTGTCTAGTGAATCACTAATTGATTCACTCCTTGTGCATCCTTCTTGTTGAAGTGGATAGGAAGCATCTCTTCCTGCTGAAAAAGAAACATGTGAACAATTACAGAAGTATAATTGAACATACCCTGTGTGGTAAAGTTCATGAATTTTTCATGTATATTTTCAGCCAAGAATTGGCTATAATTATACATGAACAATGGTGATTTATCTTTGCTGAAAATAGATAAGAACCCCATGATGGGTTCATCAACAATTTGGTCATTTGGGTATCCTAACAGGTATGAAAGAAGAGATATGCAGTGTTTGGAGGCTTCAGGAAAAATTGAGGATGTATGGTGGATTTTTCTTGGGTAACTCTGCATCCTTAGGTACGAAAATATCGAATATCTAGGCTCTCTGAGGGAAGGATAGCTTATGATAAAGGTCCATAAGAGCAATAGGTCAGAAATGGGATAGGGAATCAAATGAAGGAATGAGTAGCATCTTTTTTATGGTTTCAGGGGATATGGTGATCAGAATGTTTCCATTCTGAGCCACCATTGATCTGGTTATAGGATCATATTGCTTCTGGAACCAAACAATTAGATGAGGAAAAGGGTGAGTCTGTGGAAAGGAAAACAAAGGAAACATGGATTCCCAGAACCCGATAGAGTTCTGCTTATCTATGTGCTTATGTTTTAACCAAAGATATAAATCATGGAAGTAAAATTCACAATGAGAATCTATCACTTTTAAAAAGGCATCGGTGAGGGGTATGAGGTCAAGGTTGAGCTGTGGTGTTGCAGCAGGGATTTCTTCTGCAACTGGATTGGTGACCTCCAAAACTGTATTCACAACCTGTACTTCTTCTGTAACTGGTTTCTTTGATTTTCCTTTAGGGGTCATTTATTTTTTAGTCTTGGCTTTAGGGGCCATGTTTATCGGGATATCGCCTGAGGAAAAGGGTTTTGAGGATCGGGTTACAGAAGGGGTGACATGGATACAAAAGAGGGATAGTGGTCGCAGAGTGCAGAGATGGCCAACCATTTTAAAAGAAAAAGTAGGGGAAAATCAATTTGGATGAGAAATTAAAGTAATATCAGGTTTTCTGCAGATGGTTTTATAGAATGCGATCTGGGTTTAAGATTCTGGGATATGACCGTAGGTGTTTAACAACTTGGATGAGGGTTTAATGCCTAACGTTGTGATTAAATGGTTCAAAAGTGGGATTAATGGCCAATGGAAATCAAACGGCTAAAGGTGGAATGTTGGAGAATAACAGTTAGGTGATGTGGTGGGAGAATATGGGATGGGCAACCAATGGTTATGGCGTGGGGAGGAAACAATCATCAGAGGTGAAACTACTGGTGGATTTTGGGGGGGGGGGGGGGGGTTGAGGGGGGTGTACCTTCCAGTTTCCATTTTTAGGTGGAGAGGGTGCGAAATGATGTGGTGCTGCCACATCACGAAGTGTGGCGGCCATTGAAACCACACTTCGAACCCCCCCTCGCATTAACGAGAAATGGTCGAGGGGGTTGCGAAGTGATCCTTATTTGTAGATCTAGAGTGGGTAGAAGATCAACCATCAAAACATGTCGATGCTTTATTCCTTGTTGATTTGACCCCTTTTTCGCGTAGTGACTTTATAATAAAGTCAAATGAGCGCTTATTTTATATCAAATTTAACAAATGAAAATTAAACCCTTTTTGAATAATTTAACATCGTAAATTAATTTCAATCTCTTTGTGTATCTGGCGCATTTAAACAAGCAGCCATATTTTTATTTCTTTAAAAGACTAAAGCATTCTTATTTTTTATTTTCTTGCTTTCCTAACATTTTTTCTTCTTGCCTTCTTTCGTTAGGGAAAATCTATTCTATCATTTTATTCTGACATGGATGTACAGAAGTATAAATTTTCCTAACATTTTTAAAATTTTCTTTTTCATCCATGTCCTAATTTAGCATTTTATTTTTATTTTTTAAACTACCATGCTAACTTATCAAAACTAGATAATGTTACAACATCGACTCCAGCTAGGGACTGTTTCCCCCTGTGGGATGCATAGAACAAGCAGTTCCATGTGCCTTCTCCTTGGGATATGGAGTCTTTGCTGTAGAAAACAAACAGACTTGAAATGATTAAAGAAAATGATAATGTACAATGATGATGTATGATATCCTTTAGTACTGTATATAATGTTTCAAAAATCTGCCATTGACAGGCAGTGTTGAGAATTGTCCTTCCAGATTTTGTAGCACAAATGTGTTGTTTTCCTTTACTTATGCAATGCTGGGTGGTCCAAACCATAGATTATCAAACTTACCATGTTTGCCTTTGTCTTCTCTCCTAGCATCCCATCTTAAGACTAAATCCCCTTCTCTAAAATCTCTTTCCGTGGCCTTTCTATGAAAAGGGTTGCTCATCTTGTTGTACATATTTACCCCTGCCTATGAATTTTGGGCCTGCTGCCTCATTCGAATCCATTTTAAATCTCCGCCATGGCTTAAAACCTCATGCTTCAGTTTGATATTATTATTTCCGCCCGAAAGTCTGCTTTACAATGGTCAAAAACCCAAATTTAAATATATCGGGCCCCAGTTCTAAGATGCTAGGCCCCGTGCTTTGAATACCACATGACCCGAGTCCAAGAATCACAGGCCAAAAGAAAAGGGGCTTATCGCTCACATTCCGGGTGTGATTATGACCATCCGATCAAGTTAGATCAACAGAGCGGTGATCATTTCACACAAAGGGCCCCGCGTGCAGGAAACCGGCGGTATAATCCCGCACCACTTCCGCCAGACCGGCAGTTTTTGGCCCAAGGTCAGCGATGCCATAAATCCCCTGCCGCGTGTCCCCATTATGGGTGGGAAACCACTTTTCCCCCGCGCGTTAAAGGCTGTGCGAAGGTTGGGTAGCGGAATCCATCCGCTCCGTAGGATCTTCCAATCCCCATCCAATGGCAGATATATGCTAGAGCTGCTCGCCCGTTAATATGCACCCGTTATATCCTACGGCCCACCATCGTGTCGCTCCCGTCCATTTCTAGCCGTTGATTCACGTTGTAATCCGACGGTCCATAGTTCAGTCTCCCCACCTGTTGACTCCGCCACATCGTCCATCCACCTGTCTCTGGTATGTCCACATGTTTTGGTCTCGTACATCCGTGAGATTCCTCCACGCCATATACATATGTGTGTTTATATGTTTTTATTCGTATTCGTTGTTATTCTTTCCTCACGTTCAGACTGTGTTATGTAAAAAGTCTGCATTTCGCCTATTTGTCAAAACCTCCACTGTTTCTTTTCCACCACCCTGTGTATTTCTCCCGGTCGACCAAGTATCCATCGTCCCCGCCTCCACCTGTGTCATTTTTCTCTAATATTTTGTGGGTTTTTGCAGGTTTCAAAGCAATAGACAGGGTGTTTTAATTCATGGTTTCCGTAGCAGAAGTTAAGAACATTTCAAAGGATGATATATTGCTGGAAAAATTTAAAGTGGAAGCCGAGGGTAGGTGTGAGAAATGATCGCCATTAAAGAATGAAAAAGATATGGACCTACAGAACCCTCCAGAGAAATTCGCCCCGCATTAAAGATCCAGGATTCAAATCCAAAGCTAAGGTCCGAGATTACAGTATAGAATTGCAGACTATCTCGGGGTTTTATGGCAACAGATTTTCCCTCTCTCAGTAAGAGGCTGACCAATGTATATTTTATTATTTGTGTCATGTTTATAAGGAGATTTTTCTCCTCAGCATTTATTTATAGTTAGTCATTCATAGTGTGGGCGTGAATTCTTTCCGCCATTTGATTCAAAATAAGTCATTAAATGTTTTCTATCTACCTCCTCCTCTAGAATTCTCCATCTCCTCTATAAAGGCCCAAAAATAAGACATTGTAAGGGTTCCAGATTTCTATCAGCAAACTGTGTAGCGAAAAGGCTTTGGTATACATCTTGTTAAATTTCCGTATGAAGGTTTAGAGCTCGTAGGGTCTCAGTGAGGAGGGGTCTCACTTCATCCATATTTTCTGCTATATTAGTTGCTTGAGGGGGGTGCTTTTAAAACGCCATTTTCATATAAGGATTCATAAATTGGTATGCCCTTATATGGTTCTTTTGTGTATTTGGGTATCAATCTCATGTCAGCTAATATCTTCTTTATGTTTCCTCACTGCACTCACTTCCTGATATTTGATTTCTGTGATATATTATCTGAACTGGCCCTCTTTATAGTAAGTGGTCTCTTAACTGTCTGATGTCTTTGTATTGGAGTTTTACATAATGTTCCTACATTATTCTTATTGTTGTGTCAGCTTCTGAGAGAGTTTGGTCCCATTCAAAACTAATTTCCTTGTTCAAACAAGAGATAGTAAGAGAGCTTTTGGACTGACAACCCAAACTATATAAAGAGTTCCTAGCTATATTAAGATGTCCTAGGCATTGGTCTATGGAAAATCTAGACTGTCTCTAGGGGGGTGACAAAATCATCCACAACATCTTTCTGGCGCCATTGCCGGGGAACGAATTCAAGAATATCAGTTTTCCCTGGGTCTCGACAAATTGTTTTCACTCTCTAATCAGGTGAGCACAGAGAGTTGAAGAGTTGCATATCTCTCACCTTGGCGACTCCACTAGTCTTTATTTGATAAATTTTATTGGTAGTCTTGGCTCCTCGTAAGCCACATTTGAGGTCAGATACATCTCAGACGAAAGCATCTTACGTGCCTGACCCAGAGAAGATCATTCATAAAAGAATTTGGAAAGAGAGGAAATCGGTTTGTGCTGAAAACCCTGAATATTCCATTGAAGATTATCCGCCCTCTTCTTCTCAAGAAGTTAGAACAGAAAATCCTGAGTTTTACTCAGAAACTCCACGTAGAGGAAGTGCCTGGATTGAAGAAGAATCTCATCCTACTTTTGAGGCTGAAGAAATTAAAGAGGTCACAGAAGTAGTTGTTGTTAACCGTGAGTTATTCCCATCCACACCTCAGGCTTCTGTGCAATATATTCCCATTGTTATTCATACTCCACTTCCTCCTACTCCTCTCCCTTCATTTGTTACTCAGACTGTTGTACAACCCCCACCTCCCCCAATGGCCAACGTTCCTGCTTTTCTATTGAACAAATATGCTCCCTTGGCTTTGCCTCAAGTGCTAAATGATATGCCACAGGATTACCTGAAGATTCTACCAAGATTTAATGGTGAAAATGAAGTTGATGCTCAGAAACATCTCGAGATTTTCTGCTCTTTTGCAGAAAACTTAAATGTTGAACATCTGGATGTGGTCTTGAGATTATTTGTGCAATATTTGGAAGGTGAAGCCAGGAAATGGATCAAAACATTGGGAAATCGTTCAATAACCACCTGAGATATCATGGAGAATACTTTTCTTAGAAAGTGGGGAGAAAAGAAATATCACGGTCAATGTCTCACTGAATTTAATACCATGAAGAATAAACAGAATGAAGGGGTTTCAGAATTTATCAAAAGATTCAATAAATTGTATCTGAGCCTGCCTCCCGAGATGAAGCCCCATGAAGCTACTTCCAAGATAATTTTCATAGCAGCCTTTGAGTTTGATTTTGGCTTCGCCTTGAGAGAAAGAAAACCTGCCACTTTGGATGATGCACAGTCAGATGCTCTGGAATTGGAAGCAAACTTTGCCTCCACTGGGAAGTTAAAAGGAAAAGTTGAACATGATACTAAGAGGAGAGGCAAAGAAGAGGTCTCCACCTCTAATCAGGAAAAAGACTCAGAAAAAATGGACGAAATAAGCAAAATAATAAAGAAGATGGTCAAGCTTGAACTGGAAGCTAAGAATGCAGCTCCCAAGAACTATTATAATGCTCCAAACAGAGGATATAATCCTCAGTATAGAAGGCCACCATTGCAGATATTGCCAAGAGAAACGAAGGAGCAACAAGACCAGGTACCTCATCCCTTGTACCTGGAAGGACCAGCAGATGACTCCACTGGAGATGCAGCTTATGGATTAGAAGATTCAAATCTGGCTTTTTCAAATAATGATGATATGGAATGCCCATTACAAGACGAAGACGAAGAAGCAGAGATCGATCATTACTGCAAGCAGTTTGCTGATTTCATGCAAGCACAGTTCAATGTCAAATATGATCTCAAATCTTCAAGAAAGAGGACCAGAACTCAAGACCAAGAAGAAGAGCCACCTCAAAAAGAAGCATCTGTTCATAAGGAATCAGCAAAGAAGAAGAATGCAGAAAAAGGTAAGAATCCTCTTAAAATACTCCCTTGCAGCGTAGTGATCAGATTCCTTCCTCTTCTAAAATAGTCAGTCCTCCTAATGCTGAGCCAGTGTCAAAAGAAGTCAAATCTTCAGTCGAAAATAAGGAGTCAAAAGAAGCCATGATAGAAAATTCCACATCTGATTTCAATTTGCAAAAAGAACTTGAGAAGATTAAGATTCTTGTCCCTCTGACTGAGTTATTAAAACAGCCTGTATATCAGTCTCAAGTTACCTCTTTTATACTTCCTCCTGAAATACCAATTGCACCTGACAGTATAAATATTCAAGAAGAAATACCCATGGTAGTCTTTGGCCCACATGTCGAGGAGATAGACCCTTCTACTCCTCCCTTTTATGTGTCTCTAGTCATTCATGACCTTCTGTTACATAATTGTATGTTAGATTCTGGGGCTTCCCATAATCTTATGCCTTTGTCTGTCATGGAGCAACTAGGGCTGCAAATAACCAGGCCGTATAAATATTTATATTCATTTGATTCTAAAAGAGTTAAATGCTTGGGAATGATTAAATATTTAGTGGTCAATTTGGCCCAAATTCCAGAAAATAGTGTGGTCATGGAAATTGTGGTTGCCGATATCCCAGCCCGCTTTGGCATGTTGCTGTCAAGGTCCTGGGGTACAAAAATTGGGGGATCAATTAAATTGGATTTAACATATGCTACTGTCCCAGTCTTTGGAGGTCAAGAAAGGAGGCTGTACAGGGAGACTAGATTTGTTAAAATGGTAACTAAGGTTGACTACTCAGAGAACTCTCCAGTCTATAACAAAGAGGGAGACTTCTCATGTTTGATGTTAGAAGAAAATCAAAATTATGCTCATGAACCCCTCTTTGGTCAGATTCAAGCTGAGCAGCCTAAAAGAGATCAGGAATCAGAAATTTGGACTTTGCATTTTGATGGAGCAAACTCAAGAGAAGGTAATGGGGCTGGTGTATTGTTGATTTCTCCTGCAGAAAGATGGGTGCCGCTGTCCTTCAAACTAGAATATGAGGCTACCAACAATGTAGCTGAATATGAGGCACTATTATTGGGATTACAAACAGCCAAAAACATGGGCATACAATGTTTAAAAGTCTTGGGAGACTCTGAGCTGGTAGTGAGACAGATAAAAAATCAATGCCAAACCAAACATCCTCGGCTTAGAGCTTATATAAACGAAGTATGGGACATGATAGAAAATTTCTTCTCAGCATTTAATATACAGTTCATGCCTTGGGAGAAAAATAGAATAGCAGATTCTCTTGCTGTAGCTGCCAGTACATTTTGTCCTCCTCAGAATCCACTTTTAAGATATGAGGTGGAGGTACGGTACAGACCATCCATTCCAGATAATGTGAAGCACTGGCAGGTATTCGAAGATGATGAACAAATAAAGAGATTCATGGAGACAGTGGGAGAATTCTCTAACATAGAAATTGATGATAATGAGGAGGAAGAAGTTGAAAATATTGCAGAAAATAAATGGGAAGAAACGATAGCAGGAAATAGAGTGCTGCAGCTGAAAGGAAATGTTATACCTAGAGGGCTGGTGCCTCTAGAAAGATTATTTAACAAAGATGATATTCCATTGCAGCCCAACAAAGTAACAGAAGAAGATCAAGTGGGAGATTTGAATCTAGGTACTTATGCAGATCCCAAAATTGTAAAATTATCCAAAAGAGTCCCAGAGGATTATAAAGAAAAATATTTGAAGTTATTTCAATCTTATAAAGATGTTTTTGCTTGGTCCTATCAGGACCTAAAAAATTTTGATGTAAATATAATGCAGCATAAGATTCCACTGAGGGAAGATGCAAATCCTTACAAGCAGAAACTCAGACAGATCAATCCTTTGCTGCTTCCCTCCATTGAAAAAGAAATAAAGAAATTACTGAAAGCTAAGATAATTGTGCCATTAAGATACTCAGAATGGATAGCAAATCTTGTTCCGGTTCGAAAGAAGAATGGAGAAATAAGGCTGTGTGTGGATTTCAGGAATTTGAATAGAGCATCTCTTAAAGATAATTATCCACTGCCCAAGATGGATCACATCCTGCAGAAAGTAGTGGGAGCATCCAGAATGTCAACGATGGATGGTTTTTCTGGTTATAATCAAGTGGATTTTTTCCCAGAAGACCAGAAGAAGACTGCATTTACTACACCATGGGGAACCTTTATGTATGCCAGAATGCCATTCGGATTAATTAATGCAAGAGCTACTTTTCAAAGGGCAATGGACATAGCCTTTGTGGGAGAACATGACAAGTTTTTGGTGGTGTATCTTGATGATATCACTATGTTTTCCAAGAATTATGATGAACATATTGAGCACTTAAGAAGAACTTTCGAAAAATGCAGAAGGTATGGCCTATCCCTCAATCCTCAAAAATCTTTATTTGCATTAGATAAGGGAAAACTCTTAGGGCACATTGTAACAAAGGATGGTGTGAAAATAGACCCTAAAAGAGTTGAAGTAATAAACAACATTCCTTTGCCTAGGAATAAAAAAGAAGTTCAGGTGTTTCTAGGCCAAATTAATTTCCTAAGAAGATTCATTCCTAACTATGCTGAGATAGTTAGGCATATAACTAATATGTTGAAAAAGGAGAGTGAAGTAAAATGGTCCCAGGAGTCTAGAGATGTATTCACAAGGATAAAACAGGCATTTGATGAAGCTCCTGTGCTAGCAGGGCCAGATTACAAAAATCCATTTATGATTTTCTCATTTGCTTCCCCTCACACAGTTGCTGGAGTGTTATTACAGAAAAATGAAGAGGGATATGAACAACCTATAGCTTTCTTCAGTCAAGTACTTTATGATGCATAATTGAGATACAATATATTGGAGAAGCAGGCATATGCCCTGGTAAAGTCCCTTAAAGATTTTAGAGTTTATATTTTGCAATCTCATATTACTGCATATGTTCCCACGGCAGCTGTCAAAGACATTCTAGTTCAGGGAGACAGCGAAGGTAGAAGAGGAAGATGGATTGCAAAAATCCAAGAGTATGATTTGGATATAAGGCCTACTAAGTTGGTCAAAGGACAAGGACTTGCCAAGATGTTGTCAGAGTCAAATCATCAAGCTCTAGGCATCAATCTATCCGTGATAGCAAATGAAGAATCTGAAAAAGAAGAGGAGCAGCAAGGACTAGAGTTGGCTACTCAAAAGGTACATGTGAAATATTTAACTAGTCCGTGGTACAAAGAAATTGTTGAATATATTTTAACACTTAGCTGTCCCCTGAGTTGTGATAAGGTAAAATACAGAGCTGTGAGGATGAAATCTCATAAATATGTAGTTGCCAATGGACAGCTCTATTGGAGAGACCCTCTAGGTATATTGTTGTTATGCCTCACAGAAAATAAAGTGTAGAATGTACTGACAGAATTTCATGAAGGAATTTGTGGGGGACATTACGGCTGGAGGGATACAACTCACAAAATCTTGAGGGCTGGTTTCTACTGGCCAAAATTGTATACAGACACTTTTTCTTGGGTCAGAGCATGTGACAAATGCCAAAGATTTGCAGAAAGACAAAAACTAGCGGCTTTGCCCTTGATTCCCATCCATGTAAATGAACCATTTCAGAAATGGGGATTAGATTTTATCGGAGAAATACATCCCCCATCAAGTGGCCAATATAAATGGATACTAACAGCCACAGATTACTTCACAAAATGGGTGGAAGCCATACCTACAAGAAAGGCTACATATGCTGTAATAATGAAGTTTATGGAGGAAAATATCATATCTAGGTTTGGCTGTCCTGCTAGAATTGTAACTGATAATGCACAAGCTTTTAAATCTGCCCGATTTGTGAATTTTTGCCAAAGATACAATATCATCCTGACTCATTCCATAGCATACTATCCGCAGGGAAATGGTTTAGCAGAATCTTCTAACAAAACCCTGGTGAGGGCCTTAAAGAAGACAATAAGTGAAAATCAGAAGAATTGGGACTCTTAATTAAAGTTTGCTCTATGGGAAAATAGAATAACCAGTAAAAGAGAAACAGGAAAATCTCCCTATGAGCTAGTATATGGGAGAGCTGCTGTGTTTCCTGTGCAATTAGCTGTGCCAGTGGTACGTTTTATGCAAGAGAATCAGGAGGAGCCAGATGACATGATAAGAAGGATTAATCAGCTGGTAGAATTGGAAGAAACACGCAACCAGGTAAATTAGAGATTGATAGAATATCAGGAGAAAATGAAGAGTGTCTTTGATCAGCATGCAAAGGATAGAAATTTTCATGTTGAAGACCTGGTTCTTAGATGGGATGTTCGCAGAGCAGAGAAGGGCAAGCATACTAAATTTGATCCGCTATGGTTTGGGCCGTTCAAAATAGTGAAGTTGGGAAGAAACAACACCTTTTATTTAGAAAATATATAGGGTGATCTGTTGGATGCACCTGTGAATGGCCAATTCCTCAAGCCATATTTCCAATTCTGACCTTGGCTGGGGAATGCCTGATTGTATATACTATATATAAGTTGTTTTGGTCTTCATTTTTATAAAGAAAAGAATGATGGCAATTACCTGAAAAAGAAGCGCAGGGGAATCGAAGAGCAGAACGAAATATTCAATGTTCTGCGTGTTCTCGACATGCCCGAGGACGAACATGTCGTCCCCAGATGGAGCCGATGTTGTACATATTTACCCCTACCTGTGAATTTTGGGCCTGCTGCCTCATTCGAATCCATTTTAAATCTCCGTCATGGCTTAAAACCTCATGCTTCAGTTTGATATTATTATTTCCGCCCGAAAGTCTACTTTACAATGGTAAAAAACCCAAATTTAAATATATCGGGCCTCGGTTCTAAGATGCTAGCCCCCGTGCTTTGACTACCACATGAACCGAGTCCAAGAATCACAGGCCAAAATAAAAGGGGCTTATCGCTCACATTCCCGGTGTGATTATGACCGTCCAATCAAGTTAGATCAATGGAGCGGTGATCGTTTCACACAAAGGGCCCCGTGTGCAGGAAACTAGCGGTATAATCCCGCACCACTTCCGCCAGACCGGCAGTTTTGGGCCCAAGGTCAGCGATGCCATAAATCCCCTGCCGCGTGTCCCCAGTATGGGTGGGAAACCACTTTTCCCCCGTGCGTTAAAGGCTGTACGAAGGTTGGGTAGCGGAATCCATCCGCTCCGTAGGATCTGCCGATCCCCATCCAACGGCAGATATATGCTAGAGCTGCTCGCCCGTTAATATGCACCCGTTATATCCTACGGCCCACCATCGTGTCGCTCCCGTCCATTTCTAGCCGTTGATTCGCGTTGTAATCCGATGGTCCAGAGTTCAATCTCCCCACCTGTTGACTCCGCCACATCGTCCATCCACCTGTCTCCCGTACGTCCACGTGTTTTGGTCTCGTACATCCATGAGATTCCTCCACGCCATATACATATGTGTGTTTATATGTTTTTATTCGTATTCATCGTTATTCTTTCCTCACGTCCAGACTGTGTTATGTAAAAAGTCTGCATTTCGCCTATTTGTCAAAACCTCCACTGTTTCTTTTCCACCACCCTGTGTATTTCTCCTGGTCGACCAAGTATCCATCGTCCCTGCCTCCCCCTGTGTCAGTTTTCTCTAATATTTTGTGGGTTTTTGCAGGTTTCAAAGCAATAGATAGGGCGTTTTAATTCATGGTTTCCATAGCAGAAGTTAAGAACATTTCAAAGGATGATATATTGCTGGAAAAATTTAAAGAGGAAGCCGAGGGTAAGTGTGAGAAATGATCGCCATTAAAGAATGACAAAGATATGGACCTACAGAACCCTCCAGAGAAATTCACCCCGCATTAAAGATCCAGGATTCAAATCCAAAGCTAAGGTCCGAGAGTACAGTATAGAATTGCAGACTATCTCGGGGTTTTATGGCAGCAGATTTTCCCTCTCTCAGTAAGAGGCGGACCAATGTATATTTTATTATTTGTGTCATGTTTATAAGGAGATTTTTCTCCTCAGCATTTATTTCAGGAGATGATTTGTAAAGTACATTTATTTATAGTTAGTCATTCATAGTGTGGGCGCGAATTCTTTCTGCCATTTGATTCAGAATAAGTCATTAAATGTTTTCTATCTACCTCCTCCTCTAGAATTCTCCATCTCCTCTATAAAGGCCCAAAAAGAATGCATTGTAAGGGTTCCGGATTTCTATTAGCAAACTGTGCAGCGAAAAGGCTTTGGTATATATCTTGTTAAATTTCCGTATGAAGGTTCAGAGCCCGTAGGGTCTCAGTGAGGAGGGGTTATAACTATAATGAGGATTCTGGTCTCTGGTATTTAACAGTATGTAATTTCTCTTATGTGTTAATACAATATATCTTTTCATGCTACTTATCTTCTTGTATCATGTTCTAGAATGCGAGTGGCTCACTAGTTTGCAGTAAGGATTCATCCTTGTTGATGCCCTTTCTGGAATTAGTCAAGCGCTTTAAATAGGCCTAGTCATGGTATACTGTTTCATGTTCACTTCATCCATATTTTCTGCTATATTAGTTGCTTTAGGGGGGTGCTTTTAAAACGCCATTGTCATATAAGGATTCATAAATTGGTATGCCCTTATATGGTTCTGTTGTGTATCTGGGTATCAATCTCATGTCATCTAATATCTTCTTTATGTTTCCTCACTGCACTCACTTCCTGATATTTGATTTCTGTGATATATTATCTGAACTGGCCCTCTTTACAATAAGCGGTCTCTTAACTGTCTGATGTCTTTGTATTGGATTTTTACATAATGTTCCTACATTATTCTTATCGTTGTGTCAGCTTCTGAGAGAGTTTGGCCCCATTCAAAACTAATTTCCTTGTTCAAACAAGAGATAGTAAGAGAGCTTTTGGACTGAAAACCCAAACTATATAAAGAGTTCCTTGCTATATTAAGATGTCCTAGGCACTAGTCTATGGCAACTCTAGACTGTCTCTAGGGGGGTGACAAAATCATCCACAACACATCTTATTCTGATATTTCCTTAGTTTATATTGAATATCATCTTTGTTTTCATTTAATTCAATAATATGATTTATTCTTATAGAAAAATCATCAATTTCATCAGTAGATTCTTGTAGAAACTTAAGCACAGGGAAAGCCAAATTTGTAGGAAAAATAACATCTTTACCATTGTAATACTCCCAAATAGGGAAGTAGCAATATTTGAACACAATAATGGAAATAGTAGTGATAAATCAACACATAAAATGTAAGAAGATCATATAGCCATCATATTAAGATCATAGTAGAAAAATGTATACAAGATCTTGAGGGAAAGGCCACTCAAGTTAGGAAAAATAAGCCTCAAGAGAACATGTACATTAAATATGAAGAACACTGCTACAAAATATTGCCCAAGGCTAAGAAAACAAAGTTTTAGTAGATATAACTGCTTCTGGAAAATTTCAAGACATATCTACTATTATTTGGCTTAAATAATGCTGAGAGTAGATATCTAAGCTCCCAAACATATTTCCAAGGTAACTTGGGAAGGGTTTCCTAAAATACACAAAATGCAGAAAATACAAATATGGCCATAGGGTTGAATAATCTCTGCAACTGGATAGTTGATAGGAGGTGGCTGGTCTGATGTATAAATTTATGAAAGATCCACCAATATATTTTCAAAATGAGAGGTTGATCCCCTCACTGAAAATATAGCTTCCCCAACTAGGGCTCCAAACCCCTCACTACAACTGTCCACTAAAATAACGCAATTCCTTCAGGAAACTACGATGTAGATGATAGTAGTAACTTAGCCTGATGATAGATGATGAAATGAAGCTCAAGTATCTCCCTTACAAGCTTCCGGGAAGAAGGGCTGCTCCCTCCACTGGAAAACAAGCTCAGAAGTTGGGTTTCTCAACCCTGCACTGTTGCACCTTGCAACTCAGCACATATCTAAAAAAAATCTGCATTGCAGAAGAAATTTGTAGCTTGTCTGGATGTTGGAGTGTGGAAATAATGCTTAAGAACTCCTCCTCAGTGGGCACTCAAATTCCCACGAGGATGAAGGTGGGATTCCTGCTTGGGAACACCCTTGTTCTAAACAGCAGTGCAGTCTCCGCTATACAATTGAAGAGAGAAACAAGTCATCCAGAACCTAAGAAAAATAATAATCAATCATGTCTTCTATGGCTACCATCCCCTTCCTTATATTATTGGTGAGATTCCTCACCTTGGGCCCCACTAATTAAATCCACTACTTCCATGCATGGAATCTCCCTCCAAAACAATGTTTTCCCTCGATGAGTGCCACTCCTTCCATACCAGCGCTATTGATTTGGTCAAAGTTGACCCAGTCTACATGCTCCAACCCCTTTCCACATGTTGGGGTTCCTATGATTTAGCCAAAGGTAAAAAATTAAATGAAAAAACAACATCAAACCACGTGGGATCCTAGGATCTAGCCCTCCTAGATCCAGAGAGGGATCTCTCTATAAGTTACAAAGACTGGTTTATCTTTTAAGGCTCAGACTATGATATTAGGCTAGTTATTAAGTACAAGGGTTTTTGTTTGTTTGGTTGGGTGTGATATTTAATTGAGTGGAAAGTCCTGAATATGAAAGAGTTTCAGAGGGGTGAAGGTGTGAATAATCAGAACAAGGCTCAACTAATAGGATGGGTATGAAACAACACTTAATCCATTGGGCTATGGAGTCACAAAAGGTTTTAATTGAAGAACAATTTTCAAGAGTGGTCCATGGGGAAAGTCATCTATAACAAAGGATCTCTTTAGATTAAATGATGGAATAGAACATTAAAGTGTTGAGAACAAAGTAAAGCTAACAACTCAATCAAGAATTAATTAAATCTACTGAACAAGAAAAAGCCTTTAAGTAACTGTTTTGAAGTAAACCAAAGGATAGGGCTAACCATAGACTTCTTTGGACAAAATTGTACTAAAGACAACTTATTAGAAAAACAATCCAGTAATCCCCTTTACTACTTTCAGAAAGGATGAAAACATATAAGAAAAAAAAGTGTAGCTTAAGATCAAGTAAGGAATTTGAACCTATCCTGGTTTCAACATACTCTTAGGGAAACTTTCACACCACCTTTTGGAGAAATAACTAGAAGATAGGGAAAACCATAGACTTTCCTAGTTTAACTGTACTTAGCATGTGATGAAAATATCATTCAAGAACAATGTTTAGAGGTTTAGACAGTAAGACATGGGCTCACCAACATTCCTTGATTGTTTGGACTGTATTAAATCATTCTTAAATACACAATTGAAGGAAAACATAAAGATAAAGCTTATCAGTGAGAGTAGGGTACTTCTAAGAGTAAATCCTAGCTCTATATTTGTTGTCCTTTATCAGAGAAAAATGGACAATTTTATGGAAAACATAAGAAGGAAAACAAGTACAATGAGAGGTACATCACCAATGGTATAGAACAGGATCCCATGAATCAGCTTGTATATTGATGTCAATCCAGTTACAATCTTCAAGTCCAATGTTTCAATACAGCAAAAACTTCTCTTCTTAGCCTAACCTCTTTGATTACAAACAGAGCTTCAACAGCCTCTGAGAACTATTTACATGCAGAAAATTTTGAGCAGCAAGTATAACATCAACAACCAACAACAACTCATCTTCTTCAGAAGTATTTATAGAAGAAAGAGGAGGTGGAATGAAGGGAAGGGTCTCTAGTTTCAATCAATACAAGTTAATGCTTCTCTGCCTTTGAGGGGCTCAATAGAGGATATCTCTGATGTTTTCCATGTATTAATTGGTTTTCACTTAATTTTTAGCTATTTGGCAGATTTTGTTGACTTTAAACTCTTTCAGGCAGGCTGGAAATAACTCTGTCTGTCTTTAACAAAATATCATTGAGTGAGGAAATTACTATGCCTTATTTTGATTTATTGAGGCTATAGGTGGCACTTTGGTAGCTGAAGAAGATAAATGGCCTCTGATGTGGTAGTGGAGGCATTTTTTACTGATATTTTTCTTTGTTTTACTTTAAAACACCTTAATTTTTTCTTGAGCTGTGTTTAGGCTTAATTAAGCCTTGATCTTCATCTTCGGGTCCTCACTTTGATACAATTTATTGTTCTATTTTCGCTTGCACAAGTGGGTGTTCGTCATAGGAAGGTTTCATCTGAGATTGAGGATCATGATCCGCTGATTTAAATATGAAGTTGTAACCCTGCTGGTTCCTTTCTTCGTCGATTTAAGCCACAGAGTCGTCACTCTGGGCTGAAAATGTCACCTGACTGTGACTGTGGAACTTCACAGGACAATTGCCATTAAAACCCTGCAAAACACAAGAACTTGTTATAAAAACCTGCGGATATGGTAGACTGTGTTCAGAGGTTTAAATGGAGGTGGTTCGAAGCTGTGAGAGTGGAAGGATTTGCAGCGGAGAACGGGTTTTTATGGTAAAACATTGAACTAGGGTTTCAAATTAAAATATGGCGCAAAATGAGAGTTGGGTGGTTTCGGAAAACCAACGGTGGTTTTCGTGTGGCATTTGGGGAGTAGGTGGTATTTTGCGTTTGGAATGTGATACCATACAATGAATGACATGTGGATTCTTAAAACCACTTCTATCGCCTGGAAGTAGCGCACTATGGAAAGGGGCCAAAAATTACGTGATATGGATTCTGGTCCATTGGATGATCAGTGATAGATAGGACGGTGTGGGTGACATGTGACAAGTCCAAAGATGCACGGGGCATGGATGGTGGGACCAAAAGTTGTGTCAGCACTTTTGTCACGTGGTGGATGGGTTAAAATGGAAAATGGGGTTTATCGGGTTAAGTCTTGATCGTCAGATCTTTCGACTGGATGGTCGAGATTCAAAGGGGAGACGAGAATGTTTAAAAAAGGGAAGAAGCCAAGGCAGATGGTGATGCAGAGAACGGGTATCCCAATAGCCGTTGATCTATGTAGATCAACGGTCCATATTCATTTTGAACCACAACGTCGGGAAATGGAAAAAATAGAAGGGGAAAGGAGTTTTGGCACAAAGGCTAATATGTTTAAGCACCTGATTGCGGGGCTTTGGCCATATGAGGGTAAGGGTTTAAAGATATAAGCCCTTGGGGGCTTAATAATTTATAATGCAAAAGACTGTCTTTAGGCTTAAAACAGGGATTTTAAAGCCAAAATGAGGGTTCCGATAGATGAAAGAAAGGATTTTAAAAACCAAATAAGGGGAAACATAAGGTTTTAAGAGGGTTAGGATGATTTAGGGGTTAAATGAAGGGGTTTAGAAGGATTTTATTAAGGGAATAAGGGTGAAAATGGAATTGTTTGTGAGTGAAAGGAGGAGTGAAATGATGGAAAATGGAGCCTCTTGAATAGTTTTTCTTTGGTAAACGGCAAGGTATTTGAGGGTTAATACTGAAACAACAATGAAGATTAATACCAAGGATAAAAGACATCATAAGACTTCAAGAACTCACAATTTTGAAAATGAATTGTTTCCTGAAGGCTAAAAATATTTAGCCACCATTTGGTATGACAAATTTTTATAAGTGGCTAACAGTGGCTCCACATGGGGATGGCATCTTCTTGAAGGTGTCAAGAACTTCAGACAAGTTATCTCTGGATGTTGATTAGTGCCTTGCACTTGATAATATTTTTTTTGTAATCAGCTGCTAACAAATATGGTTAGAACTTGACATATCAGCAGAAAAGATTTCCCAAACATCTACCTACACAACCTACTTTCTAACATTTTTTCTTCAGAAGGTGCACTTGGACTTGCAAACCTTTTCATCAATCATTCATTCTTTTATTGAAAGCATAAAAGTAATCTAAGTCTACCCTTATTTCTCCATGAGTTCAGATTAAGCAGTTGAACTCATAAGCTTCTCTACCTAAACTACTATCTGTTAGGATTAGACTGTCTAACAGATTTTTATTCTCTATATTTCTAAAGTAGAAATTTAAAAGTAGCCAAGTCAGGATTAGGTAGTCTGGCTTGCTGCAGATATTTGGCATAAAAACAAGCCACACATACGTTGAAATTTGCATAAAATTGAAACAAAATTGTGAAGTCTTAAGATTTGAAAATAAAAACATCCTTCATTATTCTTCAGCTCTGGTTTTGATTTTGTTTGAGCTATCTTCTCTTTCCTTTCACTGGTTCAAGTTTTGAGCTTTTTAGAACCAGTATTTTCTATCCTAATCTACCTTACTGATAAGCCAAGATTGAGCTATTTGGAAAATTTGATTCACTAACCTATCAACAGTAAATTTAAACTTATCCAATCATGATTTGACTGTATGATTGAATAGAAAGTGTTTCTTGTGGTAGTGGCATTTAAGCTTGCACACTTTCAGACATTGTTTCTCTTTTTTGGTATGGGGCTATACCTTTCTTGTTTTCATTCTGCCTTCTTTTTCTTATTATGTTGTTTTTGTATTTTTCTTTTTTCTAACTTTGAAAGCAGTGACAACTATGATATTTACAATGAGGGAAAATGAAAAAGCTTCAAACTGGTACTATTAAGAAAAATAATGTTTGAGCATCCTGCCATTGATAGGACCTCCAAAAATTTTAGTTTCATCCTGTTAGGGTCCCGTGATTTGGCTGATTGGCAAGCCAAGTGACAGGGTAACATCAAACCAATCTTTGGAGTCCAAGGACCTAGCCTTCCTAGACTCAGAGAGGGCTCTCTCTATTTGTGTAAGGGATATCTGTGTGTTTGCTTCTTGTGTTTCTAATTTTAGGCTAGTTATGAAGTAGGTTTTTGGTTTTGTTTTTAGGTTTGTGAGGGATGAACTGATCAAAGACTAATTTAGGTAAAAAGATGTCAGATCAACTAGGCTATGGGGTCGAAAAGGTCAAGAAAGCTCCAGATGGTGATACAAGGTATGTTGAAGGGACGATTTGATCAAGGTAAAATGGATCTTTGGGAGAAATGGAGTGGGATGGACACTAAATTTGTGAAGAACAAAGGATTTCAAACATAAATAGTTCAATAGCTGACATAAACATGGTAGGGTTAACCATTAATCATGAGAAATGTAACTATAAACTGATAAACGCATAGAAATAAACATTCAAGCAATACATAGAGATATATGACTCTCTAAATTTAGGAAATTGCTATCAGACTTTGGGGAAAGACAATTAAGACAAAAAAATAACTCAAATCATTATGAGGAAATGCCTATGCATAGTATTTCAAGCTATCAGACACTTTGAGGTGAGATTGCATAGTTTTAGGCAAAGGGCAAGATCAGTGCAAGCTCTCCTTGGTTCAACTAATGACAATCAAACAATCAAAGAAAGGTTTCAGAGGTGGAGCTATGACTAGCCATGAGTAAGAAGGGCATACCTTGAATCATACTTAGCATATATAAAACCATAAATGAAACAAGCAAACAATTTCTTCAGTTATCAAAGAGCAATCAAGGATTCTTTGATGTGACTAAGAAGGAAGAAAACATAGAAGCTATAAAGAAACAGGAAATCTGAGGTGCCTCCAAGAGCATGTCTCAGATCTATTCTCTACTGTCTTATAGCAAGCAAGAGCATGAAATATGAATTAAAATTAAGAAAACATAATAGAGAGTGACACTATACCATTTTACCAAGTCAAGGAATCCAACATCAATCCTCTTTCATTATCCAAAAACATTCAAGAAACTATCCAATGCATGAGACAAGTGTTTCTTCAAAGATTGTATAACCATAAATTGCTCTATATCATCAAGTTCAGCCCTATTTAAAATGAATTCTCTTGGAATATATAGGCCAATATGGAGGAGGAAACCCAACCAAGGCAACTAGCTAGCCATTGGCTCAAAAACAAATATCTTATCTTGTCCTTGAGGCTTTGCAAAGCCCAAGGCACAAAAAATCCAATAAAATATCTCAAAATGCTAAAAAAGGGAATAATTTTGAATTTTTATGACTGGAAATGTCCCAAAATAGCTTAACGCACATTTGGAGAGGCCACTTCAGAAAACTGCCTTTTTTGGCCAAAAAGCACTAAGGGTGCATCAGCAGAAAATTTCCTATCTTTCGGATGACTTTTGAGGGCCTTTCCGATATCGAAATGAGGCCTGTGATGGCTCTTTGGAAATATTTGGATGTCTACTTTCTAGAACAGCTTGAATTTTCCCAATCTGATGCCTAGAAGTCTGTCAAATACTAAACTGAGTGAAAAAACCCAAAAAATAGGCCTTGCTGATATGTGGGCAGAGTGTCGAAAAAGTGAGTGTTTTTTGCATCTTTGGGGGACCAAAAAAACTTAAAATGCTCTGAAAATTTCTGAGTATATGCCCCTAAATTTAATGCATCCAATGGTACCACTTTCAAGAGTTGAGGATGCTCCAAACCAAAATGGCAGCGCCCATGATTTTATGTAATTAGGCCCAAAAATGTCAGGAAACAAGAACATGTCAAAATTTTCTCAATTTTGTTGAGAAAACCCCTCAAGGGTTTTTAGAAACATTTTTAGAAGCTCGGGCCAAAATTCCAAGCCTAGATGTGTCTTTTTCCTCTTTTCTCACCGGGCGACCTCTTTGGGCAGCTTTGAGTTTTTCTTAGTTTTCTTCCTGGTTGTTTGGAATTTTGGCTTTGGTGAAGAATTCATGGCCCCTTGCCTAGGAGAGGCAGTTAGCACATGCTTTGGAGAGTGCCCTTCATGCTCTATGTTTTGCGTTTGCTTGCCCTCATCATTGCTTGCTTGAGGGCTATCATGATTCCCATCATTAGTGTCTCTTTGAAGAATGTTATGTTCCTCATGAATACCATCACTTTTCTTCTTCCTTAGTTGATAAACAATTTTCTTGTTTAAATAAAAACAAATTCACTTCTTTGAGCATTGTGTTGGAGCAAAGAAGCCTTTGACAAGATCTATTTGTGGTTTTTAGAAAAGAAATTTTCGTTTTGTTTTTGGCACAAAGACTCTTCCCCTTCAAACATTGCCCTTTTGAAATCACTGTTGTAAAAGGTGAACAAACACCTTACAAACTGATAGAAACCTTTTCCCCAATCACTGTCTTCCTTTGTGAGATCACTGCTTCTTTGTGGTTTTGATGGACATGGTGCTTTTTGAAATCATTGTTTTCAAAGACTACTTCAGATTTTTTAAATACCCTCTACACACACTCTGTTTTGTTTTCTTAGCTATTGTGTGAATCTTCAATTTTTCAAAGAAAGAAAACTCTCTTAAAATAACACACTGGCATTCCTTTTTAATAAACATGATATGTCTTGAAAAAACAAGCTCTGCTTTCCCTTTAACTGCCTCCTAACACTTTATAAACTTTCAACAAGCCTCCAAACAAATAAATTTCTTCCTTCAATCTCTGTTTTGTTTTTAGGAGTTTGATAAACAATGATGAATGCCCTCTTATCCTAAATCACGGTTTTCCCTTTGATTTAGATGATCATGGCGCTTTTTGAAATAAATGTTTAAAAGACTCTTTTCAACTGACAAAAATCTTCATCCCCTAGTCACTGTTTTTCTCTGAGTTTAACAAACATGGTGCTCCTTTGAAATCATTGTTAAAATGTTTCTTTAAACTGATTTAGAGGACCTTTACAACTCTGTTTCTTTGATTCTTGATGTTGCACCAATTTTTCACTACCACACAGCATAAAATAACTCTTTATATTGACCAAGCCTTCATTCTTTAACCACTGTCTAGGTGATCATTTAGAAATGTTTAGAGACCTTTGCAACCTCTATTTATCTGTCTAGCAACTGTGTATAGTTTTAGCTTTTAAATAACACAAAAAGAGCTTCCAAATTGACCCAAAAAACCTCCCTTTTTTACTGTTTTATCATCTACTAGCCCTGACCAAAGAGACCCTTTTTAATTTGTCAAATAACCTATCTCCCTTAATCACTATTTTTTAGCAAAAGGTTTGAAAAAGATCTCTTGGTGTTTTTTTTTGAAGTGGAAACTCCCTTTGTTTTGGCACAAACACCCTTTCCCTTCAAACCTTTCTCCTTTGTTATCACTATCTTTGAAAGGCAATTAGGGCTCTTTAAGACTGATGAAAAACCTTCCTCTATTACTGTATTTGATCTTTGACACCCACAACAACAAAAAAACTTGATTTTGACCAAAGGCCCAACCTTATTTACCACTGCTTCTATCCCTTTGATTTAGCAAACAAACTACCCTTTGCAAGCATTGTTTAAGACACCTTTTATATTGATTAGAAGACCTCCAAACAAACTCTTCTTTTTCCTTCTATTTATGTTATACTTTCCACTCAACCTCAGCTCCTTTAACTAATAAATAAATACCTTAATGAGGGAAATTTGAGGAATGTTTGAAAGCATAACCTTATCTTGAATGTGGAAAATTTCATATAAATATGTAAGAGAACTCCTGGCTGCATAGGTGCGCCGCGTTCTTTAGAAAAATACACTGTTAAAACCTACAGGCGCATCACGCACTTTTGCATCCGGTTTTAAAGGCCTTCCCGGTGTCGGAATTGGGCCCGCGATGGATCGTTGGAAAGATATGGAAGTATAATTTCCAAATATAGTTGATTGTTTTCATTTGATGTCCATTTGGTTGTTCAAAAATTGATTTTCCTAATACTGGTCAAAAATGGTGAATCCTGGTGCAGAAATGCATAGTGCTATTTGCAGGCCACTTTTGGATGCCTTCCTGGTGTCAAAATTGGGCCTGAGATGGCTCGTTGGAAATATATGGAAGTATAATTTCCAATTTTATTTTATTTTTCATTTGGTGTCCATTTGGTTGTTAAAAAATTGACTGTCCCAACACTGGTCAAAAATGGTGAATGCTGGTGCAGAAATACATAGTGCTGTTTGCAGGCTACTTTTGGATGCCTTCCTGTTGTCAGAATTTGGCCCGAGATGGCTCGTTGGAAAGATATGGAAGTATACTTTCCAAATATGGTTGAGGATTTTTATTTGGTATCCATTTGGTTGTTAAAAAGTTGACTGTCCCAATACTGGTAAAAATGGTGAATCTTGGTGCAGAAATTCTCCCGTGACATCTGTATTTTTTACATTTCTCACAAACCATGATGCCTGTGTAGAAACAGAAAGATTTTTTTCTTCTTGAACCTATGAGGGAAAAAAAAATCTCTCACATTTTTCAATTTCATCTCTGTTTTTTCATAAACTCATTTTGAAACAAACTGCCTGGGCGCTCCTTAACCTCTGTCTTTTATCATTCTAAAGGATGAGCCTTTTGACTGTGAGTGAAATAGGGCCTTATCACATCTTTTAACCTTTTGAATCAGCTGCTTCACTGTGTAAATATTTGGGGAGATGACCCTCTGTTTCTTTGTGAAGGAGGCTATTCTTAATTTTTCCAAACCAACTTCTTTTTTCCTATGTGACTTTGCTTGATAATATCTGGCCAAATCATCCTGATGATATGCTTCCTTCTGTTTCTCTGTGAAGGAGTTCTGGGAAGTTTTTAACAGTGATGTCATTAATGACCTCATCTTTAGCCTTGATTTGTTTGCTACTTTGGGCAAGGTCCAATCACTCCATGAGGGACTCCAATACATGTTGCTACCATTATAGTTGTGGGAGTGGCAAGCCTTAAAGCACAAGGACAGGTAATGGTCAGAACTGAAATATCAAACCTAAGTGCAAAAAAAAAAAGATTGCTAGCAGGTGGCAACTAATCTTCTGAATAGGAACTAAGTACTCCAGCAAGATACCAACCCAACCATGTCACAAAAGCCAATGCAAAAACGATGGGAGCAAAATATTGGCAATATAATCAACAAACTTCTGATATGGGGCTTTAGCCATTTGAGCTGTCTCAACCAAACTAACAATCTGGGATAAAGCATCATCTGAACCTATTTTTGTTATTTGAATGTGAAGAGCCCCATTTAATTTCAGAGTGCCTCTTATGACTGTCCTTCCAACCTCCTTGACACTTTGAAAACCTTTTGGCATGATAATTATACCCACATGATTTTTTTGGTTGCTTTTGACTGCGGTGTTACCTCCTCAAACTGTGATTTTGGCAACATTCTCATAGTTGTAGAGAGCCATTTTCTCATCTTCAAACTTATTTTGGGCCAACAGTGATTCTGGATATAGATGGACTATTTTGCAAATAAATAAACACATCTTCTGTTCCTTTGTCATGACATGATTTACCATTAGGCTCATTTTAATCCCTTTCACAGAGTCATTATGTTTATATGTGATGTCAACAGAGTCTGATAGATATCAAGCAAATTTTATAGATAGAAGAGAAGAGACTTATTTTGACACCATTCTATCATTGTTTTGATGATGTCACAAATGGCTTCAAACCATGAACCTTTAGTTACTTTCACTGATTTTCAACTTTGTCTTTTAAACAGTGAACTCATTTAAACACCATTTGAAACACTACTGATATATCAGTTGTTTCATCCTTTGGAGGAAGGTAGCTCACAACAGCCCTGAAATCATTTAAAAACATGTTGGCCCTCTGCTTGTTCATTAAGGAGGCCACATCATGCCTTTCTAACCATCTTCTCTTGCCTGGAGGAGGTTATTCAGCATGTTTCCCAACCATCTGCTCTTGCTTGGAGGAGGTTATCAGCATGATGTTCTCTAATATTTTCTCTTTTGAAGGAGGTCATCACGGTCATGACATTTCATCTATTTCCCAAACTTTGTCATATTTATTTGCAACACTTGTCTCTTCTTGGTATAGAAAAATAGGTAATAAAGTGAAATTTTGACAATCTGCTATATGAGGCATGTTATGAGATATGTATCCTTTTGTCAAAATATCTTTCTGAAATTTTAAACCAGAAACTATATGACATGTATTTGTAGAGTATTTTCTTTTCAGTCATTATTTACTAACCTTTCTTGACTGTGTTTGCAGAAGTTTATTAAATTTTCTCTCTAACTACTATTCTTATCCCAGGTTCAAGACAACATAAAAAGAAACTATCTTCTTATGTTCAGTTTGATAATGTCTTCTAGAATACTTGTACATCTCTGCTTCTGAAAGATACACTGAAACAATGTAGATCAACATTATATCAGTTTGGCTTTTGAAACATGTACTCCTGCTTTGTTATCATTGCAGCTCTCCATCTGATTAATGATGGCAAATTTCTTCAAAATGAGAGAGTTATTTGGACTTGTCTCTTTTCTCTTGTCTGGATACTGTTTGTCATTCAATTTTCACCCTGCAGAGATGAAAAAAATATGACTTTGAACCTTTGAAAAATCCTTTAGTGTCTTATGGAGACTTTTCCTAATCTTAAGGATATTATTTTAGACTGTGCACATGCTTATCTCTTTCTGTATTAGATCTTTGCAGAATTTTTTCTGGAATGAGACAATAAGACCTCTTAGTGGCGTGACCTATGGGTGTATCAAGAATTTTTTTTGTAGATCAAGTGCTAATTTAGGGTTGGTTGGTATTTAACAAAGGATTTTGGCTCAGGATGCTTTTTCCAAGGAAGGGATTCCCTAAAGCGCCACTATCTAACTTAGGGGAAACTTTCATTGATTCTGATTGTTTTTGACAAGAAGATCAGGGAGAGGAAGGGGGACACTTTGTAAAATATTGGACAGTGAGTTTCATGAGAAGCAAGGGGGAAATGATAGCGGATGAGAAATGACTAAGACAGCTATAAACAGGGACATTTTTCTGAAACAAGACATGAATTGAAAACTGAAGATTGCTCTTATCATAGGCTGACAGGAAGGGCTAGGAAGACAAAAATCTGTTTGGGGTTTTTCTAGATGAAAAATTGACATATGGAGATCAGCTTCTAGAAAACTCAGCTAAAGAATCTAGTCATCGACAATAGGTGAAAAATACTGATGAGTAACACATCCAATTACTTCAAGAAATAAGCATTGTTGCCAGCAGTAGAATGAATGAGATAGGGGCCTAGCCATAAGTTATCAAATTTTCCATGTTTGCCCTTATCTTCTCTCCTGGAATCCCACTTCAAAACTTTGTCACCAATGCTGAAATCACTTTCTTTGGTTCTTTTATCAAATAGCTTCTTGATGTTTTCTTGGTTGTGTAGTGCTCTGTTGTAGACTTCCTCTCTGGTTTGCTGGAGATGTATAGTCTGATGTATTATTCTTCTCATATCATCATCCTCAAACTGTACTTCTTGTATCAACTTCATGACTGACACTCCTAAACTGGTTGAAAAAATTGCATTTGTTCCATAAACTAGCTGGTAGGGTGACATTCCAATTGATTTCTTAAGTGTTAATCTGTCAGACCATAATGCATGTACTAGCTTTGTGTGCCATGACTTCTTATTATCTTCCAACAATTTCTTGATTATATTTACCAAACTCTTATTTGAGGATTCTACTAACCCATTACCTTGTGGGTAATAAGCAATAGAATGGCCCAACAAAATCTGATATTTATGACAAAATTCAACCATCTTTTTGGATCTAAATGCAGCAGCATTGTCAGTGATAATTTTCCTAGGACAGCCAAATCTGGACAAGATATGATTTTCAAGGAATTTTATGATAACAAAGTCTGTGGCTTGCCTAGAAGGGATGGATTCTATCCACTTGATTAAATAGTCTGTTGCAGTGAGGATCCATCTATGTTGGGTAGATGAGGCAGGATGGATTTCACCAATGAAGTCTAGACCCCACTGCTGAAAAGGAGCTTCAACAGTGATTGGTTGCAGAGGTAAGGGAAGCATTTTTCTTTTTCCTTCAAAAAGTTGGCATTTGTGACAGGCTTTAATCATTTTATGGATATCTTGAAAGAGGTTGGGCCAGTAATAACTAGCTCTAAGGATTTTATTGGCAGTTTCTTTCCAATAGAGGTGGCCTCCACATTCTACTTCATGGAACTCATGCTTGATCTTCTCTGCATCATTCTCAAGAAAACATTTAAGTAATAATCCACTAGCATTTTTCCAATATAAAAATTTATTCAAAATGCAGTAATTAACAACTTTCAACTTTAAAAACCTTGCCTTTGTTTAAGACAAACCATGAAGAACATTTATATTGAGAAAAACATACAAAATATCAGCATACCAAGATGAATTCAAAAAATGATCTTCAATAGTTGGGGTTGACAGCTCCTCCTGTTCATCTAATGCACCTAACATGTTTATATTAAGAGCTTCAAAATTAGACTCAGCCATTAATCTTGCTAGTCCTTGGCCTTTTATGAGCTTAGTGGGCTTGATTTATACATCATATTCAAGTATCACAACAATCCACTTTCCTCTTTTGCCATCTGGATCTTGTGTTAAAATGTCCTTAACAACTAAATTTGGCACAAATGCAATTATGTGGGAATGTAAAATGTAAACTCTGAAGTATTTTAAGGCTTTGACTAGGGCAAAGGATTGTTTTTCCATGATATTGTAATGCAGAGGTGCATCTATTAATGCCTTACTAAAGAATGCAATTGGCTGCTCTTGTCCCTTCAAATTTTTCTGTAATAGGACAACAGCCATTGTGTGTTCTGATGCAATTTAAAAAATGAAGAAATCCTTTGTAAAATAAGGACTAATGAGCATGGGTGTTCTAGTTAATGCTTGTTTCACCAGCTCAAATGATTTATTTGCTTCTAAGGTCCATTTAACTCCTTCCTTTTTAAGCATATGTGTCATGTTTCTAAGGAGTTCAGCTAAGTTGGGTATGAACCTTCTCAAGAAATTAATATTCCCAATGAAAGATTGAAGTTCCTTGATGTTTTTGGGATAATTGATTTGCAATATAGCATCAATCCTCTTTGGTTCTATCCTTATTCCATTTTCTGATATGATGTGTCCAAGAAGTTTACCTTCTTGGAGACTGTTGTCGATCCTAGACACAACCTTGAGTTGTGAAAGACTAGTGCCTAGGACATCTTATATAGTAAGGAGCAATATGATATAACAAGGATAATTAGCAAAACAAGGCTCTCATGCTATCTATTGTAAACAGGAATATTAATTTGAATGGGACCAAAACTTTCAGAAGCTTGATACAGAGAAAGAAATAATACAGAGGCAAGGTGTGAAACTCTAACATGAATGTATCAGAAAATTCAAAGGCATCTTACTACAAAGAGGGATGGATTCTAAATACTTCACAGAGATGAATAATCAGAAATTATCTACTACGTATGTAGAATAAAGAGAATACTAATTGTTGTTGAGACAATATCCAGAAACATATATCAGCATGCGGTGGGATTACAAAATTAAGAATCCACACATGATAACAACATTTGAAAATAATATCTCATAGCAACTAATATAGCAGAAGTACGGGTGAAGTGAAAATGGAACAGCATATCACGCCTGAGCCATATTTAAAGTGCCAGACGGGTTATGGCATAAGTATCAACTAGGATAAATTCATACCAAAACCAATGGGCTACTCGCATTCTAGAACATGATACAAGATGAATGGATGTAAATGAAATGAATCACTAAGCTACAACACATAGGAGAGAATTACACACTGTAAAGCACCAAGACCAGAATCCTCATTGAAGATAAAAATCCTTTTCATTGAGACCCAAAGGGATTTTCACGTTTGTATTAAAGCTTCAACAAAAGGCATGCAAGAAACTCTTTCACAGCCAATTCTTCAGAAAATTTGGAACCAGTTTTTCTCTTCGGTTCTTGCTTATATAGAAGCTTCAGAAAACATGAACGAGAAGATATTTTTGGGAAAAATATCTTCCTCGCGTGCTGGAAAATAGTTTGAGGTCTCCATCAAAAATAACCAAAATTCATGATGAGGAATTGGGGCATCTCATAATTGACAATTAGGCTCACGGCCGTTTTAAACAAAAATATCAAATAACAGTTTCTGACAGAAGGTAAAATGTAGGAGTGGAATGTGAATTCCACTTGAAATTTAAAAGTAACAAACTAAAATGGAAGTAAAAGGCCTATAGGGTCGAATCATGAATTGACGATGCTCGCTGACGAGGTGGAGTTGAGGCGGTCGTTGTCACAGATGGAAGAATTTTGGCTGAGAGGAATCGATTTGCCTCTGATGTGGAAGTAGAAGAGCGGCACACCTTAAAAGTTACGATTACGATTGGAGCTGTGGTGCGATGGGCGTGATGCGATTCACGCTGGACCGTTAGATCTATTAAGATCAACGACGGAGATCTCCACAGGAGTTCATAGAACGAGGCCCAATCGCATCGGGGTTTTGAGGTTTTAACAAAGAACTGTGTTCGCCGCGAGAATTCCGATTGCGATAAGTGCTTGTGGGATTAGCTTCTGGTCTTGGCACCTGGTTGCATGGAGGGGAAGTGGTTAAGGGGCTGGCCGAAAATGGGCTAAATCCTCATATGCAAAAGGTGATTTTTGGCTTATTTTTGGTGCATTTTGAGGCCCAAAAGGGGTAGCGGTAAGGGGAATGGATGGATTTTAAGCCAAACAAAGGTATTGGAAAGGTCTAAAATGGGATCTGGGTGATTTTAAGGGGTTAATGAGGAAATAAGTGAGGGGAAAAAATGAAGAAACAGAGGTTAAGTGGGAATGAAATAAGAGGGAAAAGGAGGCCTTTTGGGCATTCTTCTTTGCAAACAGATGGTTTTCAAAACTGGGAAAAATAGTGAATGTTAACCATATGATCAACATTGGCTCCACCTGGGGACGACACGTTCATCCTTGGGCATGTTGAGAACTTTGCAAACCTCTTGTTAATATTTTGTGTGGGCACCACTCTTCATCTCTTTTCATTTATCTCTTCATGATTCATCACGACACACACATCATTCGAACACAAATGAAAATAGAAAACTAATGTACTGTATGATACATCAGGATTTCTTGGCCTGAATCAGAAGTGGAAGTAAGGTTTGAGGAACTAGCTGTTTACAGGGGCATCAAGCAAGTCTCCCTGTAAATTTTCCAACCTGAAAGTGTTGTTTCCCCCTTGTTCCACAATTTTGAAGGGGCCGAACCAGAGGGGGTCGAATTTACCGTGTTTCCCCTTTTTAGCTCTTCGAATATCCCATATGAGCACCAAATCCCCAATCTGCAACTTCCTATCCTTGGCATGTTGATCAAAAAGGTCCTTCATCTTCTATTGATATTTAGTTAACCTGTGACTTACCTGGTTCCGCGTTTCTTCTAACTGTACCAGCTGATTGATCCTCCTGGTCACATCATCAGGTTCTTCTTGACTTTCTTGCATGAATCGGACTACTGGTAAGGCTAACTGTATAGGGAATACTTTTTCCCTCCCATATGCTAATTCATACGGGGACTTCCCAGTTGCTCTCTTGCTAGTAATCCTGTTGGCCCACAGAGCGAATTTCAACTGGGAATCCCAATTTTTCTGATTTTCGTTGATTGCCTTCTTCAGTTCTCTCACCAGGGTTTTATTCGAGGACTCTGCCAGGCCATTTCCTTGTGGGTAATAGGCCGTAGAGTAACCTCATGTAATATTATACTGTTGGCAGAAGCTAAAAAACTTTTCAGATTTAAAGGCCTGTGCGTTTTCGGTCACTATCTTGGCAGGGCATCCAAATCTGGATATGATGTTTTCTTCCATAAATTTTATTACCACGACATCTGTTGCATTCCTGGCAGGTATAAATTCCACCCACTTTGTGAAATAATCTATGGCTGTTAATATCCACTTATGCTGGCCACTTGAAGGTAGGTGTATTTCACCTATAAAGTCGATTCCCCATTGCTGAAATGGTTCGTCCACGTGAACCGGAATCATGGGCATAGGTGCTAGCTTCTATCTTTAAGCAAACCTATGACATTTCTCACAAGCTCTAACCTAGGCAAACACATCTCCAAAGAGTTTGGACCAGAAGAAACTAGCCTTCGGGATTTTGTGAGTAGTATCCCTCCAACTGTAATGACCTCCATAGATTCCTTCATGAAACTCAGCCATTATACTCTCTACCTCTTCTTCTGTGAGACACAGGAGCAGGATGCCTAAGGGGTCTCGCCAATACAACTGACCGTTTGCAACAACGTACTTCTGTGATCTCAACCTCAGTGTTCTGTATTTAGCTTTGTCATAGCTGGCTGGGCAGCTGAGTGTTAGAAGATATTACACTATCTCTTTGTACCACGGGCTGATGAGGTACTTCATATGTGTCTTTTGGGAAGCTATCTCTACTCCTTGTGGCTCTTCTTTCTTCTTAGACTCCTCATTTTCTATCATGGACAAATTTATACCCAAAGCCTGGCAGTTTGATTCGGACAGGATTTTGGCTAGCCCTTGTCCCTTGATTAGTTTAGTAGCGCGAATGTCTAGCTCATATTATTGTATTTTGGCAATCCATTTCCCTCTTTTTCCTTCGCTATATCCCTTGATAAGAATATCTTTAACAGTTGATGTAGGCACAAACACAGTGATATGGGACTGCAAGACATACATTCGAAATGCTTTAAGAGACTTCACCATGGCATATGCTTGCTTTTCTAATATGTTATATTTTAGCTCTGCATCACAGAGCACCTGACTGAAGAAAGCGATGGGCTGCTCATACCCTTCTTCATTTTTCTGCAATAAAACTCCTGCCACTGTATGAGGTGATGCAAATGAAAAGATCATGAAATGTTTGGCATAGTCTGGTCCAGCTAGCACAGGGGCTTCAACAAAGGCATTTTTTTATCCTGTAAAAGGCTTCTCGTGATTCCTGAGACCACTTTACCTCATTATTTTTCTTCAGCATGTCATTTATATGTCTAACTATCTCTGCATAGTTAGGGATAAACCTCCTCAGAAATTTAATGTGCCCTAGGAACACTTGCACCTCCTTTTTATTTCTGGGAAGAGAAATGCCATTTATAACTTCTACTCTCTTAGGATCTATTTTTACCCCATCTTTGGTTACAATATGTCCCAAAATCTTGCCCTCTTCTAATGCAAATAATGAATTTTGTGGATTGAGAGAGAGACCATACCTTCTGCATTTCTCAAAATTTCTACGCAAATGTTCAATGTGCTTGGCATCATCCTTTGAAAACACAGCGATATCATTGAGATAGACCACCATAAACTTATCTTTCTCCCCAAAAAATGCAATGTCCATGGCCCTTTGAAAAGTGGCCCCTACATTAATCAACCCAAAAGGCATCCTAGCATACATAAACATACCCCATGGTGTGGTAAAGGAATTCTTCTTCTGATCTTCTGGTAGTACAGCCACCTGATTGTAACTCGAGAAACCATCCATCATCGACATCCGAGAAGCTCCCACCACTTTCCGTAGGATATGATCCATTTTGGGCAGTGGGCAATTATCCTTTAAGGATGCTCGATTCAGATTCCTGAAATCAACACATAGCCTTATTTATCCATTCTTTTTCCAGACAAGGACTAAATTTGCCACCCACTCAGAGTACCTCAATGGCACAATTATTTTGGTTTGCAATAACTTCTTAATTTCTTTCTCTATGGAAGGGAGCAGCAGAGGGTTAATCTGTCTAAGCTTCTGCTTGTGCAGCTTCGCATCTCCTTTCAGAGGGATTTTGTGTTGCATGATGCTAATATCAAAGTTTTCAAGTCCTGATAAGACCATGCAAACACATCTTTGTATGACTGGAATAATTTCTGGTAGAGCTCTTTATATTCTCCTGGGACCTTCTTGGACAGCTTCACAATTTTGGGGTCAGCATCAGTACCGAGGTTCAGGTCTTCTACCTGATTTTCTTCTACCACTTTGTTTGGCTGCAGTGGGATATCGTTCTTGTCAAAAAATATTTCTAGAGGCACCAGCCCTCTAGGTATAATGTTTCCCTTCAATTGCAACACTTTATGACCTGCCACCTTTTCCTCCCATTTGTTTTCTAAAAAGTCCTTAGTTTCTTCTTCTTCACAAACGTCAATATCCATGTTTGAGAATTCTCTAATTGTTTCCATAAATCTCTTCACTTTCTCTTCATCCTAGAACACCTGCCAGAGCTTGATGTTATCTGGGATTGATGGCCGATAACGCACCTCAATTTCATATCTTAAGAGAGGGTTCTGAGGTGGAAGGAATGTACTAGCAGCCATTGCAAGGGAGTCTGCCATCCTATTCTGCTCCCGGGGCATAAACTGAATATTAAATGCCAAGAAAATTTTTTCCACCAGGTCCCAAACTTTGTTCCTACAAGCCCTCAGCCTAGGATGTTTGGTTTGGCACTGATTCTTCACTTGTCTAACCACCAGTTCCGAATACCCCATAACCTTTAAACTCTATATGTTCATGCTCCTGGATGTCTGTAACCCTAACAGAAGTGCTTCATACTCGGCCACATTATTATTGGCTTCATATTCTAGCTTGAAAGATAGTGGGACCCATTGGCCTGTAGGTGAAATCAATAATACTCCAGCCCCATTACCTTCTATAGAGTTTGCCCCATCAAAATGAAGTATCCAGATTCCTGTTTCATGAATCTGTATGGATTGCTCAGTCTTGATATGGTATAATGATGGTTCGTGAGCGTACTTTTGATCTTCCTCCAGCATCTAACATGAGAAATCTCCCTCCCTGCTATAAACTGGAGAATTAACTAAGTCGTCTGCCTTGGTAACTATCTTGACAAATCTAGTTTCCTGATACAGCCTCCTCTCCTGGCCACCAAAGACAGGGATAGTGGCATATGTTAGGTCAAACTTGATTGATCCACCAATTTTAGTCCCCCAAGATCTTGACAGTAGCATGCCGAAGCGAGCTGGGATGTCAGCCACCATGATGTCCATTACTACACTTTTTTCTGGGATCTGGGCCAGATTGACCATCAAATCCTTGATCATGCCCAGGAATTTAACTCTCTTGGAGTCAAATGAATAAAGGTCCTTGTATGGACGAGTGATTTGTAGTCCTAGTTGTTCCATGACTGAGAGGGGCAAAAGGTTATGAGAGGCTCCTGAATCTAACATACAGTTATGCAGCAGTGGGTCATGTATTACTAAAGACACATAAAATGGGGGAGTGGCAGCATCTAATTCTTCAACATGTGGGCCAAATACAACCACAGGCCTTTCTTCTTGAAGGTTCAGACTGTCTGGAATATGTATTACTTCTGGAGGGAGCATAAAGGATGTGACCTGGGACTGATATGCAGGCTGTTTTAACAATTCGGTCAAGGGAACTGGGATTTTTACCTTCTCAAGCTCCTTTTTTAAACTGAAGGCAGAGGAGGACCTATCTACTAACAATTATTTTGATTCTATATCTTTTGAGTCTTTGTTCTGGAGGGGAAGTTTGACTTCCTTTTTAATTTTTTGACACTAGGGGGTGCAGCCATTTGTGAAGAGGATGGAATTTGATCAGCAAAATGCAAATATTGGTTAAGAGGTCTCTTACCTTTGTCTGGGGTCCTTTGAGCCGTTGCCTCCTTTTGAGCAGGTGCTTCCTCTTGAGGTGTGTCCTCCTCCTGATCCTGAGTGTGAGTTCTCTTCCTGGAAGATTTGAGGTCATATCTTCTATTAAAATGAGCTTGCATGAAATCGACGAACTGCTTGTAGTAGTCATCGATCTTAGGATCTTTGGTGCTTTCATTAGCTTTTTCTTCTGCATGTTCTGGCACCTCTACTTCGCCACTTTCATGTAGGGGGCATTCAATTTCATCACTGTTTGATAAAGCAAGGTATGCCTCCTCTTGATCATAAGTGGTGTCTTCGGTAGGGCCATCTACTTGACCTTCCAGGTATAGAGGGTGTGGTACCTGGTCTGGCTGCTCCTTCTGTTCCCTTTGCAGTATCTGCAAGGGTGGCTTCTAGTATTGAGAATTGTAACCCCTGTTTGGAGAATTTTGGAAATTATTGGAGGGTGAATTCTTGGCCTCCATTTCAAGTTTGACCAGCTTACTTGAAAGGTTCTTAATCATTTTGTTCATTTCTTCAATTATGTCATTAGCTGAGTCTCTGTCTTGGCTAGAAGTAGACACCTCCTCTTTGCCCTTCCTTCTATCATCTTGATCTGGTTTTCCCTTTGATTTACCAGTGGAGGCGAAATTTGCCTCCAACTCTAGTGCATTTGTTTGAGCATCATCCAGAGTGGCAGGCTTTCTTTCTCTCAGAGAGAAACCGAATTCTGAATCAAAAGCTGCTACGAAAACAACTTTTTCAGCAGTTTGATGAGGTTTCATATCAGCGGGGAGGCTCAAATACAATTTATTAAACCTCTTGATGAACTATGACAATCCTTCGTTATGTCTTTTCTTGAGTGTGTTAAACTCAGTAAGACAATGTCCATGATCTTTCTTCTCCCCCCATTTTCTAAGAAAAGTATCCTCCATTCCTTCCCAAGTGGTGATGGAATGGTCTCCCAATGTCTTAAACCATTTTTAGGCTTCACCATCAAGAGATTGAAAAAACAGTCTTAAGACTACGTCTAGATGTTCCACATTAAAGTTCTCTGAAAAAGAGCAGAAAACCTCAAGATGCTTTTGAGCTTTAATCTCATTTTCCCCATTGAATCGGGGCAAGATCTTCAGATAGTCTTGTGGCATATCATTTAACACTTGAGGTAATGCTAGGGGGGCATACTTATTCAACAAGAAACTAGGAACATTGGCCATTGGAGGAGGAGGTGGGGGTAGTATAAGGGTTTGATGTGTAAGAGGAGGAGGAGGTGGAAGTGAAGTGTGAACAACAATAGGAATGTATTGAACAGTAGCTTGGGATGATGATAGAAAAGACGGAATATTAACAACAGATACTTCAGTGACTTCTTTGACCTCTTCAGCCTCTGGAGTGGGATGGAATGTGTAACGAGTGGTATCTATCGACTCGGCCTCGTCTTTGATTTGGATTTTTCCCAGAGGTAGACTGTCTGAGTAATAACTAGCTTCTCCCACAGTGGAGTCGGAACCTTGCACTAGGGCAACTTGAGAGGAGGAGGACGGAAAGTATTCTAAAGAGAATTCAGGGATCTCAGTATGGCCTGATGGTCTTTCTCTCCAACTCCTTCTATGTAGAATCTTCTCTGGGTCAGACACATAAGGTATCTTTGGCTAAGACGTATCTGACCTCAGGTGTGGCTTACGAGGAGCCAGGACTGACGGTAAATTTATCTGATAAATGAATGTGGAGTTGCCAAGGTGAGGGATCTACAAGTCTCAATTCTCCATGCTCACCTTTCTGAAGAGTGAATAAAGATTTTGTCGAGGCCCAGGGATTTAAATTTTCTTAACTTTATTCCCCAGCAACGGCGCCAAAAAAGATGTTTTCGATCCTAGAGACAGCCTTGAGTTGTGAAAGACCAGTGCCTAGGACATCTTATATAGCAAGGAGAAATATGATATAAAAAGGATAATTAGTAGAACAAGGCTCTCATGCTATCTCTTGTAAACAGGAAGATTAATTTGAATGGGACCAAAAATTTCAGAAGCTTGATATAGAGAAAGCAATACTGTAGAGGCAAGGTGTGAAACTCTAACACGAATGTATCAAAAAATTCAAAGGTAGCTTACTGCAAAGAGGGCTGGATTCTAAATACTTCACAGAGATGAATAATCAGAAAGTATCTACTACGTATGTAGAATAAAGAGAATACTAACTTTTGTTGAGACAATATCCAGAAACATATATCAACATGCGGTGGGCTTACGAAATTAAGAATCCACACATGATAACAGTATTTGAAAATAATATCTCATAGTAGCTAATGTAGCAGAAGTACGAGTGAAGTGAAAATGGAACAGCATATCATGCCTAAGCCATATTTAAAGTGCCATAAAGGTTATGGCATAAGTATCAACTAGGATAAATTCATACCAAAACCAGTGGGCTACTCGCATTCCAGAACATGATACAAGATGAATGGATGTAAATGAAATGAACCGCTAAGCTACAACACATAGGAGAGAATTAAACACTATAAAGCACCAAGAATAGAATCCTCATTGAATATAGAACTCATTTTCATTGAGACCCAATGGGCTTTTCACGTTTGTATTAAAGCTTCAACAAAAGGCATGCAAGAAACTCTTTCACAGCCAATTCTTTAGAAAATCTGGAACCATTTTTTCTCTTCGGTTCTTGCTTATATAGAAGCCTAAAAAAACATGAACGAGAAGATATTTTTGGGAAAAATATCTGTTGAAGATTGCAACAAGAAACAGTGAAGGAGGCATCCTGAAACATCTTTCCTGATCCTAGTTGAAAAGTGATCACCTAAACTAGGTGGGGGCCACACAAGTGATTTTTGTCGCAAAGTCTATTTTTAGACATATGGATCATGGTCTATGAGTTGCAGGATGCTATTTATGGATGATTGGTTGAGTTGGTAAAAATAGATGGACCTCTATTTTTAGACATTGGGCGGAATCTATTTTTAGACTGCCAGGCTAAAAATAGAACAGTCAAATATTGTTAACCCTTAATAATATTTAGACTATAAACATTATCTTATCTTCTTGGAGCACTTCAGTTTGATGCTTGGATGTGGCACATGTAGCTGACAGAAGGAAATACGCTTTTCCTAGGGGTTAGTTGAGATATTGCATGGTTGACTTCAGTTAGAACTCATGTGGCAGAGTTTGGTGGAGTTGTGTTTGGTTTAACTTAGTTGAACTAGTTGTATTTAGTCTAACTGATAAATACACTAGTGATGAGTGGTGTGAATTAATTATTAATTAGGTCACCTAATTATTAACTCATAAATCCAACTAAGGAATACATCCATTTAAAGCTTTGTAATGCATGGGCCAGTTCGGTGGAGACCAGTGTTAGAGGTGGGTGAAAGGGTGAGTGTGGCTATCAGTTGTGACTATACTTGTGCATGAGATTTGCACACACATTGATTGAGATTGCCAATGAAGATTGCATAGTATAAGCTAGTGGGATTTGAACTTGGATCTCATTCATTCTCATCTTGGATTGCGCAGTAGAGGCAGGCAAATAGTGGAGGAGATTTGAACCTGTGACTTGTTCAGATCTGAGCTAGTTTGTGTGTAACAATTGGAGATAATGCTGAGAGATTGTGAGGATTTTGTGCTATGTATTGTTACATGTTCTCTATCATTATAATATACAGATAGTTGGGGGTTTTCAGCTGTAAGCTTTCCCCATTACATACTGTGTTATATGTGTGCTTGATTATGTTTTAATGTGCACATGCGACTTCTTCTATTTCCGCAAATTGATGATCAATTGTAGAAGAGGTTATGTATTATGCATAGGCTTAAATAGTGTGTATCGGGATTACCTCGTGAATAATTTATCTATTATTCAGAATTTTCTACACGTTATGGAGCTAAATTCAGATCATCGGATCTATTACAGTGATTACAATTTATTTTGGTAGACAGAGTCTGTAAGCGAGCCAGGTAGCCTCTGGATCAATCCTTTCTCTGAAAGGTGATATATCCAGTAAATGCCCCTACATTCGATCTCTATGCTAGAAATACTTTGTTCTCACAGATCGGAAGCGGTTGAGTTTTGAGCTAGTGGAATTCGAATTTGCAGCAGTGTTTTCTTGGTGTTGAAGTCAAAATGTCTTATCCAGGATTGTGATTGGAGTATGCTCTTGAAGGCAGCTCGAATTATATTACATGGAGAGATAGGATGGAGGCGGTGTGAGATGATAATGGGCTGAAGGAGTTCATAGATGTTGAAGTCCCAAAGCCTACTGATGCTGCTCAATTTGAGGCTTGGCAAAAGAAGACAGCAAGGTGTCGAAGGATTCTATTGGAGGGCATGAAGGATCACATAGTATCCAGCCTGCATGGTAAAGCTTCTCCATATTTGATGTGGAAAGCGTTGATAGATTTGTTCCAAAGAAAGAGTGACTAGAGGAAGTTGGCGCTCAAGGATAAACTCAGGAAAATAAAGATGGAGAAGAATGACACTATTCCGGTATACTTGAAAAAGTTTGTCCACTGCAGGGATGAGCTTGGGAGTGTAGGAGTTAGTGTGGATGATGAGGACTTGGTGAGCTTGGCTCTCCTTGGGCTTCCGAAGAGTTGGCATTCCTATGAGGACTCTGTCAATGGTCGGGAGAAATTGCCAGGATGGGAGCGACTTTGGTTGGATCTTGTGCAAGAGGAGATAAGGCGGAGTACCAGGGATGGATCTTCATCAAAGGCATCTGATGAAGAAGATTGTGCTTTGGCTGCCAAAGCAAGGAAGGGGAAGGGCAAGAAGAATGCTTCTCAATCCGGTGTGGATGGTAAAGAGCGTGACATGTCCAAAGTGAAGTGTTTTCACTGTCACGAGCATGGACATTACGCCACGAATTGTCCACAGAAGAAGAAGAAAAAGCAGGCTGCTGGAGCTGCAGTTGGTGAGGCTCTTGCCTCACAATTTGAGCTGGACTTCTCATTGATCGCATGCATGGTGTCTAGTGCATTGGGATCGGGGTGGTATTTTGATAGTGGCGCTTCTTTTCACATGACGGGAGATGTGAATCTTTTCAGTGACTTGGTGGAGAAAGATCTCCAGTTGCATGTTGAGTTGGGCGACAATGGACGATACAATGCGACTGACATTGGTACCATAACCTTTCAGAGGGAGTCAGGTAAACTCATTCTTTTACAAGATGTAGTGTATGTTCCAGGTTTAAAGAAGAATTTGATCTCAGTCGCAATGTTAGAGGATAAAGGGTATGAAGTTGTCTTCAGTGAAGGAAAATTTTTCCTTCGGCACAAGGCAACAGGACAGGTCAAGAAGGTTGGGATTCGAGCAAATAATCTCTACAGACTTGAAGTAGATGGGATGTCTACGGAGCTTCCTACTGTTGGGAAGTGCAAGAAAGACATGAAATTGATGCTTGAGAGGGAGAAATTTTTGCATGCAGGTATTAGTGAACCTCGAGATGTGGAGCAGCCACAAGATGAGGATCATGGAGTGGAAGAAACCACTCATGCAGAGAAATTTCGTGCCAGATGGGTAGAGGGAGTGCATGCAGCTATACCACCAGGTGAGAGGTGGGGCAACATGCATGATTAATCCCAAGAGGATATTTCTGGGCAAGATTCATGAGATGGTGTGGATATCATGAATTGAACCTGGCTACGAGGTGCCCACAGTGCAGCAATAGAATGATCAGTTGGATTGATGCAGGCAGATCAAAGTGACAGTGTCGGCTACTTGAGCGCGGATCAGATTTGATAGCAAGTGCAAGAGTGCATGGGTGTAAGAGTTCAACAGCGCAGTGGTTCTTGATGACATGTGCATTTGGTACCAGCAAAAGTCGAAGACTTTGATGATAGATGCATCAGATTGATTGAGTTGTTTGGAGCCTATTCAGTTTCGGAAGAGTTGCAGAGCAGATGCATGGAGTTGCATGGCGCTTGTGAAGGTTGCAGGGCGAATGCATGGAGTTGCTTGTCGCATGCAAAGACAATCCTTTATTTTTGAGAGGGAGTGTTGAAGATTGCAACAAGAAACAGTGAAGGAGGCATCCTGAAACATCTTTCCTGATCCTAGTTGAAAAGTGATCACCTAAACTAGGTGGGGGCCACACAAGTGATTTTTGTCGCAAAGTCTATTTTTAGACTATGTCTATTTTTAGACATATGGATCATGGTCTAGGAGTTGCAGTATGCTATTCTTGGATGATTGGTCGAGTTGGTAAAAATAGATGGACCTCTATTTTTAGACATACAGGTCGAAGTCTATTTTTAGACTGCCTGTCTAAAAATAGGTCAATCAAATATTATTAACCCTTAATAATATTTGGACTATAAACTTCATTTTATCCTCTTGCAGCACTTCAGTTGGAGCTACGGATGTGGCCCATGCACCTGACAGAAGGAATTACGCTATTCCTAGGGGTTTGGTGAGCTCATGCATGGTTGACTTCAGTTAGAACTCAAGTGGCGGAGTTTGGTGGAGTTGATGAGGCAGTTGGTGGAGTTGTGTTCTGTTTAACTTAGTTGAACTAGATGTATTTAGTTTAACTGGATAATACACTAGTGATGAGTGGAGTGAATTAAATATTATTTAATTCACTAATTATTAACTCATAAATCAACTAAAGAAATGATCGATTAAGCTATGATACAAGGACGGATTCGGTGGAGACCGAGTGTTAGAGGTGGGTGAAAGAGGTGGAGGTGTGGCTATCGAGTTGTGACTATACTTGTGCATGAGATTTGCACACACATTGATTGAAATTTATTCAAAGTTACGCGGTATAAGCTAGTGGGATTCAAACTTGGATCACATCCATAATCCTTTTGGATTGCGCAGTAGAGGCAGGCAAACAGTGGAGGAGTTTTGAACCCATGACTTGTTCAAAACTGAGCTAGTTTGTGTGTAACTTTTGGAGATAGTACTGAGTACTTGTGAGGAGTATTGTACTGAGATTGTTACATGATTCTTCTTCATTATAATATACAGATAGTAGGGGGTTTTCAGCTGTAAGCTTTCCCCGGTATACATACTGTGTTATATGTGTTGAATTTCTATGTGCGCATGCGACTGCTTCTATTTCCACAAATTGATGATCAATTGTAGAAGAGGTTATGTATTATGCATGAAGCTTAAATAGTGTGTAATCAGGATAATATCTGTGAATAATTCAGCTATTATTCAAATTTTATACAATATATTCCTCGCGTGCTGGAAAACAGTTTGAGGTCTCCATCAAAAATAACCAAAATTCATGATGAGGAATTGGGGCATCTCATCATTGACAGTTAGGCTCACGGCCGTTTTAAACAAAAATATCAAATAACAGTTTCTGACAGAAGGTAAAATTCAGGAGTGGAATGTGAATTCCACTCAAAATTTAAAAGTAACAAACTAAAATGGAAGTAAAAGGCCACTAGGGCTGAATAATGAATTGACGATGCTTGCTGACGAGGTGGAGTTGAGGTGGTCACTGTCACAGATGGCGGAATGTTGGTTTAGAGGAATCGATTTGCCTCTAATGTGGCAGTAGAGGCTTTTCTGCCTGTAGCTCTTCATGATTTTCTTTAATTCTGATTTAATTTGGAGGATGGGCTATTGATAATCAATATTAGCCGAAATCCCCAAATTGTCTTCAATCTTCCGTTTCTGCCGTGGCAGGTCTTCGACACTGATACTCTGACTTGCTGCTACAATTACCTCTCAGCATTCCAAATCACAGTGACCGTGATTGTGGAACCTAGAGTGAAACCATCCCTCTGAAACAACCCTGCACAATACGATAAAATCATTAAGAAATCTAGGGGAGCGAGGGAAGGATGCATGGAGGCATGTGGAATGATAACGCGATTGTGAAAACAACGGATATAGTGGAGGAATGGTAAAAAACAAGCAGAGGAATGATGTTTAATGTAAAAACCCAAAGTTTAAAGTTTCGAGCGAATACACAGAATATCATGGGAAATGAAAGAAACGAAGACCATGATGTGGGACCCGGCGTGGGCGGAGGGTGATTAACTGAGAGCCATTGGATCTGGGTTAAATGAATGGCTACGATTGGATCGGCGGATTGCAATCGGAAGGGGCGGAGGGTAACACCTTTAGAACTTGCGATTGGCGATGCACGATTGAGCGCCAACCATCCGATCTGGGTCGAGATCAATGGCGGATATACAATCGGCGGGGAGACGGATGAGGGGTAAAGGAGTGGAGTAGGAGAAATGAGGGTCGTCGGATCAGAGGGAAATCGATGGTGGAGATTATAATCGAAGGATCGTAATCGGGGAGGGCAGTGGGTGACACATTTGAAAAGTTGCAATTGCAATCGGTGTAATGGTGCAATGGTCGTCCGATATGTTGATAGAATGACAGTTGATATGCAATCGGGGGATCGCAATCAGAGGAGTGCGGCGGGCGACACACCCTAAAATTTGTGATTGCGATTAGAGATATGGTGCGATGGCTGTCCGATCTATTGATATATCGATGGTTGAAATGCAATCGGGGGATCGCAATCAGAGGAGTGAGGTGGGCGGCACACCTTAAAAGTTTCGATTGTGATTGGAGCTGTGGTGTGATGGGCGTGATGCGATTCGTGCTGGAAAGTTAGATCTATTAAGATAAATGACAGAGATCTTCGCGAGAGTTCATAGAATGAGGCCCAATCACATCGGGGTTTTGAGGTTTTAACAAAGAACTGTGTTCACCGCGAGAATTCCGATTGTGATAAGTGTTTGCGGGCTCAGATCCTGGTCTCGGCACCTGTTTGCATGGAGGGGAAGTGGTTAAGGGGCTGGCCGAAAAGGGGCTAAAGCCTCATATGCAAAAGGTGATTTTTGGCTTATTTTTGGTGCATTTTGAGGCCCAAGAGGGGTAACGGTAAGGGGAATGAAGGGGTAATGGTAAGGGGAATGAAGGGATTTTAAGCCAAACAAAGGTATTGGAAAGGTCTAAAATGGGATCTGGGTGATTTTAAGGGGTTAATGAGGAAATAAGAGAGGGGAAAAAATGAAGAAACAAAGGTTAAGTGGGAATGAAATAAGAGGGAAAAGGAGGCCTTTTAGGCATTATTCTTTGCAAACAAAGAGTTTTCAAAACTGGGAAAAACAGTGAATTTTAACCATATGATCAACAGAGACAAAACATTGTTTTCTTTGGATTTAAAGATAGCCCATATTTCCTGCATTTCTCAATGACTTTTCTCAAGTGCTCTAGGTGTTCTTCATATTTTTTGGAAAAAACAATATCATCGAGGTAAATAATGATGAAGAAGCCTAATTCTTCTGAGAATGCAATATCCACGGCTCTCTGAAATGTAGCACCAGCTTTCATTAAACCAAAGGGAATTTTCACATACATGAAAGTACCCCAAGGTGTGGTAAAGGCTGTTTTGAGTTGATCATCGGGATGTACTAATATCTGATTGTAACCTGAGAAGCCATCTAGCAAAGAAATTCTTCTAGAACCAACTACCTTTTGTAAAATGTGATCCATTTTGGGTAAGGGATAGTTGTCCTTTAACAAGGCTCTATTTAAGTTTCTAAAATCAATACAAAGCCTTATTTCTCTTGTTTTCTTCCTAACTGATACAAGATTAGACACCCACTCTCAGTATCTAACAGGGACAATAATTCCAGCCTCATACATTTTCTTGATTTCTTTCTCAACCAGAGGTAATTGAACAGGGTTGATTCTATGCAATTTCTATTTATAAGGCTTCTGGTTATCTTTGAAGGGTATCTTATGTTGAATTATTTCCGTGTCATATGATTTAAGATCTTCATAACTCCATGCAAATACATCAGAGAAATATTGCAACAGCTCAACATATTTAAGTTTGATGTGAGCTGGTAATGTTTTAGACAGTTTAATCATTTTTGGCTTCAGTTCACTGCCTATATTACATTCTTCTAATTCAGTTTCGACAGGTTCCAGTTTTGTTTTTTTGGAAACATCATTGAAATCAAACAACTCTTCTAATGGGACCAGTCCTTTTGGCAAGGTTTGAGTGCTATATTGTAGCATTTCTAAATATTCTTTTTCTAACTCTACACAAACTTCTATTGTATTTTCAATTTTTTTAGATAACAGATTAATGTCAACACTTTCTAGAGATTTTTATTCTTCATCAAGTAGATTTCCTTCCATAGGACAGTCTTGTTCATAATCTGAATCTGAACTTGGTAGCTCAAATTCATTTATGGACTGTAAGATGTCTTATATTTGCTTATCTCCCTCAAACACTTGCCAGTATTTTTCATTATCTAGGATAGATGGTCTATATTTCTCTTGAATTGTGTGTTGTTTGTTTTAGCTAGGCCTTTTGCAAGTACTAGCAGAAATGGCCAGTGCATTAGCAAGCATATTCTGGTTTCTGGGGACAAAGGTAAGTTCATACTCATCAAATGTTTTGAGTAAATCCAGGGTATCATTCCTATAGGCTCTCAATCTGGGATGTTTTGCAGTGTATTCCCCATTAATCTGCCTAATTATTAGTTCAGAATCTCCATGAACAGTTATCCTTCTAGCTCCTAATTTTCTCAATAAATGCAAGCCCAGAAGGAGTGCCTCATATTCTACTATGTTATTACTGCATTGAAAGTTCAATTTGTATGAGTGTCCTTCAGCATGATTAGTCTCGGTGTTGTGAAGCCACACTCCTGCACCTTCATTGGTTCTGGTACAAGATCCATCAAAACTCATACTCCAAAGAGGACTAGTTTCAGATTGACTAGTTTGACTACCATCCTCTTTATCTATTGTGCTTTTAGATTGCTCTTGTAAGTCAGCACTATGTTGAAATTGGTTTATTTCCTCATGTTCTACAATATGTTGAGGATTATTCTTTTGACTCTCAAGTTTAACAACCCATGGATGACTGTTTTGTAGCTCTAGACCTGTGATTTGTTTACTATAATTTTCTGATTTGGCAAACTGTTTTGATACTTCTGGCTTATCTTCCTCCTTTTCTGTGTCTGCCACTATGTCCTTGTGTAGGGTGGTCACTAATTCAGTTAAGGTTTCTTGCTCATTGAATGTTTCATTATTGAATAGAATAAATGAGTCAAGGTATGTATGTACAGAATAAAGAGGAGAAGTTTCCGGTCTCTCTTGGCTACTTACCATGTATTGCATGTGAGATTCCCTATAAAGTCTTCTAGTTTGATTGAAAACAGGGATGGTAGCATATGTCATATCCATTTGCATTGTTCCTTGTAACTTAGCTCCCCATGATCTTGATAAAAGCATACCATACTTAGGGGGTACATCAGCCACTACAATATCCATCACTAAACACTTGGCTGGAATTTGTGCTAAGTTTACACAGAGGTCTTTGATCAAACCTAAACATTTCACTCTACTTGAGTCAAAGGAATATAGATATTTTTATGGTTTGGTGATTTCAAGGCCTAAACTCTCCATTACTACTTTGGGCATTAAGTTGTGAGAGGCCCCTGAATCATGCATAGCATTGTGTAGAATTTTGTCATGAATTTTCAAACTAACATAAAATGGAGGAACTATCCCTTCTTGGTATCTTCCTTCAATCTTAGGACCAAATAAGAGCTCTAGTTGGTCATCATTGAGGTTCAAGGTGTCATTATTTTCTCCTAAGTTTAAAGCTTTCAAAATTTGTGATCTATAGACATCTTGGGTGACTAATTCAGTGAGGGGAACACATATTTTAATCTTGGCAATTTCATGTTCCAAACTAAAAGGAATCTGATTTCTTAAAATGTTTGTTTCAGCCTTGTTAGTCACCACTTTATCAGCAAAATCAACTTGCTGATTTCCCCTATTTACCTTGGTAAAAATTGTTTTAATAGGAGCACTAGATGAAGTACTAATGCTACTAAGTTCTGCACTTTGTTTTTCATTAATTTGAGTGCCTTTCTCTTTGTTTTGATCAGAATTTATAGCCACTGTTTTGTCTTTCTGTTTTACAATTTTGGGTTTATTCATAGGGTTGTTTTTTACAGAGTTTTCAGAGGTTTTAGTCTTGGGATTTTCCTAATTATTTTTACTCCTAAGGTCATATTCTTTTGGAGTCTCTATGATGACATTTTCCAGCTCTTGATAATAATGTTCACCTTCTGTTCTTCCATCATCATAGGGTGTATATAGACCTTGTTTCCTATGGTGAGGAACATCAAAATTATCATTGTCTACTCCCAGCATGTTTATGTTATCTTCCTCTGTTTGTTCAATTGTTTCTTCAACCTCACTTACATAGTTTTGATGAAAAGGAGGCATGATCTCCTTATCAGAGTCTCTTGGTCTATTTTGAGGTTGGTTTCTCCTGAAGTTCTGATTTAGATTTTGAGATTGATTTCTATTTTGGGGAGTTGATTGGTTTTCTCTAGATTGTGCTCTCTCAAGTATGCTCATCTTTTTTATCATTTCCTCCATCATTCTCTCCATTTTTGAACTAGATGTGGAAGGTGCACCTTTCTCCCTAAATGGTACTTTCTTCTCATTCCTCATCCTAGCTCTTTTTTCAATCAGATTTAATTCCACAGCTAGAGCTCCTTTTTGCATGTCTTTTAGAGTCAAAGGGTCTCTTTCTCTTAGTTGATAGGCCATTTCAGGATCAAATCCTTCAGGAAATTTGGCCAAGGCTGAGCCTTGTGGAGGTTTCAAGTCTGGGGGCAGTGCATTATACACACTATTGAACCTAGTGCAGTAATTTTGAACACTTTCCCCAGTGTTTCTTTTGAGATTTTTATAATCTGAAAGTATTTGGAGAGGGTTTTTTCTAACTTACCACTTGTTTAGGAATGATTGATGAAGGGCTTGGAGGTCATTAATACTATTAGGGGTTAATATTTTGAACCATTTTCTTGCTTCTCCCCCTAAACTTTGAGCAAACAATCTGAGTTTGACAGTTTCATCATCAATCTCATTTCTGTCAAAATAGTCATTCATTTTGTCCACATGTTGTGAAGCAGTAGTAGCACCACTGACATCATACAATGGAATCTTGGACTGATAGTCCTGTGGAAAATTGACTAAAGGTAAAGGAAGGACTAGGGGAGCATACCATGTTGCCATGATAGAAGGTTGTGGGAAAAATGGTGGGTTTACAGGTGGAGGATGTAAGATGGGAGGGGTTTGATGGAATGGAGTGATTCAAACTATGGATGGATGAGTAATAGAAGTACTTGGACCAGTAAGAGACTGTTGAGCAGATCTAGGGTGAGAGAGACCAAAATTCTGAATATAATGAAAATCAGGAGGTGTAGAAGGATGGTTTTCTCTACTATTATGGTCACCACTATGTTGGGGTGAACTAGGAGGCTCAAAATTAAACTGATCTATACCACTAAGTCACTTAGTTCTTGGTAAATTACTCGAAAAAGGTAAGTCAACTTGGGTATTCTCAAGAGCTGCAAGATTTTCAGGAAAGGAATTAGCTCTTACAATTGGTCTGACAATAGTTGGGTGGTTAATCTTAAGAGATTTCCTAAGAATTCTTTCAGGATTGTTAACTATCTCAGGAGGATTTGGGTCAGGATGGCTCCTATTATGAATTCTTTTTGAAGCCACAATGTTGTGTTTTAGACCCACTATCTAGAAAATTTTAGCCAAATATGACAATCTTTAAGAGGCAAACTAGTCTATTGACAAAGAAAACTTAATCCTCAAATTTTCTTTACTGAGTTTAAATGATGTTATGATAAAATTTTTCCCAATGGAGTCTTTGGAAAACCAAGGGAAATCAGCAGGCCTACTGATCTTCAGTGGAGTCACCAGGTGAAGGATTTTTACTTATTCTCAGGGCTTGAGAGTTGTTCACCATCAATAATCAATGACCATTCTGGACAGACCTTTGATACATTTAGAAACAGGGGTTTTCTGAGTTGTGAACTTATCTATTACTACAACAAGGGCCCCACGATGCGCGCCAGCATGTTGGGGTTCTTGTGATTTAGCCAAAGGTCAAAAAATAAATGACAAGACAACATCAAACCACTTGGGATCCTAGGATCTAGCCCTCCTGGATCCAGAGAGGGATCTCTCTATAAGTTACAAAGATTGGTTTATCTTCTAAGGCTTAGACTATGATATTAGGCTAGTTATTAAGTACAAGGGTTTTTGTTTTTTTGGTTGGGTGTGATCTTTAATTGAGTGGAAAGTCCTGAAAATGAAATATTTTCAGAGGGGTGAAGGTGTGAATAATCAGAACAAGGCTCAGCTGATAGGATGGGTATGAAACAACACTTAATCCATTGGGCTATGGAGTCACAAAAGGTTTTAATTGAACAACAGTTTTCAAGAGTGGCCCATGGGGCAAGTCATCTATAACAAAGGATCTCTTTAGATTAAATGATGAAATGGAACATTAAAGTGTTGAGAACAAATTAAAGCTAACAATTCAATCAAGAATTAATTAACTTTGCTGAACAAGAAAAAGCCTTTAAATAATTGTTTTGAAGTAAACCAAAGGACAGGGTTAACCATAGACTTCTTTGGACAAACTTCTACTAAAGCCAACTTATCAAACAAACAATCCAGTAATCCCCTTGACTACTTTCAGAAAGGATGAAAACATATAAGAAAACAAAGTGTAGCTTAAGATCAAGTAAGGACTTTGAACCTATCCTACTTTCAGAATACTCTTAGGGAAACTTTCACACCACCTTTTGGAGAAAGAACTAGAAGACAGTGCAAACCATAGACTTTCCTAGTTTAACTATACTTAGCATGTGATGAAAATATCATTCAAGAACAATGTTTAGAGTTTTAGACAGTAAGACATGGGCTCACCAACATTCCTTGATTGTTTCGACTGTATTAAATCATTCTTAAATACATAATTGGAGGAAAACATAAAGATAAAGCTTATCAGTGAGAGTAGGGTACTTCTAAGAGTAAATCCTAGCTCTATATTTGTTGTTCTTTATCAGAGAAAAATGGACAATTTTATGAAAAACATAAGAAGGAAAACAAGTACAATGAGAGGTACATCACCAATGGTATAGACCAAGATCCCATGAATCAGCTTGTATATTGATGTCAATCCAGTTACAATCTTCAAGTCCAATGTTTCAATACAACAACAACTTCTCTTCTCAGCCTAACTTGTTTGATTACAAACAAAGCTTCAACAACCTTTGAGAACTATTTACATGCAAAAAGTTTCGAGCAGCAAGTATTACATCAACAACCAACAACAACTCATCTTCTTCAGAAGTATTTATAGAAGAAAGAGGAGGTGGAATGAAGGGAAGGGTCTCTAGTTTCAATTAATACACGTTAATGCTTCTCTACCTTTGAGGGGCTCAATAGAGGAGATCTCTGATGTTTTCCATGTATTAATTGGTTCTCATTTAATTTTTAGCTACTTGGCAGATTTTTTTGACTTTAAACTCTTTCAGGTAGGCTGGCAATAACTCTGGCTGTCTTTAACAAAAATATCACTGACTGAGGCAATTACTATGCCTTCTTTTGATTTATTGAGGCTGTAAGTGGCACTTTGGTAGCTGAAGAAGATAAATGGCCTTTGATGTGGCAGTGGAGGCATTTTTAACTGATATTTTTCTTTGTTTTACTTTAAAACACCTTAATTTGTTCTTGAGTTGTGTTTAGGATTAATTAAGCCTTGATCTTTATCTTCATGTCTTCACTCTTATACAATTTATTGTTCTGTTTTCGCTTGCACAGGTGGCTGTTTGTCATAGGAGGGTTTCATCTAAGATCGAGGATCATGATCCGTTGATTTAAATATGAATTTGTAACCCTGTTGGTTCCTTTCTTTGTCGATTTAAGCCACAGAATCGTCACTCTGGGCTGAAAATGTCACCTGACTGTGACTGCGGAACTTAATAGAACAACTGCCATTAAAACCTTGCAAAACACAAGAACTTGTTATAAAAACCTGCGGATATGGTAGACTATGTTCAGAGGTTTAAATGGAGGTGGTTTGGAGTTGTGAGAGTGGAAGGATTTGCAGTGGAGAACGGGTTTCTATGGTAAAACATAGAACCAGGGTTTCAAATTAAACTATGGCACGAACTGAGAGTTGGGTGGTTTTGGAAAACCGACAGCAGTTTTCGCATGGCATTTGGGGGGTAGGTGGTATTTTCCGTTTGGAATGCGATACCATACAATTAACGACACGTGTATTCTTAAAACCAATTTTATCGTGCGGAAGTAGTGCACTGTGGAAAGGGGCCAAAAATTATGCGATATGGATTCTGGTCCACTGGATGATCGGCGATAGATCAGACGGTGTGGGTGACATGCGAAAAGTCCAAAGATGCGCGGGGCATGGATGGTGGGACCAACAATTGCATCAGCATTTTTTTCGCGTGGTGGACAGGTTAAAATGGAAAATGGGGTTTATCGGGTTAAGTCTCAATCGTCAGATCTTTCGACTGGACGGTCGAGATTCAAAGAGGAGACAAGAAAGTTTAAAAAAGGGAAGAAGCTAAGGCAGATGGTGATGCAGAGAACGGGTAGCTCGATAGTCGTTGATCTATGTAGATCAACTGTCCATATTCATTTTGAACCAAAACGTCGGGAAATGGAAAAAATATAAGGGGAAAGGGGTTTTGGCATGAAGGCTAATATGTTTAAGCACCTGATTGCGGGGCTTCAGCCATATGAGGGTAAGGGTTTAAAGATATAAGCCCTCGGGGGCTTAATAATTTATAATGCAAAAGAATGTATTTAGGCTTAAAACAGGGATTTTAAAGCCAAAATGAGGGTTTCGATAGATAAAAGAAAGTGTTAGGTCTCTGTAATTTATTAGCAAGATTGGGAGAGTCCAATCACAGAGTTAACATCATTTCAACCAACTTTGGGATTCTAGGATCTAGCCCTCCTGAATCCGGAGAGGGATCTCTCCAATATGTACAAAGATGGATATTTTCTTTGAAAAGCTTAAGGTAATGATATTAGGCTAGTTATGAAGGCCAAGGTTTTTGTTTTGTTTTGGATGGTTGAGCATGAAATGTTACTTGAGGGGAAAGTCCTAAGTGAAAAAGTTTCAAAAGTGAGAAGTTGCAAGCAAATAGAACAGTTTTGGCAGATAAATAGATATAACGCTGGTTTTTAGTCCATTGGGCTATGGAGTCATGTCTGGGCTTTAATTGAACAACAACATCAAGTGTGATCCAAGGGGCAAGTTATCTATACCACAAGATTATTGAGATTAAAATGATGAAATGGAAACATTAAAATGTTGGAGGGGTGGAAACTGATAATAATTTCTCAAAGGATTTATAGTCAGTCCAAACAAGAAAAGCCTCTTAAGTAACTGTTTTAAAACCAACCAAGGACAGGGCTAACCATAGACTTCTTGGGCAAGTTCTTATTAAAGTAGCTTAATTGACAAACAATCCAGTAATCCTCATAATTACCTTCAGAAAGTATGAAAACACATAAGAAAAACAAAGTGTAACTTAAGATCAGATAAAGTACTTTTAAACCTAGTCTGCTTTCAGTCAACACCAAGGGAAATTTCCAGAATCTGCCTTTGGAGAAAAGAATCTAGGAATCAGGGCAAACCATATCTTCTCTAGTCTAACTTAAATAGCAAATCATGGAAATAACATTTGAGAATAATGTTTGAGCAAACAGAAGGACGAGGGAATGCCAACATTCCTATCTATTTAAACTGTATTGAATCATTCTTAAATAAACAAATCTAAAGAAAACATTAAGATAAAGATTTCTCAGCCAGAGAAGGCTACTCCTATACAAAAAATCCTAACCCTGTTTAAACTGTTCTTTACAAAGGGAAAATGAACAATATGGCATACATAGAAGGAAAACGATTAACAAAGAAAGAAGCACTTCACCAGTGATAAAGACTAGGATCCCAAGAAACAACTTTTATATTGATGTCAAACCAGTTACAATCTTCAAGTCCAATGTTTCAGTTCAGCAATCATCTTCACTATTCAACCTAACTACTCTAGCGCAAACAGAGCTTCAAGGGCCAATGAACACTATGTACAAATAGAAGTCTCGAGCTCAAGTGTATTTCAAAGTTCTGCAACCAACAATTTCTCATCTTCTTCTGAGGTATTTATAGAAGAATGAGGAGGTGATCTGAGAAAATATCTCTCAGGATAATTAATACAGGTTCAAGACTTCTCAGCCCTTTGAGGGGCTCGATGAAGAAGTTCATAGGTGGAACACTGTATTAACTGCTTTACATTTACGGATTAAGCTCGGTGGGAGCTTATTTGACTTTGAGGCTTTATGTAAGGTTTGGAGTAACTCTGCAGATATTTTATGCATTGATTTCCTTGCAGAAGTAACTCCCTGGCTGCGCTGGAGGCGAATATCTGATTTTCTTCAATAACTTCGGCCTCTGTTTGAAAGGTTTGAGGTGACAGGTGGCTCAGTGGTAGCTGAGGAATCAATTTGCCTCAGATGTGGCGGTGGAGGCTTTCTGTGTGATGAAACACTTTAGGTTTTTCTTTTAAACTGTGTTTTGAGTTGGGGATTAGGCTTTTGATAACCGTCTTAGCCGTAATCCCCGTAAGATTGTCTTCAATCTTCATCAATTGTGCTCGGTCTTCAAACTAATACTCTTTAACTGTTTTTGAATTAAAACAGTGTCTTGTTGATGTGCAGGCCGCACTGGGCTTTTTAAAGGCATCAATGCCCATGAATCATTGAGAAAACAATGGAGCAAAAACCCGCGGATGGCTCTCTTTAACAGCTCGAAGGCGCAGGAAACGTCTTTCCCTACCCTCGGCTTTCTTTCATTAAAAAATGGAAAACCATTAAAAAACCTGCAAAACACAAAAATAGTTAAGAAATCCAATGGAAATAGGTTCAAACTACTTCAGATAGCGGGAGAAGAATAAGCAGGAGTAGTTTTGGACCGTCCGATCTGGACACGTGGACGGTCCAGATTCAATCGACGGATCGCAATCGAAACTGCGGGCCCAATCGCAATCGAAACTGCGGGCCCAATCGCAATCGAAACGGCGGGCCCAATCGCAATCGAAACTGCGGGCCCAATCACAATCGAAACTGCGGGCCCAATCGCAATTGAAACTGCGGGCCTGGTCTTTTCAATCAACCCATTGAAATTTTCCCGATTACGATTGCGCAATCGGTCTTTTTAATCTACCCATTTTATATTTAACACGTGACTTCAAGCTTTTAAGTTGAAACTTTGGATAAGCGGGTTCTTGGGTTTTATAAAGGAAAAAGCAGAACAGTAATGAAAATTTACAATGTTTTAAGCACCGGAGGCGGGCTTACTGGATATATAAAATAAACGATGTGATTGGGTTTTAAGCAGCAAGGCTAATCGCAATCGAAACTTTGGAGTATGGCAAAGACTTGCATCTTCGATTCTTTTCGATGCGATCGGGTTTTAAGCAGCAAGGCTAATCGCAATCGAAACTTTTGGAGTATGGCAAAGACTTGCGTCTTCGATTCTTTTCGATGCGATTAGCACTTTATTGTATTAGCAAGTGGTTCCAGACCCAAAGCGTATGGTGGGGAAGTGGTTTAGGGCTTAGCCCAAGGGGCTTTAGGTCCATAGCAATGAAACTTGATTTTTTATGAGAATTTTCAAGGATTTTAATGGATTTGGGGGTTTCGGCACAGCTCAAAAAAGAAGTTTTAAACCATGTCAGGAGGATTTTCATGAATGGAAGGAGAAACTTATGAAAAGTAGGGAAATAATATGGAGAAAAGGGGGAGTAAATGAAGGTTATTTATGAGTGGGAGAAAGGGGGAAAATGATGGTTTCTTCAGCAGTTTCTCACAGGAAATCAGCAGAATTAATAGGGAAAGTGATGAAGATTTTGGACAGAGGCATGAGGCCTACAAGGAGTCTTCGAGAGCCAACAAATTTTAGTAATGAAAAATTGTTCCTTGAAGGCTCAAAACAGATTTAGCCACCTTTTGGTGTAACAAAATATTATAGGTGCCTAACAGTGGCTCCACTTGGGGATGGTGCCTTCTTGAAGGCATCAAGAATTCAGACTTGATTTCTCTGGGATGTTGACTGGTGCCTGACCCACTGCTTGCTCTTGCCTTTCTTTGATAAAATATCAGTCATGAAAGAAAAAATAATTTCATCAATACAACTTCTACCTACTCCAATCCTATTGATCTAACATTTTTTCTTCATGAGAGTGCACTTGGATTGGCAAACTCTATTCACAACATTTTATTCTTTTGAAAGCAGGAAATCTAATCTATTTCTAATCCTTATTTCTCCCTGAACTCAGATTAAACAGTTGAGCTCAGATATTTCTCTACCTAGTCTACTGTCTGTTGGGATTAAACAATCCAACAAACTTTCATTCTCTAAATTCTACAACAGAAATTTAAAAATAGTCAAGTCAAGATTGAGCTGTTTGACTTGCTATGATCTATGGCATAAGAACAAGCCGCACATAGATTATTATTTGCAGAAAATTAAATCAAAATGGAAGGCTTAAGACCTGAAAGTTTCTCATTATGGCCTTCTTTTTCTTTACAGCTCTGCTTTTAATTTTGTTTTGAGCTGTCTCTTTCTTGATATCTGATTCAAATTTTAGGCAAATTAGAACCAGTTTTTCTCTTTTATGACTTAGAAAAATAAAACAGTTTTGAGTCATCTCTTTTTGGAAACTTTGGTTCAGATTTTGAACATGTTTGAACCTTAATTTCTATCCTACTCTATCTACTGATAAGCCAAGATTAAACAGTTTGGCAAATCAAATTCACTACCCTATCAGTAGAAAATTGAAAGCTAATTAGTCAAGATTAAACAGTTTGACTAACTAGAAGTGTGTTTTGTAGGAGTGGCATTTAAGCTTGCACACTTTCAGATTTATTTCTCTTTTTTGGCATGGGGCTGTGCCTTTCTTGTTTTTCATTTCTACCCTCTTTTATTTCTTTCTTTGTTTTTGTATTTTTTTATTTTTGATAACTTTGAATGCAATGATGGATGAAATGTTTACAATGGAAAAAAGAAAAAAGAAGGCTTAAAAACATATCATGAATCAAGAGAAGTAATGCTTGAGCATCCTGCCATTGACAGGACCCCCAAAAAAATATGTTCCATCCAGCTCTTGTAAGAAGAATGCATTGTTTCCAGCAACTGAATGAATAGAGTAAGGGCCAAGCCATAGATTGTCAAATTTACCATGCTTTCCCTTGTCTTCTCTCTTTGAGTCCCACTTTAAAACTTTGTCTCCAATCTTGAAATTGCTTGCCTTTGTTCTTCTGTCAAAAAACCTCTTAATGCTGTTCTGTTTCTGCAATGTTTTGTTGTACACTTCCTCTCTGATTTGCTGAAGATGAATGGTCTGATTTATTCTTTTGATCATGTCATTATCTTCAGTTTGCAATTCTTGAATCAAATTCTGCATTATTTCTAGAAATTTGTTAGGAAAAAAATACATCACATACTCTCCTATATTTGGAGGGGTGACATGCAATTTCTTCAAAGTTAATGCATCGGCCCCAGTATGGATGTCTGACTTTGTACCAAGACTTGTTGTCTTCCAACAGTTTCTTTATTATGTTCACTAAGCTTTTGTTGGAAGACTCTGCGAGTCCATTACCTTGAGGGTAATAGGCTGTGGAGTGCCCCAGTGTTATCTGGTATTTATGACATAAATCAACCATTTTCTTGCTTCTAAATGCTGCTGCATTATCCGTGATGATCTTGGTAGGGCAGCCAAATCTGGAAAGGATATTGGTTTCTATGAACTTTATAATAACTGAATCATTGGCTTGCCTACAAGGAATGGCTTCTATCCATTTAGTGAAATAGTCTGTGGCAGTAAGGATCCATCTATGCTGGGCAGAAGATGAGGATGGATTTCACCTATGAAGTCAAGTCCCCACTGTTGAAAAGGAGCTTCAACAGTGATCGGATGCAGAGGAAGGGGTAATAATTTTCTCTTGCCCTCAAACAATTGGCATTTATGGCAAGTAGTTGTCATTTTGTGAACATCAGAAAAAAGGGTGGGCCAATAGAAACCAGCCCTCAAAATTTTGTTGGCTGTTGACTTCCAGTACAAATGGCCTCCACACTCTCCTTCATGAAATTCCTGCTTAACCTTCTCTGCATAAAACTCAGGCAAACATTTAAGCAATATACCACTAGCATTTTTCCAATAAAGACACCTATCTACAATGCAATAGTTTACTGCTTTTAGTTTTAAGAACCTTGCCTTTGTTTTCGATAAACCAGGAGGTGTATTTAAATTAAACAAAACATAAACGATATCAGCGTACCAAGGAGAATTCATAAAATGGTTTTCAACAATGGGAGTTGAGAATTCTTCTTGGCTGTCCAAAGCATTAATCATATTAATATCAAGAACTTCAAAATTGGATTCAGCCATTAATCTAGCTAGACCTTGGCCTTTGATGAGTTTAGTGGGTTTTATCTCTAAATCATATTCGAGAATAACAGCAATCCACTTACCTCTCTTACCATCTAGGTCCTGTGTTAGAATGTCTTTAACAACCGAATTAGGGACAAAGGCAATGATGTGTGAGTGAAGGATGCATACTCTGAAGTCTTTCAATGCTTTAACCAAAGCAAAAGCTTGCTTTTCCATAATATTATACTTCAAAGGGGCATCCCTCAATGCCTTGCTAAAGAATGCAATAGGCTGCTCTTGTCCTTGTGGATTTTTCTGTAAAAGGACAGCAGCAATGGTATGTTCTGATGCAAACGAGAAGATATTAAAAGTCTTTTGAAAAATCAGGACTTATAAGAATTGGTGTTTTGGTTATTGCTTGTTTCACCAGCTCAAAGGACTTCTTTGCTTCCAAGGTCCATTTCACCCCGTGCTCCTTCTTCAACATGTTTGTGATATTCCTAAGGAGCTCAGCTAAGTTGGGGATGAATCTTCTCAAAAAGTTGATCTTCCCAATGAAAGACTGCAACTCCTTGATATTCTGAGGATGAGAGATTTGCAATATAGCCTCAATCCTCTTTGGATCTATCTTTATACCCTCTTCTGAAATAATGTGTCCAAGAAGCTTACCTTCTTGAAGACCAAATAGTGTCTTCTTAGGGTTTAAAGATATTCCAAACCTTTTGCACTTCTCGAAAAATTTTCTCAAATGTTCTAAATGTTCTTCATCTGTTTTTGAAAACACAGTGACATCATCTAGATAGATAATGATGAAGAAGCCCAATTCTTCCGAGAATGCTATGTCCATGGCTCTCTGAAAGGTTGCTCCAACGTTCATTAGACCAAAAGGCATCTTCACATACATGAAAGTGCCCCATGGAGTAGTGAAAGCTTTCTTTAATTGATCAGCAGGGTGAACTAAAATCTGATTATACCCTGAATAGCCATCAAGCAACGAAATCCTTTTAGACCCCACCACCCTTTGTAAAATGTGATCCATTTTTGGTAAAGGGTAGTTATCCTTCAACAAAGCTTTGTTTAAGTCTCTAAAGTCTATACAAAGCCTGATTTCTCCAGTCTTCTTCCTAACGGACACCAGATTACATACCCACTCAGAATATCTAATAGGGACAATAATGCCAGCATCGTGCATCTTCATGATTTCCTTCTTAACCAATGGCAACTGGACAGGGTTTATTCTGCGCAGTTTCTGTTTGAATGGTTTTTGATTTTCTTTAAGAGGGATTTTGTGTTGTATTATTTCAGTTTCATAGGATTTAAGATCTTCGTAACTCCATGCAAAAACATCAGAAAATTCTTTGAACAACTCTATGTATTTGAGTTTAATGTGAGCTGGAAAAGTTTTGGACAGTTTGATCATTTTCTGTTTTTCCTCACTGCCTATATTGCACTCCTCTACTTCAGTCTCTATAGGTTCCGGTTTTGGTTTATTGGCCACATCGTTAAAATCGAACAACTCCTCTAAAGGTGTTAGACCACTCGGCAAATTTTCATCTTTAGAATGCAGAGTTTGTAATTCTTCCGTTTCTGACTCTGCACTTAATTCTGTTTTGTTCCTAAGTTTGCTAGACAATAGGTTAATATCGGCAGGTTGAGGAGACGATTCTTCTTCACCAAGAAAATTTTCTTCACTGCAGTCTGTATCATAATCTGAATCTGAACTGTGCAGATCAAACTCATTTCTGAATTGCATGAAGTCTTCTATTTGTTTGTCATTGTCAAACACTTGCCAATATTTTTCGTTATCAGGCACTGCCGGTCTAAATTTTATCGGAGTTGTGTTTTCTCCAGTCTCATATGGCGTTAGACATGTCCTGTCCGCAAAAGCTAGATTGTGGGCCATAATGTTCTTCTTCCTTGGGATGAAACTCAGGTTTGACTCCTCAAATGTTGTCAACAGATCCATGACATCATTCCGATAGGCTCTTAGTCTGGGATGATTTGCATTATACTCCCCATTGACTTGCCTAACGATTAACTCAGAATCCCCGTACACATTAATTATTCTGGCTCCTAATTTCTTCAAGAGATGCAAGCCTAAGAGAAGGGATTCATATTCTACTATGTTGTTGGAACACTGAAAGTTTAATTTGCATGAGATGCATTCTGTGTGGTTGTTTTCAGTGTTAATGATCCAAACCCCTGCACCAGCATTATTTCGAGTGCATGACCCATCAAAATACATACTCCATAAAGGACTGTCTTCGGTTTCGTCTGTTTGGCGATTGTCCTTTTTAACTATGGTGCCTTCTGACTGTTCATGATTAGCAGCACCCAATTGAATTTGTTTTGACTCCTCAAATTCTTCAATAGATTGAGGGATGATGTCAGAAACATTAGGGGTATTTTCTGGGTTGTTAAGTCCTAAAAACAATGGACTCATAACCAGTAAATCAATACCTATGCTTTTTTTACTAATGTTTTCACATGTGGCAAACTGTTTGGACACTTTTGCGTTATTATACTCTTCTTCCCTGTCGTCCTTTAATTCTGTTAAAGTGACTTGCTCGCTAGGAGTTTCATTGTTAAACATGATAAAAGAATCAAGGCCTGTATTGACAGAATATATAGGAGAGTTTCGTGATCTGTCTTGACTTGTAACTGTGTATTGCATATGGGACTCCCTGTAAAGTCTTCTGGTCTGAATGAAAACTGGGATGGTCGCATATGTCATGTCCATCTGCATAGTCCCCTGTAACTTAGCTCCTCAGGATCTTGACAATAGCATTCCATACTTTGGGGGGACATCAGCCACAACAATGTCCATGAGTAAACATTTGGCTGGAATCTGGGCTAGGTTAACACAGAGGTCTTTGATCAATCCTAGACATTTTACTCTATTTGAGTCAAAGGAGTATAGGTCTTTGTAGGGTCTAGTAATTTCTAAACCAAGGCTCTCCATCACAGCTTTAGGCATTAAATTATGATAAGCCCCGGAATCATGCATAGCGTTGTGTAGAATTTTGTCATGGATGTTCAAACTCACATAAAAGGGAGGAACTAGTCCCTCTTGAAACTTCCCTTCAATATTAGGGCCAAAAATCAACTCTGGTAGGTCGTCACTAAGATTAACTGTATCTCCATTTTCCTCTATATTTAAAGCCTTCAAAATTTGGTTCCTATATACATGTTGGGCAACTAACTCGGTTAATGGAACAGAGATTTTGATCTTTAAGATTTCCTATTCCAGGCTGAAAGGGGTTTGATTCTTTGAAGCACTTGTTTCAACCTTATTAGCTGTTGCTCTATCAACAATTACAGCTTGCTGATTTGTTTTACTTGACACAACTGTTGTAGAAGGAGCACTAGCTAAAGTTTTAGTACTGCTGATGTCTTCACTCTGTTTTTCAGAATTTTGAGTGTTTTTCTCCTTATCCTTATCAGAATTAACAGCCACTGTTTTGTCTTTTTGTTTGGCTGTTTTGGGTTTAGCTGCGGTGCTACTTTGAGAGGATTTGTCAGAGGTTTTGGTGTTGGGGGCTTGTTGACTGGTCTTGCTTCTAAGGTCATATTCTCTTTGAGGTTCTGTGACGACATTTTCCATGTCCTGATAATAATTTTCATTATGATCTCTTTTGTTGTCGTAAGGTGTGTAAAGTCCTTGTTTATTATCATAATGAACCTCAAAGTCATCATCCTCTTCCCCAAACATGTTGATATCCTCTGGCTCTATTATGTCTTCTATTTCTTCAACCTCACTTACATAGTTTTGATGAAAGGGAGGGGTGATCTGTTGATCATCTTTCCTGGGTCTGTTTGGAGGTTGGTTCCTTCTAACATTCTGATTCTGGTTCCTATTTTGAGGAGAAGTTTGATTTTGATTTGCTTGTGCTCTCTTAATTATGCTCATCTCTTTCATCATTTCTTCCATCATTCTCTCCATCTTTGAGCTTGAAGTGGAAGGGGTGGATTCCTCTCTAAAAGATACTCTCTTCTCGCTCTTCATTCTTGCTCTTTTCTCCATCAAGTTCACTTCCACAGAAAGAGCACCCCTTTGCATGTCTTCAAGAGTTGCAAAAACTCTTTCTCTGAGTGAATATGTCATGTCTGGATCAAACCCTTCAGGAAATTTGTTTAAATCTGAGCCCTGAGGAGGTTTTAGCTCAAGGGAAAGTGCATTATAGATGCTGTTAAATCTGGTACAATAGGATTGTACACTTTCCCCTGGGTTCCTATGGAGATTATTATAGTCAGCAAGGACTTGGAGAGGATTCTTTCTCACTTCCCATTTGTTTAAGAATGTTTGATGGAAGGCTTGGAGATCGTTAATACTATGGGGGGTTAAACCTTTAAACCATTTTCTTACTTCTCCCCCCAAACTTTGAGAAAATAGTCTCAACTTGACAGAATCATTATCAATTTCGTTTTTGTCAAAGTAGTCATTCATCTTGTCCACATGTTGAGATGTTTTTATAGTATTACTAGCATCATATAATGGAATTTTGGACTGATAGTCCTATGGAAGATTGGCTAATGGTACAGGAAGGGCGAAGGGAGCATACCATGTTGCCATGGCAGGAGGTGGAGGTGGATTTACAGAAGGGAAAGTGGGCTGAGGTGAAGTGGTTTGAACAGTGGATGAAAGATGAACAGAAGTGGATGGAACAACAGTAGACTGTTGAGACGATCTCGGATGAGAGACACCTAGATTGTGAAGGAAATGTAAATCAGGAGGTGTTATTTCCCTGCTACCAGGATGTTCACTTGTTTCAGGAGATGAAAGTGAAAATTCAGAGTCTGACTAGATTATATCATCAAATGACCTAGTCCTAAATGGGTTCACTAAGTCAGTTTGTGATTGTTGCAGAGCTGAAAGATTTTTAGGGACTGAATTAGCTCTCAAGGGTGATCTGAAAACAGTTAATAATTTAACCTTAGGAGACTTCCAAAGGATACTTTCTGGATTATCAACTATCTCAGGCGGGTTGGGGTCTGGATGGGCTCTGGTGTGAATATTTTTAGAAGCCACTATGCTATGTTTTTTAGACCTAAAACAAGAAAAGTTCAACCAGATATGACAATCTTGGAGAGGTTAACCAATCTGTTTTTACAATTTTAAATCCTACAGTCCTCTAACTGAGTTTGAATGATTTTATAATGATAAGGGTTCTTCCCAGTGGAGTCTTAAGGTCTGCTAGGATTGTGGAGTCGCCAAGTGGAAATTTTTAGCTCCTTTCAGAGGTAAAAGGTCTTATGGTCCACCACCATGTTTATTTAATTCCAATCTGAATTTTTTTTTTTTTTTTTAGGTTTTCTAAGTCATTTTTCAGTTTTTTGGTTGTTAAGAATGTCCTAACTTTGTTTCAAAACTTAGCTAAGGTTGTGAGACAAAGGTAGTCTACTCTTATGGCTAAGCCAGCTAATTTTTCAAGGTTAGATGAAGTCTTAAGAGAAACCTAGGGTTTACCTAGTTTGTCACTGATTCAAACAAGTTCCATCGTGATTACCTATATTAGGTAGTGCTTGAAAAGGCTACTTTTTACTCTGGTTAATAAAGCAGATGCTCTATGAACCAAATCTCTGACGTCGTATGATTATCTTTAAATGAAAATGATTCTGGGTTCGATTTCCCCAGCGGAGTCGCCAGAAATGTTAGGTACTGGTGGCTTAGCTGCAAAATAGAACAATTGTGATGGAACCAGAGATTTTGAGTTAAAGTTCCCCAGCAGAGTTGCCAGAAATGTTAGGTTCTGGTGGCTCAGCTGCAAAATAGAACACTTGTCATGGAACCAGAGATTCTGGGTTCAATCCCCAGTGGAGTCGCTAGAAATGTTAGGTTCTGGTGGCTCAGCTGCAAAATAGAAAATTTGTGATGGAACTAGAGATTTTGAGTTAAAGTTCCCCAGCGGAGTCGCCAGAAATGTTAGGTTCTGGTGGCTCAGCTGCAAAATAGAACACTTGTCATGGAACCAGAGATTCTGGGTTCGATCCCTAGCGGAGTCGCTAGAAATGTTAGGTCTCTGTAATTTATTAGCAAGATTGGGACAGTCCAATCACAGAGTTAACATCATTTCAACCAACTTTGGGATTCTAGGATCTAGCCCTCCTGAATCCGGAGAGGGATCTCTCCAATATGTACAAAGATGGATATTGTCTTTGAAAGCTTAAGGTAATGATATTAGGCTAGTTATGAAGGCCAAGGTTTTTTGTTTTGTTTTGGATGGTTGAGCATGAAATGTTATTTGAGGGGAAAGTCCTAAGTGAAAAAGTTTCAAAAGTGAGAAGTTGCAAGCAAATAGAACAGTTTTGGCAGATAGATAGATATAACGCTGGTTTTTAGTCCATTGGGCTATGGAGTCATATCTGGGCTTTAATTGAACAACAACATCAAGTGTGATCCAAGGGGCAAGTCATCTATACCAAAAGATTATTGAGATTAAAATGATGAAATGGAAACATTAAAATGTTGGAGGGGTGGAAACTGATAATAATTTCTCAGAGGATTTATAGTCAGTCCAAACAAGAAAAGCCTCTTAAGTAACTGTTTTAAAACCAACCAAGGACAGGGCTAACCATAGACTTCTTGGGCAAGTTCGTATTAAAGCAGCTTAATTGAAAAACAATCCAGTAATCCACATAATTACCTTCAGAAAGTATGAAAACACATAAGAAAAACAGAGTGTAACTTAAGATCAGATAAAGTACTTTTAAACCTAGTCTACTTTCAGTCAACACCAAAGGAAACTTTCAGAATCTGCCTTTGGAGAAAAGAATCTAGGAATTAGAGCAAACCATATCTTCTCTAGTCTAACTTAAATAGCAAATAATGGAAATAACATTCAAGAACAATGTTTGAGCAAACAGAAGAATAGAGGCAACCAACATTCCTATTTATTTAAAGCCCTTGATGAATCCAATCTTAAATAAGCATCAGAAGAAAACATTAAGATAAAGATTTCTCGCTTGAAGAAAGTTCTGTTCTCTGAAAAATCTAACCTCGTTAAGAAAGCTATTCTTTCTGAGAGGGAAAATGAACAATATAGCGCACTGAAAGAAAAAACGTTAACGAAGAAAGTTCCAAATTACCAATGATAAAGACAGGATCCCGAGAAACAACTTTTATATTGATGTCAAACCAGTTACAATATTTAGGTCCAATGTTTCAGTTCAGCAATCATCTTCACTATTCAACCTAACTATTCTAGCATAAACAGAGCTTCAAGGGCCAGCGAACACTATGTACAAATAGAAGTCTCCAACTCAAGTGTATTTCAAAGTTCTGCAACCAACAATTTCTCATCTTCTTCTGAGGTATTTATAGAAGAATGAGGAGGTGATCTGAGAAAATATCTCTCAGGATAATTAATACAGGTTCAAGACTTCTCGGCCCTTTGAGGGGATCGATGAAGAAGTTTGCAGGTGGAACACTGTATTAACTGCTTTACATTTACGGATTAAGCTCGGTGGGAGCTTATTTGACTTTGAGGCTTTATGTAAGGTTTGGAGTAACTCTGCAGATATTTTCTGCATTGATATCCTTGTAGAAGTAACTCCCTGGCTGCGCTGGAGGCGAATATCTGATTTTCTTCAATAACTTCGGCCTCTGTTTGAAAGGTTTGAGGTGACAGGTGGCTCAGTGGTAGCTGAGGAATCAATTTGCCTCAGATGTGGCGGTGGAGGCTTTCTGTGTGATGAAACACTTTAGGTTTTTCTTTTAAACTGTGTTTTGAGTTGGGGATTAGGCTTTTGATAACCGTCTTAGCCGTAATCCCCGTAAGATTGTCTTCAATCTTCATCAATTGTGCTCGGTCTTCAAACTAATACTCTTTAACTGTTTTTGAATTAAAACAGTGTCTTGTTGATGTGCAGGCCGCACTGGGCTTTTTAAAGGCATCAATGCCCATGAATCATTGAGAAAACAATGGAGCAAAAACCCGCGGATGGCTCTCTTTAACAGCTCGAAGGCGCAGGAAACGTCTTTCCCTACCCTCGGCTTTCTTTCATTAAAAAATGGAAAACCATTAAAAAACCTGCAAAACACAAAAATAGTTAAGAAATCCAATGGAAATAGGTTCAAACTACTTCAGATAGCGGGAGAAGAATAAGCAGGAGTAGTTTTGGACCGTCCGATCTGGACACGTGGACGGTCCAGATTCAATCGACGGATCGCAATCGAAACTGCGGGCCCAATCGCAATCGAAACTGCGGGCCCAATCGCAATCGAAACGGCGGGCCCAATCGCAATCGAAACTGCGGGCCCAATCACAATCGAAACTGCGGGCCCAATCGCAATTGAAACTGCGGGCCTGGTCTTTTCAATCAACCCATTGAAATTTTCCCGATTACGATTGCGCAATCGGTCTTTTTAATCTACCCATTTTATATTTAACACGTGACTTCAAGCTTTTAAGTTGAAACTTTGGATAAGCGGGTTCTTGGGTTTTATAAAGGAAAAAGCAGAACAGTAATGAAAATTTACAATGTTTTAAGCACCGGAGGCGGGCTTACTGGATATATAAAATAAACGATGTGATTGGGTTTTAAGCAGCAAGGCTAATCGCAATCGAAACTTTGGAGTATGGCAAAGACTTGCATCTTCGATTCTTTTCGATGCGATCGGGTTTTAAGCAGCAAGGCTAATCGCAATCGAAACTTTTGGAGTATGGCAAAGACTTGCGTCTTCGATTCTTTTCGATGCGATTAGCATTTTATCGTATTGGCAAGTGGTTCCAGACCCAAAGCGCATGGTGGGGAAGTGGTTTAGGGCTTAGCCCAAGGGGCTTAGGTCCATAGCAATGAAACTTTGTTTTTTATGAAAAATTTCAAGGTTTTAAATGGATTTGGGGGTTTCGGCACATCTCAAAAAGAAGTTTTTAAACCATGTTAGGAGGATTTTCATGAATGGAAGGAGAAACTTATGAAAAGTAGGGAAATAATATGGAGAAAAGGGGGAGTAAATGAAGGTTAGTTATGAGTGGGAGAAAGGGGAAAAATGATGGTTTCTTCAGCAGTTTCTTACAGGAAATCAGCAGAATTAATAGGGAAAGTGATGAAGATTTTGGATAGAGGCATGAGGCCTACAAGGAGTCTTCAAGAGCCAACAATTTTTAGTGATAAAATTTGTTCCTTGGAGGCTCAAAAAAGATCTTAGCCACCTTTTGGTATAACAAAATATTATAGGTGGCTAACAGAAAGGATTTTAAAAACCAAATAAGGGGAAATATAAGGTTTTAAGAGGGTTAGGATGATTTAGGGGTTAAATGAAGGGGTTTAGAAGGATTTTACGAAGGGAATAAGGGTGAAAATGGAATTGTTTGTGAGTGAAAGGAGGAGTGAAATGATGGAAAATGGAGCCTCTTGAACAGTTTTTCTTTGGTAAACAACAAGTTTTTTGAGGGTTAATAGTGAAACAACAGTGAAGATTAATACCAAGGAAAAATGACATCATAAGTCTTCAATAACTCACAATTTTGAAAATGAATTTTTTCCTGAAGGCTAAAAAGATTTAGTCACCATTTGGTATGACAAATTTTTATAGGTGGCTAACACCACACATAAGGGTGCTTAATCTAGCTACTTATATGACTCCCATTCACATTAGGAGTGATTTTATTCCTACTAAAGAGATTTATGGGTCTCTCTACCCACTTATTCTTCTATTTAAAGGAAAAAATAAAAAATTAATATTCTAATTAGTTGCATGCTAATTTAGGAATATTACAATCCTCCCCTCCCAAATGTTGCTTGTCCTCAAGCAAATGCAAGGATATAATTCAAGAGCCTTCTCTCCTCATCCTGTATCATCCTCATATGATAAGTTCCTGCAATGAACAAGATGCTCTCTCATCAATATGTCCCCAATTTTCTCCTCCCAAGTGTATAAGCAAGCCTTTGGTGATAATTCCAAATGGCCCTCATCATGAAAAAGTGGGATATCCATGGAGGAAAATATATGCTATCTAGAGGCCCTTTTGAGGCATGGAATCTGGAAAATATTGGGAACCATCATTCCCATGTGAAGCTCCCATCCCCAAGCTATCATCCACACAAAATGAGGCACCCTCCAAAATGGTAACTCGTGGAAAAACTCCTCCACCTTTGGCTCCTACAATGTAGGTGGGCTGCATATTTGAAATTGATAGACCAAATTGTCGATCCCACACTGTCTCTCTCTCCACTTATGATAAGTGTAGAGCTGCTACTGAATTTGGGCTGCAATAATTTTGCCCTCGAGAGATAAAAGGACAACTGGATCTTCAAAGACCCCTTCTCTAGTTTCATGAATCTTGCTTTCCCAAACCATCCCATGCAAAGTGAATAGCACATTATCACCATATGGCATCAAAATCAGAAATATACTGAGTGTTATGTGTAATTTTGGATGATACCAATGGTTTCTCCAGTGGATACAGCTTATTTTTTCTAATTGTTGTTTCAGAACATCATGTGGCAAGTTGTCTCCCAACAATTTGCTAACTGTGCATGTTTTCTCATCTACTAGGAAGTAGTAAATGGAATTATATATCAGCTGAGCATAACAATAATAACACAACACTTGCCGAAAGCCATACAATAAATGGCTATCTCCATCATAAATGTTGGTCCTAGAAAGACCATGAAGCCCAAATATAACCTCGCCCTATTGTGGAGCAATGCACTATATACAGATGGAAAGAGAATGAAAATGCTTTGTTAGATGGTTAATAAGTAAAAAATACATTTCTTACCATGCATTGTGAGTAGGTTGAAAAAATGAGGTCCATGGATGATCCCTCCCATGAGAATCCCCTCATAGTGGTCTGAACAGTGAAGGGATGCATACTCCCCTTGGAAAACTCCATCAATAGATACATACTCCCAAGTGACAACGTTGTTGGCCTTTATGATAAGGCTTTTGTTACCTCATGAATCCATTCTTTGACATGCCACATGCCAAATTCATCCACGATAATGCTGCTATATGTGGGAGATTCCTTCCTATGTGGAAGTACCTCCTGATTTTCCAAAACTAAGGAGTAGCCCCTTTGCAACATGACTGTGCCATCCTCTACTCCTGAAATATCATGCAAAGTATGGGAGAAAATCAGTCCATACCCTCCCAAGAGTAACCAAAGAAACAATAGCCTTTGTTACCTCCTCATCTCACCATCATACAAGTCATAAGATAACTTCATGATAGTTTACTTGTAGAATTCCCCATACAACCAAATATTCTGGTGCCATATAATATAGGTGCCATGCAATGCATCAAACCATGACATACCTTAAAAAATAGGATATGTCTCATGATGGCCAAACTCTTTCTAGAGTAGCTAGCGCAGCCATGCCTCCTGCTGCCCTGTGTCATAGATCTGCAAGTGGCTCACCATGTAGAAATTTGCTGAATAATGAATATTTATTCACCAAGATTAACCTAATCATACACAAATTTTATTTGCTGCATAACACATAATCTCTTCTACAAATTAATCATCACATGCGGAAAATAAAACAAGCGGTAGAACATCAATTCACACACATAGAACGCAGCATGTATGGAGAAAGCTTATAGCTGAAAACCCCCAGCTATATGTATCATATAATGGATGAGAAACATGTAAATTTACACAATAAAATACTCCTCACAAGTACTTAGTACTGTCTCCAAAAGCTACACACAAAACTAGCTCAGTTTGAACCGATCACGGGTTCAAAACTCCTCCACTAGCTGCCTACCTCTACTGCGCAATCCAAAAGGAGAGAATGGGCTGAACCAATTCGAATTCCTCTTGATTGAACAGCGCAATCATCATTGGCATACTCATCCCACTGATTGTGAAAATCTCATGCACAACTAATGTATATTATTCGTCGATCTCACCTTTCATCTACCTCTTCAACTGGTCTTCAATTAATCCATGCTAAGTTCTTGATGTGTTCTTTTAGTTGAATAATGAGTTAATAATTAGTGAATTAAATAATAATTAATTCACACCACTCATCTCTAGTGTATTAGCCAGTTAAACTAAATACAACTAGTTCAACTAAGTTAAACCGAACACAACTCCATCAACTCCTCAATCAACTCCACCAAACTCAATCACTTGAGTTCTAACTGAATTCCATCATGCAATAGCTCAACTAACCCATAGGAAATTCGAATTGCCTTCTGCCAGCTGCATCTGTAGCTCAAACTGAAGTGCTCCAAGAGGATAAGATAAAGTTTATAGTCCAAATATTATTAAGGGCTAATAATATTTGACTGTTCTATTTTTAGACAGGCAGTCTAAAAATAGACTTCGACCTGTATGTCTAAAAATAGATGTCCATATATTTTTACCAACTTGACCAATCATCCAAGAATAGCATCCCAAAACTCCTATACCATGCTCCATATGTCTAAAAATAAACATAGTCTTAAAATAGACTTTTCGACAAAAATCACATGTGTGGTCCCCACCTAGTTTAGGTGATCAATCTCCAACTAGGATCAGGAAAGATGTTTCAGGAGGCCTCCTTCACTGTTTCTTGTTGCCATTTTCAACACTCCCTCTCAACAAGAAAGGAATTTCTTTGCATGTGACATGCAACTCCATGCATTCACCCTGCAACCTTCACAAGCGCCATGCAACTCCATGCATGCGACATGCAACTCCATGCATTCGCCATGCACCCTTTGCATGCGCCATGCAAACTCATGCATGCACCATGAAACTCCATGCATGTGCCATGCACCCTTTGCAAGCGCCATGCAACTCCATGCATCTGCTCTGCAACTCCTCTGAAACTGAATAGGCTCCAAACAACTCAATCAATCTGATGCATCTATCATCAAAGTCTTCGACTTCTGCTGGTACCAACTGCACATGTCATCAGGAACCACTGCGCTGTTGAACTCTTGCACCCATGCACTCTGCACTTGCTGTCAACTCTGATCCGCGCTCCAGTATCTGACACTGTCACTTTGATCTGCCTGCATCAATCCAACTGATCTGCTACTGCTGTGCTGTGGGCACCTCGTAGCCAGGTTCAATTCATGAGATCCACACCATCTCCATGAATCCTGCCCAGAAATCTCCTCTTGGGATCAATCATGCATGTCGCCCCACCTCTCACCTGGTGGTATAGCTGCATGCACTCCCTCTGCCCATCTGGCACGAAATTTCTCTGCATGAGTGGTTTCTTCCACTCCATGATCCTCTTGTGGCTACTCCACATCCCGAGGTTCACTATCACCTACATGCAAAACTTGCTCCCTCTCAAGCATCAGTTGCATGTCTTTCTCCCGCTTCCCAACAGTAGGAAGCTCCGTAGACATCCCATCTACTTCAAGTCTGTAGAGATTCTTTGCTCGAATCCCAACCTTCTTGACTTGTCTCGTTGCCTTGTGCCGAAGGAAAACTTTTCCTTCTCTAAAGACAACTTCATACCCTTTATCCTCTAACATTGCGACTGAGATCAAATTCTTTGTTAGACTTGGTACATGCAATACATCTTGTAAAAGAATGAGTTTACCTGACTCCCTCTGAAAGGTTATGGTACCAATGTCGGTCGCATTGTATCGTCCACCATCGCCCAACTCAACATGCATCTGGAGACCTTTCTCCACCAAGTCACTGAAAAGATTTGCATCTCCCGTCATGTGAAAGGAAGCGCCACTATCAATATACCACCCCGATCCTAATGCACTAGACAACATGCATGCGATCAATGAGAAGTCCAGTTCAAATTGCGAGGCAAGAGCCTCACCAGCTGCAGCTCCAGCAGCCTGCTTGTTCTTCTTCTTCTTTGGGCAATTCGTGGCGTAATGTCCATGATCGTGACAGTGAAAACACTTCACTTTGGACATGTCACGCTCTTTACCATCTGCACCAAATTGAGAAGCCTTCTCCTTGCCCTTCCCCTTCCTTGCTTTGGCAGCCAAAGCGCATTCTTCTTCATCAGATGCCTTTGATGAAGATCCATCCCTGGTATTTCGTCGGATCTCCTCTTGCACCAGATCAGACCACAGTCTTTCCCATCCGGGCAATTTCTCCCGACCATTGACACTATCTTGAAATGCATGCCAACTTTTCGGAGGACCCAGGAGAGCCAAGCTCACCAAGTCCTCATCCTCCACCGTCACTCCCACGCTTCCCAGCTCATCCCTGCATTGGGTGAACCTCGTGAGGTACTTGGGGATGCTCTCTCCTTTCTCCATCTTGATGTTTCTGAGTCTATCCTTGAGCGCCAACTTCCTCTGGTCACTCTTGCTTTGGTACAGATCTGTCAAGGCTTTCCACATCAAATATGGAGAAGCCTTTCCATGCAGGCTGGACACTATGTGATCCTTTATGCCCTCCAACAGAATCCTTCGACATTTTTCTTGTTTCTTTCGCCAGGCTTCCACAACAGCAGCATCAGTAGAAGTAGGCTTTGGAATCTCTTTCTCCACGAATTCCAACAACCCATTATCATCTAATACAGCCTCCATGCGGTCTTTCCATGCAACATAATTCGAACTGCCTTCCAAGGCATATTCTAGTCGCAATCCGTTGAAAGACATTTTCGCCGCGGCACCAAGAACACAAATCTGCAAATTCGAATTCCAAGAGCTGATAACTCAACCGCTTCCGATCTACACTTGAGAAAAAATTATTTCCAAATCAGAGATTGACCACATGGGCATTTACCAGACCTTTCACTTTCCGAAGAAAGATGAATCCGGAGGCTACCTGGCCCGAGAGCAGACTCTATCCGAGGAAATAATTGCAATCACCGTAATAGATCTTTGACGATTAATTTAGCTCCGATAGCATGTATAAATTTGATGAATAATGAAGATTTATTCACCGATATTAACCTGATCATACACAAATTTTAGTTTTTGCATAACACATAATCTCTTCTACAAATTAATCATCACATGCGGAAAATAAAACAAGCGGTAGAACATCAATTCACACACATAGAACGCAGCATGTATGGGGAAAGCTTATAGCTGAAAACCCCCAGCTATATGTATCATATAATGGATGAGAAACATGTAACTTTACACACTACAATACTCCTCTCAAGTACTCAGTACTGTCTCCAAAAGCTACACACAAAACTAGCTCAGTTTGAACCGATCACGGGTTCAAAACTCCTCCACTAGCTGCCTGCCTCTACTGCACAATCCAAAAGGAGAGAATGGGCTGAACCAATTCGAATTCCTCTTTCTTGAATAGCGCAATCATCATTAGCATACTCATCCCATTGATTGTGCAAATCTCATGCACAACTAATGTACAACTGTCGTCGATCTCACCCTTTCATCTACCTCTTTCAATGATCTCCACTGAATTGTCCATGCACTGAGTTAACTGATGTGTTCTTTAGTTGAATAATGAGTTAATAATTATTGAATTAATTAATAATTAATTCACACCACTCATCTCTAGTGTATTAGCCAGTTAAACTAAATACAACTAGTTCAACAAAGTTAAACCGAACACAACTCCATCAACTCCTCAATCAACTCCACCAAACTCAATCACTTGAGTTATAACTGAAGTCTATCATGCAATAGCTCAACTAACCCATAGGAAATTCGAATTTCCTTCTGTCAGCTGCATGTGCCACATCCAAGCATCAAACTGAAGTGCTCCAATAGGATAAGATAAAGTTTATAGTCCAAATATTATTAAGGGCTAATAATATTTGACTGTTCTATTTTTAGACAGGCAGTCTAAAAATAGACTTCGACCTGTATGTCTAAAAATATATGTCCATCTATTTTTACCAACTTGACCAATCATCCAAGAATAGCATCCCGCAACTCCTAGACCATGCTCCATATGTCTAAAAATAGACTTTTCGACAAAAATCACATGTGTGGTCCCCACCTAGTTTAGGTGATCAATCTTCAACTAGGATCAGGAAAGATGTTTCAGGAGGCCTCCTTCACTGTTTCTTGTTTCCATTTTCAACACACCAACCACTTTCTCACCATCCACACCCATTCATCCAAATTTGGGTGTATCCTACCATGCTCAAAATTGGTGTCCCTCCAATGGAGAATACCATCCTCCCAAATCAAATTACTACCTTTGCACTTCATGAGATGTTGAAGTGCAACCTCTTGGAGATATCCACATGAAGACCACTCATTCAGGACCATGTTGAATCCATAAGGATTCAAATATACTGAAGGAAAAGACTTCTCATTGAGCTGGGAAGTGCTCATCAAGAAGGAACCATCATAGTAAAGGGAGATAAGATGTCTCTCATCAACCATCTGCCTATCCCCTTCTACACTTGTAGAATGGTCATTGGAATGCTCCAATAATGGTTGGGCCCCCAACTCATCACTTCTACTCAATGACAGTGTTGTTGATCTCCATGATGGTACATATGCTGCCTCATGATTATGCACAATGTTGAACATATAGTTCTACATTGGATTGACTAGGAAAATACTCATCCTATCCTCCAAAAATCTACACTCTAGCCCAAAGAGTTGTGTGCATCTCAATAATGACATATTACGATGAATGTGTATCTCCTCCTTGGACCTTTCAAGGGTCCTCTGCGTAGTGATAGTCTGCTGCTCCAAATCAGTAGTGTGTCTTGACCCTAGGTCATGCAATGGCATGTCCCCACAACCTTCCTTATGATGTGCTGAAATAATAGAAAGTGGAAACATTTGCATAGCTTAGTTTAGCTTGGGAACATCTTGTACTACTACAAGGGTTCCTCCCATCGGTGTGATGACTTCCCCAACTACTAGTGATGATGTTTTCTACTCCTCTATTGCTGCACCAGTGCTGGTATAAGTCTCCTCCTCCTCATGCATCTCCTGAGTAATGCATGGGACTCTAAATGTCAAGAGATCAAGACCACTTTGCAAAGGTGCAAGTGTTCCTTCTCCTGATATAATTATCCCTGTAGCAAGTGGTGTTATAGTTTTATTTTCTTCTGGTTTCTTCTTGTCAAAATTCTTGATCAACCTTTGAGTAAAATCCATAGAAGTGACCACTCTTGCATGACTCAAATGGTTTGTTGGAGTCCCGTGATTTGGCAGATTGGTAAACCAAATGACAGGGCAACATCAGACCAATCTTTGGAGTCCTAGGACCTAGCCTTCTTGGACTCAGAGAGGGCTCTCTCTATTATGCCAAGGATGTGAACTTGTTCGCTTTGTATGTTTGATTTTTGGCTAGCTGTTAAGTATATTTTGGTTTGTTTTGGGTTTTTGAGGTAAACTGATCAAAAAGGAAAAATAGAAAGAGAGTTCATCAAGTCAACAAGGCTATGGGGTTAGATAAATTCAATACTATCTAAATGGTTTACAAGGTATACTGCAGGGCCGATTTAGTCAAGGTAAATGGATTCTTTGGGTGAAAGTGAAGTGAAGTGAACATTAAGTTTGTGAAAGACAAAGAAATCTTTAACATATATAGTTTTAAAGTAGGAATTCATGAGGTAGGGCAAACCATAAATCTCTATGAATAAAACTCAAACTGATACATATGAAAGATAAAAAATCCGGCGATACATAGAAGCATAAGAACTCCTAACCCTGGAAAATCACCTTCAGCTGTTGGGAAAAAAAATAAGGTAAACAAAAAACTCAATATATGAAAAGGGAACTCCTAAAGAACATATCTTGATCTATCGGGAACTGTGAAATAAGTTTGCAAGCATGGGCAAAGGGCAAGATCGAACGAGACCTCTTTGACTTAACTAAGACAATCAGTATTTCATAGAAAGATTTCAGAAATGGATTTTTGAGAAACTATAAGTAAGAAGGGCATACCTTAAATCATACAAGATAGCAAAACATGCTGACCATAAATGAAACAAATAACAATTTCTTGATGGACCTAAAGGGCAGTTAAGAATCCTTTCGAAATGATCAAGAAGAGGAAAACATAAAAACTGTAACATGCAAGATGTTTGAGGAGCTTCCATGAGCATGTCTCAACATTTACTTTTCTGATCTAAAGTAAATGAGAAGTATGGAACATTAATGAAAACAAGGAAACATAATAAAATCAGAGAAACATCACCATTCACCAAGCCATGGAATCCTACACACAATGCTCCTCCACCATCAAGCCAAGCAAGACATCATCCACTTCATAAAACAAGTACTTCTTCCAAGCTCATAATGCTATGTATTGCTCTCAATATATCAAGTTCTGCCTCACATTTACAATGAATCCTCTTGGTTTATATAAGCCAAAGAGGAGGAAACCCACCTAGAGCAACTAGAAGACCATTGGCCAAAAACAAATATCTAAAACTGTCCTTGAGGCCTAACAAGGTCCACGGCACAAAGTATCCTTCAAAAATATCTTTTCCGACCAAAATAGAAAAAAAGAATCACTTTCAAGGCCTCACATATAAGATAAAATTGCTTAACGCACATTTGGCCCAGTCATCACTCAGAAAACTGCTTTTCAACAAAATTTACAGGAGAGTAGCACCAGAAGAAATTCTATTTTGCAGTGCAGTTTTGGCGGACTTCCCGATGTCAAAATGAGTCCCGTGATGGCTCGTTGGAAAGCTACGAATGTATAATTTCCAAAAATACTTTATTTTTTCCAATATGATGCATGGAAGTTAGTCAAAAAGTATAAACAGTGAAAAAACCCAGGAGTGTAGCACCTGCTGATAATAGGGGCAGAAAGGTAAAAAATGGTTGTTTTTGGCCTTTTTGAGAGACCAAAATAGATTCATTTGATCTGAAAATCTCTAAGAATGTTCCTTTGATGTCAAGGGATCCAAAAATATAATTTTCTTCAGCTAAGGATGGTCCGAGAAAAAGTTAAGGAACCCATGATTTTATGCCTTTAGGCCTAACATTCACAAAAAACAAGAATGTGTCCAAAATTTCCCAATTTTGGTGAGTAAACCCCTTGAGGGTTTTTAGAAACATGTAATGAAGTTTGAGCAATAATTCCAAGATGGGATTGGTATTTTCCACGTTTTTCTGTCGGGCGCCTCCTTTGGGCAACTTTGAGTTTCCTTCGGGCAAACTGATTCAATTTCTTGTAGTGCTCGGTCATTCTCCTTTGTAGGCCCAAATCCTTGTTAGATTTCTCCAATTTTTTTCCCAAATGATGATTTTCCCCCTCAAGAAAATACTCTTTATCATTCTCAATTTCTAGAGCAAGTAGCTCTGTAAGAGGGTATTGCTGTGTATGGGCTGATTCTTCTTCTTTTTTCTTTTCCAATGCTTTTAAGACCAATGGTCCTAGGCCTCTTTCTTGCTGGTTCATTGTCTTCATCACTATCCGCATAATCACCCATGTACTCTTCAAGATTTGCTTGTGAATTTTTCGCTTCTCTTTTATATTTGAGTGCCTCAGCCTCATAGATTGCCATCTGTCCACTCATTTTATTATTTTTCATTTGCAAAAAGTGGATAATGTTTTTTGACCTTCCTAGGTCATTTTCCAAGTCTTTAATTTGAGCCTCCCGGTTTTGCAAAAGAGATCTAAGAATTTCGGCCTCATCACCCTTAGCATCACTGTCTATTTGTATTATGTAAAATTCCCTTTCATGCTCATGGCTTCTCTCTTGCTATTCAATCTTCTCTTTGCCCTTGCCTTTAATGATTTTCTTTCCTCTGGTTTTGTTGGGCAATTCTACATTGCTCTTCTTTGGAAATTTGCCTCTACTCCTTAGTGCCCTAGAGATATTGCTAGTCACTTTTTGAGTGGTTTTCTTCTTTGTTGTTTTGGTGTTTTTAGCCTTTTCCACTTTTGATGAAGGAAGCATGGCCCCTTGCCTTGGAGAGGCAGTAATCACATGTTATTGACTATGTTGAGAAGAAGTGAGAGGAGGGGTCAACATTAGCACCTGTTTAGTTTGATCCTTTATATTTCTACCTCCTTCATTACCAAATTTGTTGCCTTTATCATGATCACTGTTTTCATTTTCTTGCTATGGGCTACCTTCATCATGATCACTGTTTTTGTCCTCTTCTTGTGGATTGCCTTCATCATGATCACTGTTTTCACTCTCCCCTTGTGGATTGCCTTCTTCATGATCACTATTTTTGTCCTCTTCTTGTGGATTTCCCTTATTATTATCACTGTTTTCACTTTCCCCTTGTGGACTGCCTTCATCATGATTATTGTTTTTGTCCTCTTCTTGTGGACTACCCTTATTATTATCACTATTTTCACTTTTCCCTTGTGGATTGCCTTCATCATGATCACTATTTTCATTTTCTTCTTGTGGACTGCCTCTATTTTTATCAAAATCACTGCTTCCACTGAGTTGTAGACTGCTTGCCTGATCATGCTTTCCTTTCCCTCTACTGCTGCTCTCATCACTTTCTTGTTCTTTTTCACCATCACTTCCTTGTTTTCTTTTACTGCATTCATCTTTCTCACTGTTATCTGTGGAGGATGGTTTTTGTTGGGGAGTAGACTCATGAGAAGAAGGTGAAACATAAGGTGTGGAGGGCAAGGAATGAGCATGAGGAGGGTCTTGCGATGAAAATGGCCTGATTTGTAGTGGTGTAGAAGATGCAGAAGTGAAATTAGGGTGAGAGATGAAATTTTCCCAAGAGATGCCCTTTTGTTCCAGCTGGTGAAGGATAATGATCTTAATGAGAGAGTGATGGAATAAACCTGCTTTCTGCTGAGCTGGAGGCTTCTTTTTAACCAAGGAAGACATCTTGTCTATATTTTTGCACAAGAAAAAGGGTAGTTTTAGAAACTTAGCTTTTGTGAAATGCATTAGGAGTCTGATGTGACAGGAATATACTCGGGAGAATCTACCTTCACAAGTGAAAAACTTCATGATTATTTTCATGAGGACTGCATAGTCATCTAGCAAGTGTGAAAAAGGAAATATGGAGCTGCATGCATCTTGATGATTTGGTTTTAGAAAAGGCTGATAGTGGCTGAGGTCAAGGTATGATTGTTTGAACCACTCCTCTCATATGTAAGGGATTTTGGTTGCTTTAGAAACAGCTCTAGGAGTGAGTTCAAAATCTAGACCTGCTATGTGAACTTGCTTTCCATCCAATATTAGGGAAAACAGCTCAGTCAAATAAGGGTGGCTAGTGACCTCTGGTATTCTACTGCAAAAATAAAAGTAGCCTACCTCTTGAAAGCAGGACAAGACTGAGGGAGAGACAGTGATTTCTTGAACAGTCGTGGGCTCAAATCTGTTATGCTGACCTCCCTTTCTAACCTTTTTCTTTGTAGGCATTTTGACCTTATTTTTCTTCTCCAAAATCAACTAAACAACTCCTTAAATAAAAACAAGCTTTCTTTTCCTTTAAAACATCTTTCTCCTTTAATTTAGTTTTCAAAAAATCCTTTATGATTAAGAGAAAGAGGGGTGGAAAAGGGAAAAATACCTTCACGGCTTCTTTGATGTGGTGAAAAAACCAAACTGGGTAAAAAGAAATCAATTCTAGCTCCTTTTTGCAGTAGTTGATTGGTGTTATGCTCTTGCACACAGGCGCGTAGCGTCTGCACGCTGGGTCGAGCACCCGGGCGCCTTCTGCACGCTGGGTCGGGTAGGTGTGCACACTGGGTGAAATGCGAAATGGGTTGTGTAGATGGGCCAAAAAATTTGGAATGGACTGCGGAATGGTTGGGAAAAAGGGGTGTATGAAAGCTTGGGCGCCCGGGCGATGGTCTGCTGGCACGAAGGTTTGTGGGCGCCGGGCAGAAAAGATGAATGCTGGGTGGAATGCCAGGCTCATCGCACCAGTATACAGGCACATCGCGCCCCTTAAAAAATTCTTCTTCAGGCTACTACAGGCGCGTAGCACCACAACATAGGCACGCCGTGACCAAGAAAATTTGCACGGAGTTTTTCTTGGGAAACAAAAAAACCTTGTTCATTTTCCAATTGATGAAACGAGGAAAAGATATGCCCGTTGAGGGTTTTTGTGTCTTTTGAAATGTTTTTATGGCATGTACTCTTCCCCTTTTGGATTTTTTCAAAAAAAAAATTCATTAAACCTTTGCCTCCTTGTTTTGTTTTTTAGAAAAAAAAATGGTGACTGTTTTACCTTGTGCAAAGGTTTAACTTACTTCCTTCTTGGTCCAAGGGCCATTTCTATGCTTTGAAATTTTGCAAATTTTGACCTCCATCATTCTTTTAAGGAGAAAAATTATTTCAACACCTTTGCACCCTCTACTTATCATTGAAGGAGGTGCTCCCTGTACTCTTTGATGTCTATTGCACTTCTATCCAAATTTTATGTAACAGCCTTGAAACATTTTTCACTGTGGGGTATTTTTAACTAGAATTTTTCAAACAGTGAAACCAATTTGAAAACCATGCACTCTCTGCTTATATATGAAGGAAGTGCCACTTTCTTTGGCTTTTTTTAAGGTAGTTTCTATAAAATTTTGCGTCTCTATTTTTAAATCAAGACAGATGGTGATTGCTTACTTGTGCAAAAGTTTAGTTTTCTTCTTCTTAGGGCAAGGGCATTTTCTATCTTTGAAGCTTCATAGAATGTGACCTCTAGTCCTCTTTTCAAGGAGACAATCCAGTTAGCCTTTTGCACCCTCTACTTATCATTGAAGGAGGTGCCTCATAAAAAAAAATGATTACCATCTGCATATCTTTGAAGGAGGAATTTAAAAGAAATTGTGCCCTATCTCTATTTTTCATTTAAGTTTCAACCCTTTAACAAAGTTTAGGCCCGGTCTCTGTTTACCAAATGAAGCTTTAGCCTTATAAACAAATTGTTTGTGTTATGCCCTATACTTATCATCTTTGAAGGAGGCTTGTTAAACACAAACTGTTTATGCCCTCTGCTTATCTTTCTCAGATAAGCTTTAAGGATGTATTTTAAACAAAAAATTGGTCTATCTCTGTTCATCAAATGAAGAAGACCCTTTTAAAAATGTGTCTTTTCCCTCTGCTTATGATTGAAGGAGGCAATGCAAACACAAATCCTTAGGATCTCTGCTTATGATTTGAATGAAGCCCCTCTTGAAAACTGAACTTTGTGCCATGTGTCTACTTATCACTGAAAAAGGTAATACAAACAGAACTGTTTATGCCCTCTACTTATCATCATTGAAGGAGGCTTTTAAAACACAATCTATATTACCTTTTTTCCAATTTTCTTATGATACATGTTCTTATAGAGTCTTACTGTTAAACCCATGGGCAGGTAATGTATTTCCAAATGATAAATGTTTGATGTGTCTGTCTTAGGAATAACTCCTTTTTGCAGCAACTGTAGCTTCATTAGGGATAGTAATACTTTTGATGATTTTGAATCTAGGATATACGTGTATAAAAAGACAACTGTTTCTTTTTATGATTTTCACTTTTGATGCCTAAATACTTCTGGGAGTCTGAAAACCATAAAATGTGCTCTTTATTTCTCCTTGTAGGGATAACTCACAGAACTCAGTGCCCTCCGCTTTATAATTGAAAGAGGCACTCCAAACCAAAATCCATGTTCTCATCCTTTACCCAATCTGTATGAGACATGTCTCTTTGTAGAAATTCACTGTGAGGCTGATGAACAAGTAATGTATTTGAAAATCACAACTATTTTCTATGTCTCTCTTATGTGTGAACACTCTTTTGCAGTAGCTTTAGCTTCATCAGTGATGGTAGCGCATTTGATGATTTTCAACCTAGGTGGCAGGGTTATGAAAAGACATTTGTTTCCCTTTTCATGCTTTTCACTTTGATGTCTAAAGACTGCTAAGGGTCCTTTGGCATGAAACTTGTAGAGTGACATGGAGTGCTTGGTGAATTTTCTTTTAGCCCTTTGTGCTTATTTTCCATTATGGATGATTTCATGACATTCTTAGGTATCTTTGATTTGCAGAGATAAACTAGTTTGTCCCTCTTCCTTTTAGACCTGTATTTCCTTTAGTCTCCAAAAAATCAACTATATTCTAAATTGAAACCCTTCCTCAAAGTGTTTTCTTTCCCAAAACTGATTAAGGCCATCCATCCTAGCACCCCTGCAAAGATGCACTGATAAAATGAATTTGATTATTGGAGACCGTTTATGATGTATCATGATGATAATGCTTGAAAATTTCACTTGATCACTTTTATTCGGACATAGGACCATCTTACTCTGTTTCTTCCTGAATTGAACCTTATAAGATTTGTTGAAACAAAACACAACGACAATCTTGATGGTGCACGACCTAGGGATAACAAAAGGATTTGTATTTCCAGATAGAAGGACAGGATACTTTGACTGATAGTAAAAAAAGAGTTCTTAACAAGACACAGGTCTTTTAAGATACTCATCCTAAGCACCATCACCTAACCTGGACACTTTTTTATGACCTTTTAAAAGGGTTTCATAGACCTACTCAAGTCCTCAAACAGTAACTTCAGTCAGTGATAAGGTAACAAGGACAACTTGACTTATGTTTGGACAGACTGTTTTGTGAAATAAGAGGATTTTGGATATCAGAGATAAGAGGTTTGTGACAGTTGTGGATAGGGTAAGGCCTACTGACCTAGGATAATATTTTAAGCTGGATGACCACTTCAATCATAGTATGCGAGAGAGAGGGGGGGGGAGGGGGGGGAGGGGAAAGATAAAAAATTTCTCTGATGGGTTTTTTAGAGGATGAATTGACTGTTTGAAATTGGTTTCTAGAAAACCTAGGCAAGGCATATAGTCATCACAACAGGAAAAAATACTGATGACTTACAGTGGCTCCATTTGGGGAGGGAAGCTCCTGTTGAGTCTCAAATCTGCATCTTTCTTATACACCTTTCTAGACCTTTTTCCTTCACCTAGACCTTATAAGTCGTCAATATCATTGTATATTAATTGTAAAAGAGCATCTAAAATGGTTTTTAACTATGTTTTGTGTCTGCTGTTTGATTTAGATTTTTGCTCATTTAGCTGCGGAATCTTTCCACTTTCCGCAGCTGCTGCAACTTTCCGCAGCCATTTTCTTAAAGTCTATATTGCAGGTGTCTTCAGGCAAATCGAGCCACATGGGAAAGTTAGAAATGACGTGGACATGGATCGTGTCCTATTGGCTCGGTCGAATTCACCTAAGAAGGCTGTGGTCAAAGGTGGCCAAGTGGTGGTCAACCGAAGAGTCCCACGGTGATAGAACTCTGTTTCTCATCACGTGGAGATTTGCGTGGCCGTTTCTAAATCATGGGAGACATATCAACACCTGTAAACGGCTCCATAAGCCGAATCCAACAGCCACTCTCCATAGATTTAATCCTCACGGCGGCCATAATGCTAGATCTCTGGACGTGATGGTTCACGTGTCTTCTATCAGCGCAGACTTTAGGGAATTAGTTATATCTCCCTCTGTTATAAATAATGCGTTCTCATACGCATAATAGTTAGCTCTGTAATGTAATTGTGTCGCCATTGTGCTGTGACATTATTTATCTGTTATGACCGCATTTTAATATATGAGAAGACTTTGTTCAAAAGCGTAATTCGTATTTGAAAGCTGTTACCCGAGGTTTGTGCAGAGGGCCCCTATACACACTGAGGTTTTGTGTATTAATGTATAGTTTCATGCTTCATTTCTTTATGTTCATTGTGCCATAGTCATTCATGTGTATATAGATTACATATTTCATGGTATTTACATTTCATCTCAGTCCATAATCGTTCATGCTTTACATTTTACTTCTGTCCATAATCTTTTATGTTTTATGTTGTTGTTAACTGATCAGTGTTTTGTTCCAGATTACAACAGGCATCCCGGGCATTTGCACATCTTTTTATAATGACTAATGACATGGAATCAATATTTTCCTTCTGCTAATTTACTTTTCTTTGTTTTTGTTTAATTCCAGCACTGTTTTGTTTATTTCAGTCTTGCACATTTGCTTTAAGTAGTTAGATTAGATATTAAATTGCTCATGTCATTTTTAGTTACCTCCGAAAGCCATAGTGAGACTAATGGTGAGGGATTGAAGTATGAGTGTGTAAATTGATATTAGTTTACTTTTCTGCAAGTTAGATATTAAACTGTTCATGTCATTTTCAGTTACCTCCGAAAGCCATAGCGAGACTAATGGTGAAGGATTGAAGTATGAGTGTATAGTTTGATATTAGTTTACTTTTCTGCAAGATAGATATTAAATTGCTCATGTCATTATCAGTTACCTCCGAAAGCCATAGCGAGACTAATGGTGAGGGATTGAAGAATGAGTGTGTAATTTGATATTAGTTTATTTTTCTGCAAATTAGATATCAGATTGCTCAAGTTGTTTATGATTACCTCCGAAAGCCATAGCGAGACTAATGGTGAGGGGTCAGAATATGAGTTGATGTAATTTGATTTTAGTTTTACTTTACTTGCAATCTTTTCTTTGAGTACAGTTTCTTTTGTGTTTTAGACAGCAGCAAGGGTGATGGTTTTCATGATCAATAGTTCACTGTTTGTTTAACTAGAATAGTGGCACATTTTCGTCTCCTTTTAGGAACTAATTTTCTCATTGTATGTTTCAAAATCCTTTTGAAGTTTGAAAGTTTGGTAAATCATTATAAAGGACATCATTGCCTTGAACAATCATAACCATACTTGTCTTTTAGAATTTCCATCTCACATTAGGAAACCAACCAAGATAAAAAGAAAAAAAAACCAAAAACGACAAAAAGTAAGAAATAGGTTATCTTGCACATATAGTGCGCCACACTTCGTCAGCTTACGAATCCCGGATTGACAAATTAATGTAGCAATTTAGGACACACTAAATTGACCAAACATTTTGGCGCCGTTGCCGGGGAAGTGTAACTAGGTAGCCAATTTCTTAAAAAAAAAAACAAAATAATAAAAAGAAGGGAAAACTTGATAACTTCTTGAATTATCCTCTCCTCTTGCACCTAGTGTGATCTGGAGGATCAGAAAAGAGAGTTATTGGTTCAGTAATTTCTTAAGTATGCTCTCTTCTTGCACCTAGTGTGACCTGGAAGATCAGAAAGAGAATTATTAGCCCAACTTAAAAATAAAAATAAAAAATGAAATGCATAGAGCAAGAGATTCTAGGGGAAGGTTTATAGCTAAAGCCAAGAGTTCGATTTTTACAACTCCATCTTCTTCAAGGCATAGACAAGATTCACCACCATCTACCCCTAGCCTTAAGATTTTTGGAATTCAAGGAGAAACGGAATTAGAGGATTCTCCTATACCACCTACTAAATCTCATTTAGAAAAGGATCCTTTCTTTACTTCTACAGGAGGGTATATTGTAATCAAAGAAGTAGAATCACCTGAAGAAGAAAAGGAAGAGACTCCCTCTCATCCTCCCTTGATAGAAGAACCAGAGGACTTTGAGGACTCTAAAGAAACTATCATGGTAGAGGAAATAATAGATGGATTTGGAGGTAGAGGTAGAGGTAGAAGAGGAGGAAACAATGGAAACAACAATGGTGAAGGTAATAATGGAAGAAATAGGGAAGGAGACAACTTGTTTGGATTCCCTATAGTTGATGAGGAAACTCATACAACGATGAAAAACATCTCACCATCTGTCCTCCCTAACTTTTATGGATTGCAAAGTGAGGATCCTGAAACATTTCTGTTTGAGTTTGAAGTCGTGTGCCGAACCTATGACTATATGGAAGACTCTCAAAAACTCAAACTGTTTCCTTCAACATTGAAGGGAGCCGCTTTGAAATGGTTCATGGGATTAGCCACCCAATCTATTAGGACTTGGAATGATATGAAACAAAAAATTTTGGATAGATACTTGGACTATTGTATGCCCACCAATCACAAGGATGAGGTATTCAAAATGATGCAAAAAGAAGATGAAAATTTGGAAGATTTACTTGAAAGATTTCAATACAACTTAAAAAGAGAAAAGATGAGAAACTTAGATGATGAAAATTTGAAAGCCCTCATATTAAAAGCCATTAGAGATGAATGGATAGATATTTTAAACATGATGGGGAAAGGAGACATTTCTCAACTTCCACTTCGTGACATAACATAACTATGTGTCCATCTCTCAAGAGGAAAATCTAAAACAGGAAAAGGGCCTAGGGATCCTTCTCTTATTAGGGCTAACAAATCTGCAACTGGATCAATAAGTAGGGCAGAGATTGGCAATATGCTTGATGAATTCAAAACTGATATCTTAGGGAGCCTTAGTGAACAACTAGAAACCCTTAAGATTCAAAACAAGCAGAAAGCAGAAACAGATGCTTTAGCCATCTTTTGTCCGAAATGTAGGAAGAAACATGCTTTAAGGGAATGTCCCTTGGATGAAAAAGTTGTAGAAACATGTATAATTTTCTCGGAGAATCATGAGATCAAGGATTTTCCTTCAATTCCTGGACTCAAAGCTGTCTTTCAAGAAGACCCAAATTCAGTAGAATCTCTCTGTTTTGTTGCAAGAAGACCTTGGCAGGGACAAAAAAATCAAGGGTTTAACAACCCTATGAATCTTCAAACCCCACCAAATTGGAATCCTTGGCAAAAACCTTGGCCCCAACATCAAAATCCATATCAGCCATGGGTACAAGGGATGCAAAATCCTTATGGGAGATTTGCTCAATTTTATCAATATCCTCCATCTTTTCAAAATCAAAAAGCTCCACAACTTCCAAACACAAATCCACAACTTTCATTGCCATTTCCACAACAACAACCTTCTCAACAAAATCCAAATCCTCAACTCATGCTCCCATACCAACAAAAGACAAATCAACTTCCAGCTCGGCCATTGCCAAATCCTAACAATAAAAATCCTCAGAATACTTACATGATAGAAGGACAACAATTTCCTACCTATATGATTGTTCCTCTCAATGATGTACAACTCAGATCTGGTAGAGTTTTAGAAAAACCTTCTATAGATGTCCAAGAGCAAGATACCTCTGAGGAGGACTCTCTTAAAACCAATAAGGATTCTGAGGAAGCATCTCTTCAAAACTCAAACATTCAAAAAAAGAAAGAAAATTTAACACCCACAACTCCTATAGTTTAGCAACCTGCATCTTCATCTACACCTCCTTTTCCTGAAAGACTACAAATTGACAAGGGGGTGGAAAAAAAAATCTTATTCCCTAACTATGATTTTCTAGATGAATTAAAGAATGTTTGTATCAAGATTCCCTTGCTACAAGCCATTCGAGAGATTCCTATTCTAGCAAAAACAATAAAGGAGTTGAGTCTCAAAAGACCAGGAAGGAAACTAAAAGACACAAGAAGAATCCACCTGGTAGGAAAAATTGCAGATATTATGATGGGAAAAATTACCATGCAGAAGTATGTAGATCCAGGAAGTCCAATTGTGAAGACACATATAAATGGGATAGAAATTCCAAACACATTGATTGACTTAGGGGCTGCTATCAACATTATGAGTAGACAGACTATGGAACAGCTAAAACTTCCTAACCTTCTTTTTACACCTACTTTACTGCAACTTGCAGATTGATCAATTATTAAACCAGATGGTGTATTAGAAGATATTTCAGTCTCCTTAGATTCTTGGGAATATCCGGTAGATTTTATGATTTTGACTCCCAAGAGTAATCTAGGAGGGCACCAACTTATCTTAGGAAGACCTTGGCTAGCCACAGCTGATGCTTTTATTAGTTGTAGATCTGGGGATATGTACATTTCTAATGGTAATTCGACAAAGAAATTCAATTTGTATCCTCCAGCAAAAGCAATCACAGAAGTAGGAGACAATGAATGGGTTGATGATAAGGACACTATACAATCTGTCTTTACCATTTCTGAAATCAGTGAGGGTAGTCAAATTCTGAACACAATAGAAAATTTTGAGATATCTTCAGAATATGACCCCACACAATTTCAGTTGGAATCTGACATAGAATATTTATCATCAAGACAAATGTCTCTTTACTCTATGGAAGAGTTCGGTAGCTCTACCATTGAGATTTTTCCAGGAAAAACATTGAATATCAACAAAAATTTGGAAAAGTCACAACAGGAAGAACTAACCAAAATCTTGCAAAAACATTCTATTGCATTTGCATGGGAGTATACTGACATGAAAGGTATTGATCCTAAGACTTGCATTCATCATATCTATATTGAGGAAAACAGTAGACCAATCAGACAACCTCAAAGAAGGATGAATCCAAATCTTAGGGAGATAGTGAAAGAAGAGCTCCAAAAACTACTCAACGTAAACTTCATTTATCCAATTTCAGATAGCCGATGGGTTTCTCCTTTGGTTATAGTACCTAAAAAGAATGATAAATTGAGGGTATGCATTGATTACAGGGAATTGAACAAAGCAACTTTGAAGGATCATTTTCCTTTGCCTTTTATCGATCAGGTATTAGATACATTAGCAGGTAAAAAGTACTTTTCGTTTTTGGATGGTTTTAGTGGCTATAATCAAATTCAGGTAGCACCTGAAGATCAAGATAAGACCACATTTACTTGTCCATGGGGAACTTTTGCCTACCGAGTGCTTCCTTTTGGGTTATGTAATGCACCAGCAACATTCCAAAGAGCAGTACTAGGAATTTTTTCTGATCTAATCCATGATTGTGTGGAGGTTTATATGGATGATTTTACAGTTTATGGTAATTCATTTGAAGAGGCATTAGAAAATTTGGAAAAAGTCCTTATAAGATGTAAAGAAACAAACCTTTCATTAAGCCATGAAAAATGCTTTATGATGTTTACTGAAGGGATTGTTTTGGGGCATCATATTTCAGGAGATGGGATTAAGGTTGATAGATCAAAAGTTGAAGTCATCTACAAGTTGCCTATTCCAAAATGTCAAAGAGATGTTAGAAGTTTTATAGGATTTACTGGTTACTATAGAAGATTTATAGAAAACTTCACTAAAATAGCATCTCCACTCTTCAAATTGCTTACAAAAGACTGTGAATTCAAATGGGATCCTGATTGTCAATCAACCTTTGAAACTTTGAAAACAAGAATATATGAAGCACCTATCTTGAGAGGACCAAATTGGAAACTCCCTTTCCATATTTCTACAGATGCTTCAGATACAGCTCTAGGAGCTGTGTTGGGTCAAAAAGATTTAGTCCCTTATGCCATTTATTATACCAGTAAAAATTTGACTCCCACAGAGTTGAACTATACTGTGACTGAAAAAGAGTTTTTAGTTGTTGTTCATGCAATCAATAAGTTTAGACATTATATAACAGGCTATGAAACTTTTATTCATACTGACCATTCTGCAATTAGATATTTAATGAAAAAACCTGTTACTAATGGCAGAGTGACAAGATGGCTCTTACTTTTGCAATAATTCAATATTACTGTGTTGGATAGACCAGGAAAACAAAATACAGTAGCTGATTTCTTGTCTAGGATTCAGAATACTAAAGAAGATTCTCCTGTAGAGGATAAGTTTCCTGATGAATACTTGTTTGCGATAACTATTAAGACTCCTTGGTATGCAGATATTGCTAACTATTTGGTTACAGGAAAACTGCCTTCACATTTATTTCCAAGTGAAAAACGAAAAATTATTCAGGAGAGTTCAAAATATTCATGGATTTCTAACGAATTGTTTAAAACAGGGCCAGATCTTGTGATCAGAAGATGTGTCAGGGAAGATGAAATGCCTGATGTTCTTAAGGCATGTCATGATGAACCATGCGGCAGGATATTATTGGCCTTCCCTCTTCAAAGATGCAAAACAATATGTCAAGAGGTGTGACAGCTGCCAAAGAGTAGGGAAACCTACCCTTTCAAATGAAATGCCATTGCAACCACAGGTACTCATTGAACCCTTCGAAAAATGGGCTTTAGATTTCATTGGACCTATTAATCCACCATCTAAGCAAAAGAAGTATATATTGGTTTGTATTGATTATGTTACTAAATGGGTAGAAGCTAAAGCATTAGTATCTGCTACTGAAAATTCAGTTGTTCATTTTCTTTATGAGGATATTTTTACTCGCTTTGGTGTTCCAAGAGAAATTGTGACAGATCAGGGGAGCCAATTCACATCAAATTTGGTGGAGAAGTTGATGGAAGAATACAAAATCAAGCACAGAAGATATACTCCTTACCATCCACAAGAAAATGGTCAAGTGGAGTCTACAAACAAAGTTCTCGAAAGTATCATCACCAAAACTGTTCATCTACATAGAAGAGATTGGGCAGAAAGGCTTTTTGAAGCCTTGTGGGCCTACAGAACTACATGGAGAAATACAACAGGACATTCTCCCTATGAACTTGTTTATGGGAAAGAAGTCCTGCTCCCCATTGAGTTCCAAGTCAAGACCTTCAAGATAGCAGTTCAGTTGGGGATGGATCTATCAGAAGCCCAAAAGCATAGAATGGAGCAGTTAAATGAGCTAGATGAGATCAGACAAGAGGCAATTCTAAGAACTGATCTAGTTCAATATCAAAGAGCTAAATGGAATGACAAGTACATCAAAGAGAAGAAGTTTCAAGAAGGAGATTGGGCATTATTATTTGATTCCAAGTTTAAAGATTTTCAAGGAAAATTTCAGACTCATTGGCTTGGGCCATATGAGATTGACAAGATCTTTAGCAATGGAGCGGTAAGAATCAAGACCATTGATGAGTTTCAAACTCCTCTTATTGTGAATGGCCACAGATTAAAATTTTATCATAAGCCACTCTCAAAAGAGGAATTTGTCAAAATGTTTCAAGAAAATTCTGCAATCAGGCTGGTACAGAAGAATTCTTCTTCTCCACCAGCCTAGCTTTTGTTCTTTTCAGTTAAAAAAAAAAAAAACAAAACAAAACATTTGTATAAGCCTGAAAACCAATCATTGATTGGCAGTCTTATACAGAAAATGTAGGGTGAAAATCAGGAACACCTGACAGCCTATATTTTCCAAAAAAAAAAAAATCTCTCTTTCATTTCACAAATTTTGTGACCACCTACTCCATTCCATTCCACTTCATTTCACTCCACTTCATTCCATTTCACTTCATTTCACCTCTTTCATTTCATTTCACTAATAAAATTTTCTTTCATGACCATTTTCATTCAGTCAATTATCATCCGTTCATTTCCATTCACCCAAATAATAGCTGTGTCAGTTTCCGCAGCTGACACCAGTTTCTGCAGCCAGAAGCAGATTCTGCAGCTACCACTTTGTTTTTCAAAAGAATGTACAGCCAGATGTTATTTCCACAATCATGAAATCAAATGCAGGTATGAAGACATATTATGAAGACATGGGGCATTCAAGATATCAATGAGGAGCAACTAATTGAAGACCAAGGAAAAATGGCAAGAATTCCAAGGTATGAGTAAAAATTTATTTCAAATGGAATTCAAGCACATTTTTATATAGTTATAAACCATAGCTCCATTATATGCAATGATTGTATTGACAAACTCCGTAACCATTCCACGATCTCTATATGATCCTCCCACAATCCTTGCATTCATTTTCAAACGGTCCCATAATCAAGCCTCCGATCTTCACTCATACTCCGATACTCCACCTGTGATGATGAAACGTGGTTGATTTGACTACGACTTCTTTCAGCCACATAAAATCCATAGCCGTTTCATAAACGTGCTTACATTTACTCTGCAGCCACTCAATTTTAAATACTGCCGGATGCGTTATACTCCTCCTACTGTTCTATTGATCTCACAGCTGCATTTCTACCATGCTCACGTAACCCTTCTCTGTTCCGCTTCACCCCATTTCGTTCTCTGTTACGCTACACTCTGTATACCCATTCTTTGATATCTGCCTACAGTCATCGTGCTCATTTCTGCTCATTCAGCTGTCTTACCTCTGTTGAACCCTCCTCACGCAGACAAGTTTTAAAGAGCAGAAAGAAGGATGGGTCAGTTGTTGAGAACAGAACCAGAAGGACCTAAATTCATGGAAGGATACCCGCAAGTCAGGGATATATTGAAAAAGGCAAAGTGGCTGCGGTTTATCCAAAAGTTTAGAGGCTACCATAAAGAAGTGACAAAAAATTTTGCAAGGTCTTTCAATGGCCTGGAGGTAGAGATTGGAGACCTAAAATTTACGGTGAATGAGGCATCCATAGCAGCTGCCACAGAACTTCCTCAAGAAGGTGAACGCTGGTTCAAGAACAAGAGTATTAGTGATGAAGCTTGGAGAGTAATCCTACGTAACCCAGGTATGGATGTAACTATTTTTAAAAGGGGAATTCCTGTTCATGCTTTGAAAGAGGAGTGGGCTACTTTGCTGCTAGTTATTCAAAAATTTATCACCTGTGAGGGCCGTTTTGGGTCAATGTATATGTACCATACCAGATTGCTGATGAATTTTCTAGACAACCAGACCCTCAATCTGCCATACTTTTTATTAAATAGTTTGAAGAATATGTCTGTGACCGTTTAGAAGCATTTAGGGGACGTATAACCACATTTATATCACCATGGTCTTGTGAAAATTTTGATTGAAAAACAGTTAAAAGAGAAAAAAGACACATGGGAACAATTTTTTATTAGAAATTTCTTTGAAGAACCCCAAGAAATTCCTGAAGGTAGTACATCAAGAAGGAGTAGGAGAAAGAGAACAAATGATGAAACTCAAAGTACTCCTACTACTACAGTTGAAAGAACTAGTAGGGAAGAGAGTTTGTGAAAAAGAAGGAAGGAAGAAACCAAGGGTAAAAAGCTAATAAAATCAAAAGAGAGAAAAAGCATTGAGGCTATGCATCAAACTCCTTCTTCAGAAGAAGATAATCAAGTGTTATCTGAGAGACTAGTTCACCTTCAGGAACGGTCATCTATGGCCAAGAAGAAAGGGAAAGGAAAACAAAAGCAAAAAGACAGTGTTCCACAGCGTGTAAGAAGAAGTTCCAGGCTTAAAGGGAAATTGAGGAAAACACAAACGAAAGGACCCCATTTTATTGATTTGGGAGAAGAAACATCTGAAAAAACTCCATCTGGCCATAGTCCATCTCATTCTCAGTCAGACATTTAACATAGTTCATTTCATTCTCAGTCAGACACTGAACATAGTCCATCTCATTCTCAGCCAGATGTTGACGTGAGCCCTTCCCAGCCAGATTTTGAAGACAATTCTCCTCCACGGCATTTTGGGAACAGCCCAATGAAAATGACACCTGAGATAGACCCAAAGCAACAGGAAGTGTATAATTATATAGAATCTTTAGAAAAAGCAGCCACGGGTCCCAGTACTTCATCCACTCAGCCTCACACAGTACAAGAAGATCTAGTCCAATCATTGAAACAAGAAGTATTTGAATTGGAGGTTTTAAATAGACACATTAAAAATGAAAATGAGGCATTGAAGGAACAAAGCAAGTTGGACAAGATCATTCATGACAATACCATGCTACATCTGGGATTATGGCAGAAAAAGAATAGGAAATTGAAGAAGAAGTGTCAGAAGTTAAGCAGAGCACTAATTAATATCAAATTCAGATGCTTGATGAAAAAGCCCAGGATGTTAGCAGCACCAAGGAAAAGGAGGAGAGTACTGGATGTACTGGCTGAAGTGTCAAGGAATATGAATTGAAGAAGGATTATCAAAATTTTGTTTGCATGAGGACATGCAACACCTTCACAGTGGGGGTATGTTGAGTCTCAAATCTGCATCTTTCTTATACACCTTTCTAGACCTTTTTCCTTCACCTGGACCTTCTAAGTCGTCAATATCATTGTATATTAATTCTAAAAGAGAATCTAAAATGGTTTTTAACTATGTTTTGTGTCTGCTGTTTGATTTAGATTTTTTCTCATTTAGCTGCGGAATCTTGCCACTTTCCGCAGCTGCTACAACTTTCCGCAGCCATTTTGTTAAAGTCTATATTGCAGGTGTCTTCAGGAAAATCGAGCCACATGGGCAAGTTAGAAAAGACGTGAACATGGATCGTGTCCTATTGGCTTAGTCAAATTCACCTAGGAAGGCTGTGGTCAAAGGTGGCCAAGTGGTGGTCAACCGAAGAGTCCCACGGTGACAGAACTCTGTTTCTCATCACGTGGAGATTTGCGTGGCCGTTTCTAAATCATGGGAGACATATTAACACCTGTAAGCGGCTCCATAAGCCGAATCCAATAGCCACTCTTCATAGATTTACTCCTCACGACGGCCATGATGCTAGATCCCTGGACGTGATGGTTCACGTGTCTTCTATCAGCATAGACTTTAGGGAATTAGTTATATCACCTTCAGCTATAAATAATGCGTTCTCATATGCATAATAGTTAGATCTTCTTTAACTCTGTAATGTAATTGCGTTGCCATTGTGCTGTTACATTATCTCTCTGTTATGACCGCATTTTAATATATGAGAAGACTCTATTCCCAAGCGTAATTCATATTTGAAGGTTGTTACTCGAGGTCTGTGCAGAGGGCCCCTGCACATGCTGAGGTTTTGTGTATTACTGTATATTTTCTTGTTTTATTTCTTTAAGTTCATTGTGTCATAAGTCATTCACGTGTATATACATTACATCTTTCATGGTATTTACGTTCCATCTCTGTCCATAATCTTTCATGCTCTACATCTTACTCCTGTCCATAATCTTTGATGTTTTATGTTGTTGTTAACTGATCAGTGTTCTTGTTTCAGATTACAATAGGCAGCCCGGGCATTTGCACATATTTTTATAATGACTAATGACATGGAATCAATATTGTCCTTCTGCTAATTTACTTTTCTTAGTTTTTGTTTAATTCCAGCACTGCTTTGCTCATTTCAGTCCTACACATTTGCTTTAGTAGTTAGATTAGATATTAAATTTCTCATGTCATTTTCAGTTACCTCCGAAAGCCATAGCGAGACTAATGGTGAGGGATTGAAGTATGAGTGTGTAGTTTGATATTAGTTTACTTTTCTGCAAGTTAGATATTAAACTATTCATGTCATTTTCAGTTACCTCCGAAAGCCATAGCGGGACTAATGGTGAGGGATTGAAGTATGAGTGTGTAGTTTGATATTAGTTTACTTTTTTGCAAGTTAGATATTAAACTGTTCATGTCATTTTCAGTTACCTCTGAAAGCCATAGCGAGACTAATGGTGAGGGATTGAAGTATGAGTGTATAGTTTGATATTAGTTTATTTTTCTCCAAATTAGATATCAGATTGCTCAAATTGTTTATGATTACCCCCAAAAGCCATAGCAAGACTAATGGTGAGGGGTCAGAATATGAGTTGATGTAATTTGATTTTAGTTTTACTTTACTTGCAATTTTCTTTCTTTGAGTATAGTTTCTTTTGTGTTTAAACAACAGCAAGGATAATGGTTTTCATGATCAATAGTTCACTGTTTGATTAACTAGGATAGCAGCACATTTTCATTTCCTTTCAATTTTGTCATTGTATGTTTCAAATTCCTTTTGAAGTTTGAAGTTTGGTAAATCATTATAAAGGACATCATTGCCTTGAACAATTATAACCATACTTGTTTTTAGAATTTCCATCTCACATTAGGAAACCAACCTAAAAAGAAAAGAAAAAACCAAAAACGACAAAAAGTAAGAAATAGGTTATCTTGCACATATAGTGCGCCACACTTCGTCAGCTTACGAATCCCGGATTGACAAATTAATGTATCAATTTAGGACACGCTAAATTGACCAAAAAGCTCCCTTTCGGGAGGTGTCCAAAATTGCAGATCTCTGGCTTGTGAAGACTAGTGCCTCATCCATTGGCGTAGATTTCTCTTTTTCTTGATGCTTTTCCTGAAAATGGTGCTTTCTGACAAACTGATAGCATGATTAGCATCAACCTCATCTCTACTTACCCATATACCTTGCCTAAAAAAATTTATTCTTTGGGTGCACTTGGACTGGCAAACCCTTGACATGATATTTTTGAAAGAGAAAACACTATCTACTTCTACACTTATATCTTCCAGGAGTTCAGATTAAACTGACGAACTCCTTTATTTCTCTACCTATACTAGATCAACTGTCAAGATTAAGCTGTTTGACAGAATTTCATTCGCTAGTCTAAAACATGAAATTAAAAAATGATCAAATCAGGATTAGACAGTCTGATTTTTCATGTGTTTGTGGCATAAAGACAAGTTGCACACAACTGTTATTTTCGTACAAAATGAGATTTAGAAAAATCAGGGCTAGGATACATAGTTTTCTTTTCATCCCTATTTTTCTCTTTGGTTCTGTTTTGAGCATGTGGAACCAACATCTTTTTTTCCTAATTGACTTTCTTTGATAAGTCAAGCTTGCATATTTTAACTCTCATTCTTTTTCACTATCTTATCAGCAATCAATTTAAAACATGCTCAGTTATGATTAGGCTAGATAACTGAACAAGACATATTTTGAGCACTAGTAGTGGCATTTAGACTTGCACACTTGCAGCATGACTATTTTTTGAATATGGGGCTTTACTGCTACTTTAAGACTACCCTCTTTTTCTATTTTTCTGTTGTTTTTGTATTTTCTTTTTTCTGATTTATTTCTTCAAACAAAATATGTACAATGAGTAACAAATTTAAAACTAGAGCTCTTGACAGAAGTAATTTTTGTGTCCTGCCATTTACAGGACCTCCAAATGTTTCAATCCCATCAGGTTCTTGCAGGAAGAAAGCATTGTTTCCTCTAACTGAACTGATAATGAAAGGCCCTTTCCATAAGTTTTCAAACTTACCATGCTTTCGTTTATCTTCCCTTCTGGAATCCCATTTTAATACTTTATCCCCAACCTGAAAATCATTTTCTTTGGTCCTTCTATCAAAAATATTTTTCATATTATCTTGCACTAGTTGTGTCCTTTGGTAAACTTCTTCTCTTGTTTGTTGTAAATAGATAGTCTGATTTATACTCCTTTGCATGTAATTTTCTTCCATTTGAATTCTTGTAATAGTTTCATCACTGGAACCCCTAAAGATGTTGAGAAAATAGCATCCATGCCATACACTAATTGATAGGGAGACATACCAATTCATTTTTTGGTGGTTATTCTATCAGCCCATAGTGCGTGTACTAGTTTTCCATGCCATGCTTTTTTAGTTTGTTCCAAAAGTTTCTTAATGATATTGACTAGGATTTTGTTAGAGGACTCGGCTAAACCATTACCTTGGGGGTAATAAGCTATGGAATGTCCTAATGTAATATGATATTTGTAACAGAATTCAACCATTATTTTGGAGGAAAAGGCAGCAGCGTTATCAGTGATAATTTTTTTAGGACAACCGAATCTATACAAAATGTTGGTTTCTAGGAATTTGATAATGATTGAATCGGTGGCATTCCTAGAGGGTATGGCTTCTATCCATTTGGTAAAGTAATCGGTGGCTATGAGGATCCATTTGTGTTGAGCAGATGAAGAAGGATGTATTTCCCCAATAAATTCTAAACCCCATTGCTGAAAAGGAGCTTCAACTATGATTGGATGTCAGGGTAAAGGTAAAAATTTTCTCTTGCCATCAAAAATTTGGCATTTATGGCATGTCAAAACTAGCTTGTGAGTGTCAAGGAACAAGGTCGACCAATAATAACTGGCTCTAAGGATTTTTTTGGCTGTGTATTTCCAGTAGAGATCTCCTCCGCATTCTCCTTCATGCATTTCATGCATAATCTTTCCTGCATCATCTTCAAGAAAACATTTAAGCAGCATACCAGTGGGATTTTTCCAATACAAAACTCCATCTAGAATACAAAACTTTAAAGAGTTTTGTTTGAGGAATCTTGCTTTTTTCTTTGATAAGGTTGGAGGAGCATTGAGATAAAATAAAACGTAAAGAGTATCAACATACCAAGGTGAATTTAAAAACACTTCTTCAACATGAGGAGCTATGCATTCTTCCTGTTCTTCTAAGGTGTCAACAAAATTTATATCTAATGTTTGGAGGTTTGTTTCAGCCATTAGTCTTGCGAGTCCTTGTCCCTTAACAAGTTTGGTGGGTCTGATTTCTAAGTCATATTATAAGATGATAGCAATCCACTTTCCTCTTTTACCATCGAGATCTTGATTTAATACATCTTTGATGACGGTATGGGGAACAAAGGCAATGATATGAGAATGTAAGATATAAACTTAGAAGTCTTTTAGTGCTTTTACCAATGTGAATGCCTGTTTTCCATGATATTATATTTTAAGGGAGCATCCCTTAGGGCTTTTATAAAAAAGGCTATGGGTTGTTCTTGTCCTGTTGCGTTCTTTTGTAACAACACTGCAGCTACCGTGTGTTTACATGCAAATGAAAAGATGTAAAAATCTTTGGTGAAATCAAGACTTATCAGAACCGGTGTTTCAGTGAGTGCCTTTTAAACCAATTCGAATGATCGTTTGGATTCTAAAGTCCATTTAACTCCAACCTCTCTTTTTAACATGTTTGTGATATTTCTCAACAGTTCGGCAAGATTGGGGATGAATATTCTTAAGAAATTAATTTTTCCAATAAAAGATTGTAATTCCTTAATGATTCTTGGGTGACTAATTTGCAGTATGCCTTCAATCCTTTTGGGGTCTATTTTTATTCCATCTTCAAAAATGATGTGACCTAGGAGCTTTCCTTCTTCGAGACCAAAAAGTGTTTTCTTGGGGTTCAGAGATAGGCCATATTTTCTACATTTTTCAAAAACCTTTCTTAGGTGGACCAGATGTTCCTCATCTGATTTGGAATATACTGTGATGTCATCAAGGTATTGACTATGAAATAATCTATGTCTTCTGAGAAAGCTATTGCCATGTCTCTTTGAAAAGTTTCACCGGCATTCATTAATCCAAAACGCATTATAACATACATGAAAGTGCCCCAAGGCGTGGTGAAAGCGGTTTTGTGTTGATCACTAGGAAAAACCAACACTTGGTTGTATCCGGAAAAACCTTCAAGTAATGAGATTCTTTTAGAGCCAACAACCTTTTGAAGTATGTGGTCCATTTTGGGTAAAGGATAGTTATCTTTTAAAGAGGACCTATTCAGATTTCTGAAGTCAATGCAAAGTCTAATCTCTCCGGTCTTTTTCCTGACTGAAACCAGGTTTGAAACCCACTCAGAGTATCTAAGGGAAACTATTATCTCGGCATCATACATCTTTTTGATTTTATTTTCAACTAGAGGTAGTAAGACGGGATTTATTCTCCTCAAATTTTGTTTGAAAGGCTTCTGGTTTTCTTTGAGGGGGATCTTATGTTGAATAATGCTTGTGTCGTATGATTTCAAATCTTGGTATCCCCATGCGAACACATCTTTGAACTCTTTAAACAACTCAATGTATTTTTGTTTTATGTGAAGAGGGAGGGTTTTGGAAAGTTTGATCATCTTTGGTTTTTCCATGCTTCCTATGTTATACTCTTCTATATCAGCCTCAGTGGATTCCATTTTTGGTTTTTTGGCCACGTCATTAAAATCAAACAATTCTTCTAAAGGTGCAAGGCCTCTGGGTATTGTGTCATTTTCACAGTGTAAGACTTCAAGCTCTCTTTCGTCTAGGTCCTCACATGTTTCAACTTCATAGGGATGATTAATCAAGTTTATATCTATAAGGGAAGGTAAATTGGGCTCCTGATCTTCATTTTTATCAAGATTTATTTCTTCATGTTCTAAGTTTGGTTTAGCTATTTCAAACTCATTCCTGGATTTCAAAAAATCATCAATTTTCTCGTCATCCTCAAATATCTGCTAGTGGTTAATGTTGTCAGGCACTATAGGACGATGCTTGAATTTGATACTATATTGTTCATTTGCAGATGGTATTTGGAAATTTCTTGCAGCAAAGGCGAGCTCATTGGTGAGGCTATTTTGAGTTCTAGGAATATAAGTGAGTTCATATCTCTCGAAGGTTTTAAGAATGTCTAATGCTGCATTTTTGTATTCTCTCAGTCTTGAGTTTTTTGCCAAATATTCACCTTTTATTTGTCTAATTACAAGTTCTGAATCTCCCTGGGCTGATATTTTCTTAGCGCCTAAGTTTCTAAGTAAGTGCAAACCAAGGAGGAGGGCCTCATATTCCGCAATGTTATTGGTACATTGGAATTCCAATCTGAAAGAATGACTTTCATTAGTATTGTGTATCCAGACTCCACCCCCTGAACCAGTTTTTCCATAGGAGCCATCAAAGCTTATGCTCCAAAGAGTTTCTTTGTCATGTGTGTTATTAAGATGCTTTTAAGGTTTCTTAGAGTTCTGATCATCAATTTCTTTATTTGTGGATGAGTGAGGTTGTTCTCACGGACTGAGTTCTCCTTTATTTCCTTTTATCTGCTCATTAATATCACTTTCGTTGTATAAGATAAAAGAATCTAAATTTGAATGAATGGAATAAATCGGAGTATTGTTTGGCCTATCTAGGTTGCTTACCATATATTTCATGTGGGTTTCTCGGTACAACCTCCTAGTTTGGTTAAAGACTGGGATGGTAGCAATTTGAAATGTCCATTTGGAGGCTACCTTGCATTTTGGCGGCCCATGACCTTAATAATAGCATCCCATATTTAGGAGGGATATCAGCCACTACTACATCCATGACTAGGCTTTTAGCAGGTATTTGTGTTAGAGTGATACACAGGTTCTTTATCAGGCCTAAGCATTTGACCTTGCTTGAATCGAATAAGTACAAGTCTTTGTAAGGTTTAGTTATCTCTAGGCCCAAACTTTCCATGACTACTTTAGGCATGAGGTTATGGGAAGCACCAGAATCTAACATGGCATTATGTAATATATTGTTGTGGATGTTTAAACTTACGTAGAATGGAGAGACCGTTCCTTCTTGGTATTCTCCTTCTACTTTGGGACCAAATAAAAGCTCGGGTTTATCGTCTGTTAGATTTAAATTATCTGCATCATTTCCTATGTTTAGGACTTTCAACATTTGAGATCTGTACTTATCTATAGTCACTAGTTCGGTGAGGGGTATGGTTAGCTTGATCTTGGCAATTTCTCCTTCGAAACTGAAAGGTACTTGGGTTTTAGGCATATTCGTCTCAGTTATATCGGCCATAATTTTTTCTATATTCTTAATTTGCTGGTTTTGATTCGGGGTTTTGTTCAATACAGTTGTTTCAGGGATCTTAGTAAAGGTATTAGGATAGTTAGGATCAAGGTTTTTCTGGCTAGTTTTGTCTTTGTTTTGATCAGTTTTCTTAGCCATGATTTTGTTACAGTCTGCTATTCTTTTAAGAATGGTATCGGGGGCTTTTGTAACAACAGAGTTTGGGCTACTTTTCCTAGAGTTGTCTTGGTTTTTCTTACTCCTAAGATAATATTGCCTATGAACTTCCATTATGGCATTATGTAGTCCTATTTCGAGATCTTGAGGGTCTTCATAATTTGTTTCATCTTGGTTTGAGGAGAAGAAACCTTGTTCCTCTTCTGTGAGAAAAACCTCACCCTCGCTAACAGAGCCTATCAAGTTTAAGTGATTTTCATCAGGGGGTTTAATATCTCTTTCTACCTCATCAACATAGTTTTCTTGGAAAGGTGGCTTAATCTATTGATCATTTTCCCTTGGTTTGATTTGAGGTGGGTCCCTTCTAAAGTTCTAATTCCGGTTTCTGTTTTGAGGATTGGGTTGGTTGTCCCTTGGAGGTGCCCTTTCACTTAGATTTATTCTTTCCAGCATTCTCTCCATAGTTCTAACCAGGTTGTCTATTTTGGAATCTGAAGAGGAAATGGAAGGTATGGTCTCATCCCGATAAGTGACTTTCCTTTCCGATCTCATCCTAGCTCTCTTCTCAGATATGTTGGCTTCGGCACTAATAGCTACCTTTTGCATTTCTTCTAAAGTTGCAAGGTCTCTTTCTCTTAATTGGTATGTCATATCTAGATCGAAACCTTCGGGAAATTTTTCTAGTGCTAGGCCAAGTGGAGGTTTCATGTGAGGCAGAAGGGCATTATAGACACTGTTGAACCTAGTGCAATAGTCTTGAACACTTTCCCCCATATCCCTTTTAATATTTTTGTATTCGGAAAGGATTTGGATGGGGTTTTTCCTGATTTCCCATCTGTTTATAAAAGTTTGGTAGGGTGATGGGAGATCCTGTATACTGTTAGGAGCCAAGTTTTTAAACCATTTATTGGCTTCTCCGCCCAGGCTTTGGGCAAACATTCTCATCTTTATGGTTTCATCTTCTATTTCCATGTAGTCAAAAGCATCATTGATTCTATCTACATGCTGTTGGGCAGTGGTAGACTCAGCCCCGGTGAAGTGTGGGATTCTGGATTGGTAATCATTTTTCGAAGGTACCAAAGGTTGTGGTAGCACTAAGGGTGCATACTAGGCTGCCATGATGGGAGTTGATGGTATATTTATAGTATGAGGATTTGCAGTATGGAATGAGGTGATTTGCACAGTGGTGTTTTGAATGGGTGTGACGAAGGTACTTGGACTTGTAGACTGATTTTGAGCAGATTTGGGGTGAAAAGAGCCGAAGTGGTGGAGAAGCTGAAAGTCAGGTGGTGTAGTGGGTGAGGCTTCTCTGCTAGGACTCTACTGCAAATCTAAGGGCTCAAGATCGGCAAGGTCGAGTCTACTTTGTGACTTGTTTCTAAAAATGCTTTTTGCATAACACAAGTCAAACTGGGGATCTTGCAAGGATGTAAGATGTTCGCGTACAGAGCTTTCTTTGTGAATGGTCCTATCGGTAGCTAAGTCACCAGTTTCAGAGTTTTGCCACAAAATATTTTTTGGGTCATCAACTATGATAGGAGGATTTCGGTCTGGATGATATCTGGTATTGATTCTTCGTGAAGCTAGATTTCAAATTCAAAATTTAGAGAGGATGACAATTGTGATTGTTTTTGGATGGTTGTCCTCTCTAGGAGTTTTATGGATGCTAGTAAAGTTAAAAACTAAATGAAGGCTAGTGGAGTTGCCAGGTGGATGTTTTAAAGTGTATGGTCCACCATCAGTACTAACAAAGGTATTTTTATAAAAATTAATTTTAGAAAAATTTTATACAAATAAAAACTCGTAAGAGTGTTCTAAAACTTAGATCAACAGTTTGCTAGGATGTTGAGAAAGCTATAGTCATGTTTTTAGGCTATTCTGTTGATTTTTTATGCCTTGATGAAATTTTCTGAATTCCTAAGTAGTACTTAGTTTGTCACTGATTTCAGAGGCTTCATCATGATCTTTATGATCATAAGGGTAAGTCAACAGGATAGCATGTTTATGGGAGTTTTTGGTTTTTTAAGTGGAGTATTAGGCCTACTGGAGGCTAGTGGAGTTGCCAGGTGAATGCTTTTGTCTTGTAGAGACAAGGTTTTATGGTTCACCACCAATGACTGATAGAAACCAATCTAGGGATGTTTTTGTGAGGTTTTTTAAAGATTTTTATATATAGCCTATTCTGTAAGAGTGTCCTATATTTGATTCTTCACTTAGCTAAGGTGCTGAAACAAAGAGAGTCTACTCTAAATGGAATTTATAGGCTGTTTGTCTGATTTTAATATAGAATGACTAATGAGTCTATCGAGGTTGGTTAGGTTGTTTATGTACTCAGTGTTTCCACTGCAATCACCATTTTGTCAGTGTGGCGATGAGGAGGCAGTTTCACCGGTATTTCTAAGTCTAACTAAGCTTGTATGAGGTATTCAGGAAACTATGTACTCAGATGTCCCACCGTGATCGCCATTATGTTGGAGTCCCGTGATTTGGCAGATTGGTAAACCAAATGACAGGGCAACATCAGACCAATCTTTGGAGTCCTATGACCTAGCCTTCTTGGACTCAGAGAGGGCTCTCTCTATTATGCCAAGGATGTGAACTTGTTCGCTTTGTATGTTTGATTTTCGGCTAGATGTAAAGTATATTTTGGTTTGTTTTGGGTTTTTGAGGTAAATTGATCAAAAAGGAAAAACATAAAGAGAGTTCATCAAGTCAATAGGGCTATGGGGTCAGATAAAGTCAAGACTGTCTAAATGGTGGACAAGGTATACTGCAGGGCCGATTTAGTCAAGGTAATTGGATTCTTTGGGTGAAAGTGAAGTGAAGTGAACATTAAGTTTGTGAAAGACAAAGAGCTCTTTAACATATATAGTTTTAAAGTAGGAATTCGAAAACCATAAAGCTCTATGAATAAAACTCAAACTGATACATATGAAAGATAAACAATTCGGCGATACATAGAAGCATAAGAACTCCTAACCCTAGAAAATCACCTTCAGCTGTTGGGAAAACAAATAAGGTAAACAAAAAACTCAATCTATGAAGAGGGAACTCCTAAAAATCATATCTTGAGCTATCAGAAACTGTGAAATAAGTTTGCAAGCATGGGAAAAGGGCAAGATCGAACGAGACCTCTTTGACTTAACTAAAACAATCAGTATTTCATAGAAAAATTTTAGAAATGGATTTTTGAGAAACTATAAGTAAGCAAGGCATACCTTAAATAATACAAGATAGAAAAACATACTAACCATAAATGAAAAAAATAACAATTTCTTGATGGACCTAAAGGGTATTTAAGAATCCTTTCGAAATGATCAAGAAGAGGAAAACATCAAAACTGTAACATGCAGGATGTTTGAGGAGCTTCCATGAGCATGTCTCAACATATAATTTTCTGATCTTCAGTAAATGAGAAGTATGGAACATTAATGAAAACAAGGAAACATAAGCAAATCAGAGAAACATCACCATTCACCAAGCCATGGAATCCTGCACACAATGCTCCTCCACCATCAAGCCAAGCAAGACATCATCCACTTCATAAAACAAGTATTTCTTCCAAGCTCATAATGCTATGTATTTCTCTCAATATATCAAGTTATGCCTCCTTTTTACAATGAATCCTCTTGGTTTATATAATACAAAGAGGAGGAAACCCACCTAGAGCAACTAGAAGGCCATTGGCCAAAAACAAATATCTAAAACTGTCCTTGAGGCCTAACAAGGTCCAAGGCACAAAATATCCTTCAAAAATATATTTTTGGACCAAAATAGCAAAAAAGAATCACTTTCAAGGCCTGAAATATAGCATAAACTTTCTTAATGCACATTTTTCCCAGTCATCACTCAGAAAACTGCTTTTCAACAAAATTTACAGGAGCGTAGCACCAGAAGAAAGTCTGTTTTGCAGTGCAGTTTTGGCGGACTTCCTGATGTCGAAATGAGTCCCGTGATGTCTCGTTGGAAATCTACGGATGTCTACTTTCCAAAACTACTTTATTTTTTCCAATATGATTCCTGAAAGTAGTCAAAAAGTATAAATAGTGAAAAAACCCAAGAGTGTAGCACCTGCTGATATTAGGGGCAGAAAGGTAAAAAATGGTTGTTTTTGGCCTTTTTGAGAGACCAAAACAGCTTCATTTGATCCAAAAATTTATGTGCATGTTCCTTTGATTTCAAGGGATCCAAAAATATAATTTTATTCAGGTAAGGATGATCCAAGAAAAAGTTAAGGCACCCATGATTTTATGCCTTTAGGCCTAAAATTCACAAAAAACAAGAATGTGTCCAAAATTTCCCAATTTTGGTGAGTAAACCCCTTAAGGGTTTTTAGAAACATGTAATGAATCTTGAGCAAGAATTCGAAGCTGGGATTGGTCTTTTCCACATTTTTCCACTGTGCGCCTCCTTTGGGCAGCTTTGAGTTTCCTTCGGGCAAACTGATTCAATTTCTTGTAGTGCTCGGTCATTCTCCTTTGTAGGCCCAAATCCTTGTTAGCTTTCTCCAATTTGTTTTCCAAATGTTGATTTTCCCTCTCAAGCCAAGACTCTTTATCATTCTCAATTTCTAGAGAAAGTAGCTCTATAAGAGGGTATTGCTGTGTACAGGCTGATTCTTCTTCTTTTTGATTTTCCAATGCTTTTCTAAGACCAATGGTCCTAGGCCTCTTTCTTGCTGGTTCGTTGTCTTCATCACTATCCGCATACTCACCCATGTACTCTTCAAGCTTTGCTTGTGACTTTTGCGCTTCTCTTTTATATTTGAGTGCTCGGGCCTCATAGATTTCCATCTGTCCACTCATTTGATTATTTTGTATTTGCAAAAAGTGGATAATGTTTTTTGACCTTCCTAGGTCATTTTCCAAGTCTTTAATCTGAGCCTCCCAGTTTTGCAAAAGGGATCTAAGAATTTCGGCCTCATCACCCTCAGCATCATTGTCTATTTGTATTATGTCAAATTCCATTTCATGCTCATGGCTGCTCTCTTGTTGTTCAATCTTCTCTTTGCCCTTGCCTTTAATGATTTTCTTTCCTCTGGTTTTGTTGGGCAATTCTACATTTCTCTTCTTTGGAAATTTGCCTCTACTCCTTAGTGCCCTAGTGATATTTGTAGTCACTTTTTGAATGGGTTTCTTCTTTGTTGTTTTGGTGTTTTTAGCCTTTGCCACTTTTGATGAAGGAAGCATGGCCCCTTGACTTGGAGAGGTAGTAAGCACATGTTCTTGACTGTGTTGAGGAGAAGTGAGAGGTGGGGTCAACATTAGCACCTGTTTAGTTTGATCTTTTATATTGTTGCCTCCTTCATTACCAAATTTGTTGCCTTCATCATGATCACTGTTTTCATTTTCTTGACGTGGGCTACCTTCATCATGATCACTATTTTTGTCCTCTTCTTGTGGACTGCCTTCATCATGATCACTGTTTTCACTCTCCCTTTGTGGACTTCCTTCTTCATGATCACTGTTTTTTTCCTCTTCTTGTGGATTGCCCTTATTATTATCACTGTTTTCACTTTCCCCTTGTTGACTGCCTTCATCATGATTATTGTTTTTGTCCTCTTCTTGTGGACTGCCCTTATTATTATCATTGTTTTCACTTTCCCCTTATGGAATTCCTTCATCATGATCAATGTTTTCATTTTCTTCTCGTGGACTGCCTCTATTTTTATCAAAATCATTGCTTCCACTGAGCTGTAGACTGCTTGCCTCATCATGCTTTCCTTTCCCTCTACTGCTGCTCTCATCACTTTCTTGTTCTTTGTCACCATCACTTCCTTGTTTACTTTTACTGCATTCTTCTTTCTCATTGTTATCTGTGGAGGATGGTTTTTATTGGGGAGTAGACTCATGAGAAGAAGGGGAAACATAAGGTGTGGAGGGAAAGGAATGAGCATGAGGAGGGTCTCGGGATGAAAATGGCTTGATTTATAGTGGCATAGAAGATGCAGAAGTGAAATCAGGGTGAGAGATGAAAGTTTCCCAAGAGATGCCCTTTTGTTCCAGCTGGTGAAGGATAATGATCTTAATGAGAGAGTGATGGAATAAACCTGCTTTCTGTTGAGCTGGAGGCTTCTTTTTAACCAAGGAAGACATCTTGTATATACTTTTGCACTGGAAAAAAGGGTAGGTTTAGCAACTTAGCTTTTGCGAAATGCATAAGGAGTCTGATGTGATAGGAATATACTTGGGAGAATCTACCTACACAAGTGAAAAAATTCATGATTATTTTCATGAGGACTGCATAGTCATCCAGCAAGTGTGAAAAAGGAAAGATGGAGCTGCATGCATCTTGATGATTTTGTTTTAGAAAAGGCTGATAGTGGCTAAGGTCAAGGTATGATTGTTTAAACCACTCCTCTCCTATGTAAGGGATTTTGGTTGCTTTAGAAACAGCTCTAGGAGTGAGTTCAAAATCTAGACCTGCTATGTGAACTTTCTTTCCATCCAATCTCAGGGAAAATAGCTCAGTCAAATAAGGGTGGCTAGTGACCTCTGCTATTCTACTACAAAAATAAAAGCAACCTACCTCTTGAAAGCAGGACAAGACTGAGGGAGAGGCAGTGATTTCTTGAACAGTGGTGGGCTCAAATCTGTTATGCTGACCTCCCTTTCTAACATTTTTATTTGGAGGCATTTTGACCTTATTTTTTCTTCTCCAAAATCAACTAAATAGCTCCTTACATAAAAACATGCTTTCTTTTCCTTTAAAACTTCTTTCTCCTTTAATTTAGTTTTCAAAACATCCTTTATGATTAAGAGAAAGAGGGGTGGAAAATGGAAAAATACCTTCACAACTTCTTTGATGTGGTGAAAAAACCAAACTGGGTAAAAAGAAATCAATTCTGGCTCCTTTTTGCAGTAGTTGATTGGTGCTATGCTCTTGCACACAGGCGCGTAGTGTTTGCACGCTAGGCCGGGCGCCTGGGTGCCTTCTGCATGCCGGGTCGAGCAGGTGTGCACACTGGGTGAAATGCGAAATGGGCATGTATATAGGCCAAAAACTTTGGAATGGACTGCGTAATGGTTGGGAAAAAGGGGTGTATGAAAGCTTGGGCACCCGGGCGATGGTCTGCTGGCACGAAGGTTTGTGGGTGCCGGGCAGAAAAGATGAATGCTGGGCGGAATGCCAGGTTCATTGCACCAGTATACAGGCACGTCGCGCCCCTTAAAAAATTCTTCTTTAGGTTGCTACAGGCACGTTTAGCTTTTTATGTGGAAAAGCTAAACGCTGGGCAGAATTCTAGGCGCGTCGCACCCCTTAAAAAATTCTTTTGCGGGCTACTACAGGCACGTAGAACCACAACACAGGCGCACCGCGACCTACAAAATATGCACGGAGTTTTGCCTGGGAAACAAAAAAAACTCCTTCATTTGCCAATTGATGAAACGAGGAAAAGATATGCTCGTTGAGGGTTTTTGTGTCTTTTGAAAAAATTTTATGGCACGTACTCTTCCCCTTTTGGATTCTTTCATTAAACCTTTTCCTCCTTTTTTTGTTTTTTAGAAAAAAAAAAGGTGATTGTTTTACCTTGTGCAAAGGTTTAACTTACTTCCTTCTTGGTCCAACGGCCATTTCTATGCTTTGAAATTTTGAAAATTTTGACCTCCATCCTTATTTTAAGGAGACAACTTATTTCAACACCTTTGCACCCTCTACTTATCATTGAAGGAGGTGCTCCATGTACTCTTTGATGTCTATTGCACTTCTATCCAAATTTTATGGAACAGTCTTGAAACATTTTTCACTGTGGGGTATTTTTAACCAGAATTTTTCAAACAGTGAAACCAGTTTGAAAACCATGCACTCTCTACTTATATATGAAGGAAGTGCCACTTTTTTTGGCTTTTCTTTAAGGTAGTTTCTATAAACTTTTTCCTTTCTGTTTTTAAATCAAGACAGATGGTGATTTATTACTTGTGCAAAAGTTTAATTTTCTTCTTCTTAGTGCAAGGGCATTTTCTATCTTTGAAGCTTCATAGAATGTGACCTCTAGTCCTCTTTTTAAGGAGACAATATAGTTAGTATTTTGCACCCTCTACTTATCATTGAAGGAGGTGCCTCATAAAAACAAATGATTTCCATCTGCTTATCTTTGAAGGAGGCATTTATAAGAAACTGTGCCCTATCTCTATTTTTCATTTAAGTTTAAGCCCTTTAACAAAGTTTAGGCCCGGTCTCTGTTTACCAAATGAAGATTTAGCCTTCTAAACAAATTGTTTGTGTTATGCCCTCCGCTTATCAGCTTTGAAGGAGGCTTATTAAACACAAACTGTTTAGGCCCTCTGCTTATCTTTCTAAGATAAGCTTTAAGGATGCATTTTAAACACAAACTTGGCCTATCTCTGTTCATCAAATGAAGAAGACCCTTTTAAAATTGTGTCTTTGCCCTCTGCTTATGATTGAAGAAGGCAATGCAAACACAAATTCTTAGGATCTTTGCTTATGATTTAAATGAAGCCCCTCTTGAAAACTGAACTTTGTGCCATGTGTCTACTTATCACTGAAAGAGGTAATAAAAGCAAACTATTTATGCCCTCTGCTTCTCATCATTGAAGGAGGCTTTTAAAACACAATCTGTATTACCTTTTATCCAATTTTCTTATGAGACATGTTCTTATAGAGTCTTACTGTTAAACCCATGGGCAGGTAATGTATTTCCAAATGATAAATGTTCATTGTGTTTGTCTTAGGAATAACTCTCTTTTGCAGCAATTGTAGCTTCATTGGGGATAGTAGTACTTTTGATGATTTTGAATCTAGGATATAGGTGTATAAAAAGACAGCTATTTCTTTTTATTCTTTTCACTTTTGATGCCCAAATACTTCTGGGAGTCTGCAAACCATAAAATTTTCTCTTTATTTCTCCTTGTAGGGATAACTCACAGAAATCTATGCCCTCCGCTTTATAATTGAAAGAGGCACTCCAAACCAAAATCTGTGTTCTCATCCTTTACCCAATTTGTATGAGACATGTCTCTTTGTAGAAATTCACTATGAGGCTAATGAACAGGTAATGTATTTGAAAATCACAACTATTTTCTATGTCTCTCTTATGTGTGAACACTCTTTTGCAGTAGATTTAGCTTCATCAGTGATGGTAGTGCCTTTGATGATTTCCAACCTAGGTTGCAGGGTTGTCAAAGGACATTTGTTTCCCTTTTCATGCTTTTCACTTTGATGTCTAAAGACTGTTGAGGGTCCTTTGGCCTGAAACTTGTAGAGTGACATGGAGTGCTTGGTGAATTGTCTTTTAGCCCTTTGTGCTTATTTTCCATGATGGATGATTTCATGACATTCTTAGGTATCTTTGATTTGCAGAGATAAACCAGTTTGTACCTCTTCCTTTCAGACTTGTATTTCATTTAGTCTCCAAACAGTCGATTGTATTCTAAATTGAAACCCTTCCTCAAAGTGTTTTCTTTCCCAAAACTGATTAAGGCCATCCATCCTAGCACCCCTACAGAGATGCAGTGATAAAATGACTTTGATCATTGGAGACCTTTTTTGATGTATCATGATGATAATGCTTGAGAATTTCACTTGATCACTTTTCTTCGGACATAGGACCATCTTACTCTGTTTCTTCCTGAATTGAACCTTATAAGCTTTGTTGAAACAAAACACAACAACAATCTTGATGGTGCACGACCTAGGGATAACAAAAGGATTTGTCTTGCCAGATAGAAGGACAGGATACTTTGACTGATAGTGAAAACAGAGTTCTTAACAAGACATAGGTCTTTTAAGATACTCATCCTAAGCACCATCACCTAACCTGGACACATTTTTATGACATTTTAAAAGGGTTTCATGAACCTAATCAGGTCCTCAAATAGTAACTTCAGTCAGTGAGAAGGTAACAAGGATAACTTGACTTATGTTTGGATAGACTGTTTTGTGAAATAAGAGGATTTTGGATATCAGAGATAAGAGGTTTGTGACAGTTGTGGATAGGGTAAGGCCTACAGACCTAGGATAAGATTTTAAGCTATATGAACACTTCAATCACAGTATGCGAGAGAGAGGGGGGGGGGGAAGATAAAAAATTTATCTGATGGGTTTTCTAGAGGAAGAATTGACTGTTTGAAATTGGTTTCTAGAAAACCTAGGCAAGGCATATAGTCATCACAATAGGAAAAAATACTGATGACTAACATGGTTGAACAACCAAATGTTTGCTTCACCCTCAAGGTGAAACGCTACAATCTCAACAACTTCTCTTTCTACTACTGGATGTAGCAAAAAGAATACATCTAAATTTCTCCACCAAGCCCTTGCTGTGCTTGTAGATGACCCATCAAAAGTACACAATAAGAATCTATTGTGTTTTCTTCTTCTATTGCTGCAAGGTCTCCTTTATTATTTAATTTGAATAAACTATTGGAGAGTTACATTCTCCTTGAAAGCCCTTGATTGAGACTTATATTCTACAAGAAACTCACTTAGAATCTCATGATCTAAGTTCCCTCCATGTATTTCACCTTCCTCTTCCAAGAAAGTGGACATAGTGTATTGCTTTGGAGCTCTATGAAATACCGTTTTTCTCTTCTGCTGATAGGAAGCGCATGTACATTCCTCATATTGAAACCTTATTGAGGTTTCATTTCTTTTCTCCATTCTCCTTTGCTTGACCTACTTGGTGACGTCCTTCATAGATATGAAAAGAGATGAGACAAAGCTCGTTCCTTCCATTATTTCTGATATCTTCTTCTTCTTACTCTCTTGATAGCATAATGTATGAGATCCACAGGCTAAGCCAAGATTATGATTTGATACCACTGTAATATTCCCAAATAAGGAAGCGGCAATATTTGAACAAAATAATGGAAATAGAAGTGATAATTCAACACATAAATGTAAGAAGATCATATATCCATCATATTAAGATCATAGCAAAAAAATTTATACAAGATCTTGAGGGAAAGGTCACTCAAGTTAGGCAAAATAAGCCTCAAGAGAACATGTACATGAAATATGAAGAACACTGCTACACAATAATTCCCAAGGCTAAGAAAGTGCAATTTTAGTAGATATAACTGCTGCTAGAAAATTTCAAGATATATATCTATTGTTATGTGGCTCAAATAATGTCGGTAGTAGATATCTAAGCTCCGAAACACATTTCCAAGATAACCCAGGAAGGGTTTCTTGAAATACACAAAATGCAGAAAATACAAATATGGCCTAGGGCTGAATAATCTCTGCAACTGGATAGCTAATAGGAGGTGGCTGATCTGATGTAGAAATGTATGAAATATCCACCAATATATTCTCAAAATGAGAGGCTGATCCCCTCAATGAAAATATAGCTCCCCCAACTAGGGCTCCAAACCCCTCACTGCAACTGCCCACTGAAATAACACAATTCCTTTAGGAAACTATGCTATAGCTGATAGAATTACCTTATCTTGATGCTATATGATGAAATGAAACTTAAGTATCTCCCTTACAAGCTTCCCAGAAGAAGGGCTGCTCCCTCCACTGGAAAACAAGCTCAGAAGTTGGGTTTCTCAACCCTCCACTGCTGCACCCTACAACTCAGCACATATCTAAACAAAATCTGCGATGTAGAATAAATTTGTAGCTTGGCCTAATGCCAAAGTGTGGAAATAATTCTCTAGAGCTCCTCCTGAGTGGGAAATTGAAGTACGTTGAGGATGAAGGTGGGATTCCCACTCAGAAACACCCTTGTTCTAAACAGCACTGCAGTCTCTGCTAAATAGCTGAAGAGAGAAAAAAATCATCTAGACCATAAACAAAATAATAATCAATCATGCCTTTTATGGCTGCCATGCCCTTCCTTATATGCTTGGTGAGCTTCCTCACCTTGGGCCCCACTCATTAAAGCCACTAGCTCCATCCATGGAATCTCCCTCCAAAACTGCACTGTCCCTCAATGACTGCCACTCTATCCATACCAGCATTTTTGACTTGGTCAAAGTTGACCCATTCTACATGATCCAACCCCTTTCCACACATAAGGGTGCCTGATTCTAGCTACTTAGATGACCCGCATTCACATTAGGAGTGATTTTATTCTTACTAAAGAAATTTATGGGTCTCTCTACCCACTTATTCTTCTATCTAAAGGACAAAATAAAAAATTAATATTCTAATTAGTTGCATGCTAATTTAGGAATATTACAATCCTCCCCTCCCAAATGTTGCTTGTCCTCAAGCAACTGCAAGGATATAATTGAAGATCCTCCTCTCCTCATCCTGTATCATCCTCATATGATAAGTTCCTCCAATGAACAATATTCTCTCTCATCAATATGTCCCCAATTTTCTCCTCCCAAGTGTATAAGTAAGCCTTTGGTGATAAATCCAAATGGCCCTCATCATGAAAAAGTGGGATATCCATGGAGGCAACTATATGCTATATAGAGGCCTTCTTGAGGCATGGAATCTGGAATATATTGGGAACCATCATTCCCATGTGAAGCTCCCATCCCCAAGCTATCATCCACACAAAATGAGGCACCCTCCAAAATGGTAACTCGTGGAAAAACTCTTCCACATTTGGCTCCTGCAATGTAGGTGGGCTACATAGTTGAACTTGATAGGCCAAATTTTCTATCCCACACTATCTCTCTCTCCACTTACGATAAGTATAGAGCTACTGCTGAATTTGGGCTGCAATAATGTTGCCCTCAAGAGACAAAAGGACAACTGGATATTCAAAGACCCCTTCTCTAGTTTCATAAATCTTGCTTTCCCAAACCATCCCATACAAAGTGAATAGCACATCATCACCATATGGCATAAAAATCAGAAATATAATGAGTGTTATGTGTAATTTTGGATGGTACCACTGGTTTCTCCAGTGGATACAACGTAGTTTTTCTAACTGTTGTTTCAGAACATCATGTGGAAAGTTGTCTCCCAACAATTTTCTAACTGTGCATGTTTTCTCATCTACTAGGAAGTAGTAAATGGAATTATATATCCGTTGAGAATAACAAGAATAACACAACACTTGCCAAAAGCCATACAATAAATGGCTATCTCCATCATAAATGTTGGTCCTAGGAAGACCATGAAGCCCAAATATAATCTTGCCCTCTTGTGGAGCAATGCACTGTATACAGATGGCAAGAGAATAAAAATACTTTGTTAGATGATCAATAAGTACAAAATAAATTTCTTACCATGCATTTTGAGTAGGATAAAAAAATGAGGTCCATGGATGAGCCCTCCCATGAGAATCCCCTAATAGTGGTCTGAAAAGTGAAGGGATGCATACTCCCCTTGGAACACTCCATCAATAGATACATACTCCCAAGTGACAGTGTTGTTGGCCTTTGTGATAAGGCTTTTGTCACCTCATGACTCCATTCTTTGACATGCCACATGCCAAAGTCATCCACCATAATGCTGATATATGTGGGAGATTCCTTCCTATGTGGAAGTACCTCCTGATTTTCCAAAACTAAGGAGTAGCCCCTTTGCACCATGATTGTGCCATCCTCTACTCCTGAAATATCATGCAAAATATGGGAGAAAATCAACCCATACTCTCCCAAGAGTAACCAAAGAAACAATATCCTTTTTTTCCTCCTCTTCTCACCATCATACAAGTCATAAGATAACTTCATGATAGTTGACTTGTAGAATGCCCCATACAACCAAATCTTCTGTTGCCATATCATATGGGTGCCATGCAATGCATCAAACCATGACATACCTTTAAAAGTAGGATATGTATAATGCTGACATGTGTCATAGATCTGCATGTGGCTCACCAACCACTTGTTCACCATCCACACCCATTCATCCAAATGTGGGTGTCTCCTACCATGCTCAAAATTGTTATCCCTCCAATGGAGAATACCATCCTCCCAAATCAGATTACTACCTTTTCACTTCATGAGATGTTGAAGTGAAACCTCCTGGAGATATCCACATGAAGAGCACTCATCCATGACCATGTTGAATCCATAAGGATTCAAATATACTGAAGGAAAATACTTCTCATTGTGCTGGGAAGTGCTCGTCAAGAAGGACCCATCATAGTAATGGGAGATAAGATGTATCTCATCAACCATCTACCTATCCCCTTCTACACATGTAGAATGGTCATTGGAATGCTCCAATATTGGTTGGCCCCCCAACTCATCACTGCTACTCAATGACATCGTTGATCATCTCTATGATGGTACATATGCTGCCTCATGATTATGCACAATGTTGAACATACAGTTCTGCATTGGATTGACTAGGAAAATACTCATCCTATCCTCCAAAAATCTACACTCCAGCCCAAAGAGTTGTGTGTAGCTCAAAAATGACATATTAGGATGAATGTGTATCTCCTCCTTGAACCTTCCAAGGGTCCTCTGCGTAGTGATAGTTTGCTGCTCCAAATCAGCAGTGTGTCTTGACCCTAGGTCATGTAATGGCATGTCCCCACAACCTTCTTTATGATGTGCTAAAATAATAGAAAGTTGAAACATTTACATACCTTGGTTTATCTTGGGAACATCTTGTACTGCTACAAGGGTTCCTCCCACCAGTGTGATGAATTCCACAACTAGTGGTGATGATGTTGGTTGCTCCTCTACTGATGCACTAGTGCTGGTATAAGTCTCGTCCTCCTCATGAATCTCCTGAGTAATGCATGGGACTATAAATTTCAAGAGATCAAGACCACTTTGCAAAGGTGCAAGTGTTCCTTCTCCTTATGTAAGTATCCTTGTGGCAAGTGGTGGTAGAATTTTCTTTTCTTCTGGTTTCTTCTTGTCAAACTTCTTGATCAACCTTTGAGTAAAATCTGTAGAAGTGATCACTCTGGCATGACTCAAATGGTTGAACCACCAAATTTTTTCTTCTCCCTCAAGGTGCAGCGCTGCAATCTCAACAGCTTCTATTTCTACCACTAGATGTAGCAGAAAGAATGCATCTAAATTTCTCCACCAAGCCCTTGCTATGCCTGTAGATGACCCATCAAAAGTACACAATAAGAATCTATTGTGTTTTCTTCTTTTGCTGCAAGTTCTCCTTTATTATTTAATATGAATAAACTATTGGAGAGTTACATTCTCATTGAAAGCTCTTGATTGAGACTTATATTCTACAAGATACTCACTTAGAATCTCATGATCTAATTTCCCTCCATTTCTTTCACCTTCCTCTTCCAATAAAGTGGACATAGTGTATTGCTTTGGAGCTCTATGCAATATAGTTTTTCTCTTCTGCTGATAGGAAGTGCATGGACCTTCCTCATATTGAAACCCTATTGAGGTTTCATCAATTTTCTCCATTCTCCTTTGCTTGACCTCTTTGGTGACATCCTTCATAGATATGAAAAGAGATGAGACAAAGCTCATTCCTTCCATTATTTCTGATATCTTCTTCTTCTTACTCTCTTGATAGAATAATGGCTGAGATCCATAGACTGAGCCAAGATTATTCTTTGATACCACTGTAATATTCCCAAATAAGGAAGCAGCAATATTTGAACCCAATAATGGAAATAGAAGTGATAAATCAACACATAAATGTAAGAAGATCATATAGCCATCATATCAAGATCATAGCAGCAAAATGTATAGAAGATATTGAGGGAAAGGTCACTCATTTTAGGCAAAATAAGCCTCAAGAGAACATGTACATGAAATATGAAGAACAATTCTACACAATAATGCCCAAGGCTATGACAACGCAATTTTAGTAGATATAACTAATGCTAGAAAATTTCAAGACATAGATCTGTTGTTATGTGGCTCAAATAATGCCGGGAGTAGAGATCTAAGCTCCCAAACACATTTCCAAGATAACCCAGGAAGGGTTTCCTGAAATACACAAAATGTAGAAAATACAAATATGGCCTAGGGTCGAATAATATCTGCAACTAGATAGCTGATAGGAGGTGGCTGATATGATGTAAAAATGTATGAAAGATCCACCAATAGATTCTCAAAATGAGATTCTGATCCCCTCACTCAAAATCTAGCTCCCCCAACTAGGGCTCCAAACCCCCCACTACAACTGCCCACTGAAATAAAATAATTCCTTTAGGAAACTACACTATAGCTAATAGCAGTACCTTAGCCTAATTCTAGATGATGAAATGAAGCTCAAGGATCTCCCTTACAAGATTCCTAGAAGAAGGGCTTCTCCCTCCACTGGAAAACAAGCTCAGAAGTTGGGTTTCTCAACCCTCCACCACTACACCCTACAACTCAGCACATATCTAAACAACATCTATGATGTAGAAGAAATTTGTAGCTTGGCCTGATGCCAGAGTGTGGAAATAATGCTCTAGAACTCCTCCTGAGTGGGCACTCGAAGTCCCCTGAGGATGAAGGTGGGATTCCCACTCGAGAACACTCTTGTGCTAAACAGCACTGCAGTCTCTGCTAAATAACTGAAGAGAGGAATAAGTCATCCAGACCATAAAAAATAAAATAATAAATCATGCCTTCTATGGCTGCCATCCCTTTCCTTATATGCTTGGTGAGCCTCCTCACCTTGGGCCCCTCTCATTAAAGCCACTACTTCCATGCATGGAATCTCCCTCCAAAACTGTGTTGTTCCTCAATGAATGCCACTCCTTCCATACCAGCATTGTTGATTTGGTCAAAGTTGACCCAGTCTACATGATCCAACCCCTTCCCACACATAAGGGTACTTAATCCAGCTACTTAGTTGACCCCGATTCACATTAGGAGTGATTTTATTCCTACTAAAGAGATTTATGGGTCTCTCTACCCACTTATTCTTCTATATAAAGGACAAAATCAAAAATTAATATTTCAAATATCTGCATGCTAATTTAGGAATACTACAACCATAAACTAGTTGGAATGGAGATTTACTTGTTGATCTTTTGGGAGAAATCCTATTTTCCCAGACTGCATAGATCAGGTGACTATACCAATTTTTCTTATGGTCTTCTAAAGTTTTCTTGATTCACCTTTACTAAGCTCTTGTTAGATGATTCAACAAGACCATTTCCTTGTGGATAATAGGGAGTTGAACGAGGAAGTAGAATCTGATATTTTTGGAAAAATTCAATCATCTTTATGCTACTGAATGATGTAGAATTGTCAGTACCTATTTGTTGTGGACAACCAAATCTAGATAAAATTTTCTCTTAAATGAATTTGATTACAACTGAATATGTGGCATTTCTTATAGGAATAGCTTCCACCCACTTGGTGAAATATTCAGTAGTAGTTAAGATCCATCTGTGCTGATTAGTTGAAGTTGGGTGAATTTCTCATATAAAATCTAATCCCCATTGAAGAAATGGTGCTGAGACAACCACTGGAACTAGTGGAAGGCTGCGAGTTTTTTCTTACCAGCAAACATCTGACATGGAACACAAGCTCTGACCTTTGCTGCTACTTGTGAAAACAAAGTAGGCCAATATAATCCTGCCCTTAGTATTTTGTATGTTGTTGCTCTGCAAGCATAATGGCCTCCACATTTTCCTCCATGAAACTGATCAATGACTCCACATATTATGCCAAGAAAATTAGTATAATGTTAAGAGGATCTTTCCAGTATAAGTTGGAATTGATGTTATAGTATTTGATGGATTTCAACTTAATTGTTTTACACTGGATTTTTGAAAATTGAGCTGGATATTCAAAATGGATCAGAAAATGAACAATATCTGCATACCAATCTGATAATACAAACTTCTCATCAATGTGGATAGGAATTGTTTGAGTTGAAGGAGAAGGTTCTTGTGGATTCTTTCCTTGAATTCCTTGGGAAGGTTCTTGTGGATTCTCTCCTTCTGCATTTAAGGAAGGTTCTTGTGGATTCTCCCTTTCCAAATTTGAAGAATTTTCTTGTGTGTTCTTCTCAGAGACTTCAAAAATAGATTTTATGCCCAACACTTTACAATTAGATTCAGCTAACAATTTAGCTAAACCCTGTCCCATTAATAACTTGGTATTTTTAATGGTAAGGTCAAAATCAAGGATTTGAGTTATCCATATTCCTCTTCTTCCATCAATGTCTGGTTGTGTAAGAACAGTTTTCACAGAATTGTTAGGTACATAGGCAATAATGGTAGAATGGAGGACATACATTCTAAAATATTTTAGGGCTTGAACTAAGGCATAGGCTTGTTTTTCAATGATATCATACTTGAGTTCTACATCTCTCATGACCTTTCTAAAAAATGTTATGGGTTGATCATGATAATCTTCATTCTTCTACAAAAGGAGAACAATAAGGGTGGTTTCAGAAGAAAAAGAGACTATACTGAAAGGCTCAGAGTAGTTTGTGTTAGTGTCAGTATAGTCATACTGCCATCAGTGATCAAAATTTCTCTTTTGCATTTGCATATTAGGAGTCCCATACCAATAATCAATTTCACCATTTCGCTAGGTCATGGATTCATTGATGGTAGTAATTTTTCAGTTTTCCCTCATGAGGTACTTGCTGATTCTCCTCCCTATGGTCTTCAGTCATTAGTCACTTCATACTCAAAATCATGTCAGTAGGTCATAGGATGGGTCTCATTAGTATCTAAGGTCTCATCACGGTCAAATTAATGAGTCAAATGTCAATAATGTCAGCAAGGTCATGAGGAAGTCAATAAATTCAAAGTCACAACACCAGGGCGATCAAAGAAGACATTTATTTAGCTTGATGTAAGTTTCACCTCAAAACCATGTTTTGAGGTGAAAATATAATACTTTGCCTTTCAGTCACAATTCAAAAGCTGTTATCTCCACCAAGTGATGTCCCTGCCTTCAAATAAGTTTTCCACAGAATGTTCAATGCCAGAGCATCTTCAAAGCAGATCCAGCAGAAAGAACCCAGAAAGAGCTTTCCAACGGTATACTACACTCTCAAAACTGACTTCTGGATTAAAATTTATGCTTAAGTGAAGTAAAACCCCTTTCTTCCCCCCCCTTCCAATTATAATATTCCATTATAAAACATTTAATACAAATATGCAATTTATTTCTAACCACTTCCCCACCATTACCCTTGAAACTTTATTATAAAACCAAAGTTTCCATTATATATAGCCCTCGCCGTGTAAACCACTTCCCCTTTCCATCCCCGAAAACTATTTTATAAAGTTTCATATCATAAACCGCATAACCCAAAGTCCTCTCCCCTTTATTTAATCGCAATCGCAAATATTTTTCCGTCGCAACATGTTTATTGAACGCTCCGATCGGGCAATCGCACCATCCCCCGATCCGCCTGATCGCAAGTCCCTCCCCCAATCCTCCGATTGCAATCAATTGCATTCCCCTCCGATCGCGACCTCCGATTAACAACCCCGATTGATCCAGCACCGTCGATCTTCCCCGTCGATCGGACGACCCACAATCAATCGCAAGTCCCTTCCCTGACCCTCCGATCACATAACCCCTGATTGATCTCTCCACCGTTGATTTTCCCCACCGATCGGATGGCCTACATCCAATCGCACCATCGCAATCGGTGCTTCCATAAGTCCCTCCCCAATTGACACCCTCCGATTGACTCTCGCTGATGGCTCGCCCCCGATTAACCCACAACCGTCGATCTTCCCTGTCGATCGGACGACCCACAATGAATCACATCCCCTCCTCCGATCACAACTATCCTCCTGATTGTTCCGATTGCGATTACTCTCCCCTTCCGATTTGAGATTGCGATTGGCCCTTGGGTCCCACCATCAGTACTTCCGCCCATTCATATAATAAAGGGCCTTTCTCCTTTGTATAACGTGAAATTTTGGTTTAAATTATAATACAAAGGGTTTCTTCCCCCAATCGCATCGAAAACGTTTTATACACCATTCCGCACCGTCCCACCTCCCGATTTGTGATTACGATTACCGTGTTATATATATCTCTCCACTCCCGCTCCACTCTGATTGCGATTACTATCCATTATATCATATCACTGGTCCACTCCAATATTGCGATTGCGATTTTCCCTCCTCCCGATTCCTGATTGCGATTGCATTTATCCACTATATATTATATATCACTCCGCCTGCCCCGCTCAGGTTCCGATTGCGATTTCCATATGGGTCCCGCCTCAATTTCCCTTCCCTTTTCCCATTTAAACGCATTTTCCCTTCACGAAAAAGCATAAATTCATTTTATCATCATTCTATTAAAGACCAGAGAATAAAGAAATAATGGAAAGCGGAACGTCAAAGGTCGAAAGAAACAGAAATGTAACAGTCGCATCTTCAGCAATGATTCTAAAGGATCTACGCTACAGGTTTTTCCTCCACATTGGATATCCGTGAATTTCAAGTGGAACAAAGTAACGCAGCTCTCCCTTTGCTGAGAGACTATTGGCTTTTCGCCTTCCATCTTCAGATGTGATTTATCTTCTTCCCATCGATTTGTGTTCTGGAAAATCTGTCTATTTATTGTAATTTCTAATCATTTGTAAAGGATCTGAGTTCTGGGACAAGGGTGGAAGAAAAAATCTGTGCTCCATTGTACAGTTTGGCAGGGAATTAATAAAATGATGCAGCTCTGATTTGTGGGATTCATGTGGTATGAGTTTTAGCATATGTCTCTCCTTTGTGTTTCATATGTATTCTGTTATGTTTCACCATTCATTCATAAACATTTCCAGTTGAATGTTTTCAAGTTAGAAAGGTAGAATCCAATTTATATGCTCTGCCTTGGGGAATCATTCACACTCTCTGTATTTTCTTCTGTCTGAAAAGGATTCATTTATTATGCCCTTTTCAGCCTCCCATCAATCTTTCCACTCCATCTTATTTCAGCTTGATTGCTAAATCTCTTGCCTATCTTGCCCCATGAAATATCCTGTGTCCTTGATTTAATTCCTCAGTTTCATACTGTCCCTTTGTCCCATACATCCCTGAAATTCAGTCATTTATCAAAACTGTTTTTCCCATTTATATACCTAGCCTAAAATCAGTTTATTATCGTGTTATTGAATATCTATTCTATGGAGAGAGCCCTCTCCTGTCCTTGTAGGGCTAGCTACAAGGCTGAGCGTGGTTTAGTTGTTGCCATGATTTGCCTTTTTCAGCCCGAGGTTCAGATTGGGTGCTAACATCTCTGGCGACTCCACTGGGGAAAAAATGGTCTAGCTGGTAAACGTAACACTTAACTTGTGCCTTTGCCCCAGTACCTATAATCAAGGTTAAGATCTGATGGTTGATGGTGAACAACACTCAGACACCGCAAGGCTGAAATCATTCACCTGGCGACTTCATTCACTGAAAATCCAGAAATCAATCCTTCATGGTAACTCCACTGTAGAGAGATCAGTAGCTTCAAGATTTTCAAGATGGACCAGATTGCAAGAAGATATGCTCCCATGAGCCGAGATCACATTCCAGGCTTTGCAAATAAAATTCCGAAGGTAAATTGGTCAAGGAATCTGCCTACGTTTAACGATGATGGTAAGAAGGATGTTGCTCTTCATCTGGTGAAATTTCACATCCATGTGCATAAATTAAAGGTCAATTTTCCTGAAGACTGTTTGATGAAGATGTTTATGGCTACTCTGGAAGATGGAGCTCGATATTGGTATGAAAGTTTGCCACCTGGTTGTATTTATTGTTTAAAATATTTTCATACCATATTCTTCGAAAGATATAAAGAATCTTATCCATCCTTAATACTAGTGCAGAATTGTTGTAAATACATTAATAATTTCATTAAAGATATGGAGAATTTTTATGGAGATGACGAATTCATGGACGAAGAAATCATGGAAGCATTGTATGAAAATCCATTTCAACAGCACGCAGAAATCTTAGAGGATACTTATCAAGATCAACAGGTTGAAGAATTCCATACGGTTGAAAATGATGAAAGACAGTGTTCTATTTTAGATCTGGTTGAAATAAACGATGATACGCAGGAAAATGATGTTTCGATCTCAGATAGTGATCTATGTGATAAGGAAGAACATGTTGTTGCAGGTCCCATAAAAGAGAGTTGTATTGTCGAGGAAACCTCAAATGAAGAAAACAGAGCTACAGATCTAAATGCTCTCATCCCACTAGAACTATATCTTCAAAAGGAGGTAATCCATTCCCTCTATGAGAAACAAGACGAGATCTTTGTTCCTTTGGATGAATCGTTGGTAGATGATAGAGATGACGGTGTTGGATCTCCAGAAACATTTGAAGTTTCTTCTCTTATGATTGATGAATATGATGAGCAACATGATAATCCGGTTGTTATATCATGTGAAGATGACATACAATATATTCAGACTACAGAAGATCGGAACATTCAGGACTGCCATTCATATTCTTCTTCCTATGTCTCATGTTTTGAAATGTTTTTTCAAGAGGAAATCTGCTCATCTACTTGTTCAGAATTTTTTGAAGACCAATAACATACTCTTACTGAAGTACATTATGAAGAAAGATCAGAATCAAGAGAAAAAGACACCTTGTTTCTTCAGTAGGAGGTAAATATTTATGTTTTTCAGGACCCACTGGAAAATTTATTGCAGTCAGTAGTGAAGGTGATTATTGCAATATTTGGTGATGAAGGAGATCATGGCCAACCACGCTTTTGGATGTTCAGTTGCAAATATCTATGGTTGACCAAAGGATATGATCAGGAGAATCAATCAAGGAGGCATCTGCTTGATTGGTTACATTGGCATTTTGATATAGCATGATGGTACATTGGCCTTCCAGAAACACAGGTGGTTATCATCAAGATTTGAAACCTCAAGTCTTGGTCATATACTGCCATCAAGCTTCAAATGTTAAGTTTTTTCTACGTTAGCTTTGAGTCACTTTTGAGTCAGTTTGTTTGGTCAAGTTTCTTTCAGTATTCAGTTTGTTTTTTAGCTATTGACTCCATGCCCAATGGATAAGGCTACTTGGTCTACGGTGTTCTTGGCACCTCCAAGGAGCTACCATCCCCATTGGAGCCAATGTTAGTGCTTGATGCTAGTCATCACGCATGATGATCCATTCTCTTTGCATGTTTACACTGTTGATTCCTGCAATAATCGGAAAGATTTCACCATTCCACTAGGTCATGGATTCATCGATGGTAGTAATTTTTATCATTTTTCCCTCATGAGGTACTTGCTGATTCTCCTCCCTATGGTCTTTAGTCATTAGTCACTTCATTCTCAAAATCATATCAGTAGGTCATAGGATGGGTCTCATTAGTATCTAAGGTCTCATCACGGTCAAATTAATGAGTCAAATGTCAATAATGTCAGCAAGGTCATGAGGAAGTCAATAAATTCAAAGTCACAACACCAGGGTGATCAAAGAAGAAATTTATTCTGCTTCATGTAAGTTTCACCTCAAAACCATGTTTTGAGGTGAAAATATAATACTTTGCCTTTCAGTCACAATTCAGAAGCTGTTATCTCCACCAAGTGATGTCCCTACCTTCAGAGAAGTTTTCCATAGAACGTTCAATGCCAAAGCATCTTCAAAGCAGATCCAGCAGAAAGAGCCCAGAAAGAGCTTTCCAACGGTATACTACACTCTCAAAACTGACTTCTGGATTAAAATTTATGCTTAAGTGAAGTAAAACCCCTTTCTTCCCCCCCCCCCCCCCCCTTCCAATTATAATATTCCATTATAAAACATTTAATACAAATATGTGATTTATTTCTAACCACTTCCCCACCATTACCCTTGAAAATTTATTATAAAACCAAAGTTTCCATTATATATAGCCCCCGCCGTGTAAACCACTTCCCCTTTCCATCCCCGAAAACTATGTTATAAAGTTTCATATCATAAACCACATAACCCAAAGTCCTCTCCCCTTTATTTAATCGCAATTGCAAATCTTTTTCTGTCGCAACGTGTTTATTGAACGCTCCGATCGGCCAATCGCACCATCCCCCGATCCGCCTGATCGCAAGTCCTTCCCCCAATCCTCCAATTGCGATCAATCGCATTCCCCTCCGATCGCAACCTCCGATTAACAACCCCGATTGATCCAACACCGTCGATCTTCCCCGCCGATCGGACGGCCCAAAATCAATCGCAAGTCCCTTCCCCGACCCTCCGATCGCATAACCCCCGATTGATCTCTCCACCGTTGATTTTCCCCGCCAATCGAACGGCCTACATCCAATTGCACCATTGCAATCGGCGCTTCCATAAGTCCCTCCCCGATTTACACCCTCCGATTGACTCTCGCCGATGGCTCGCCCCCGATTAACCCACAACCGTCGATCTTCCCCATCGATCGGACGACCCACAATGAATCACATCCCCTCCTCCGATCGCAACTATCCTCCCGATTGTTCCGATTGCGATTACTCTCCCCTTCTGATTTGCGATTGCGATTGGCCCTTGGGTCCCACCATCAGTACTTCCACCCATTCATATAATAAAGGGCCTTTCTCCTTTGTATAACGCGAAATTTTGGTTTAAATTATAATACAAAGGGTTTCTTCCCCCAATCGCATTGGAAACGTTGTATACACCATTCCGCGTCGTCCCACCTCCCGATTTGTGATTGTGATTACCGTGTTATATATATCTCTCCGCTCCCGCTCCACTCTGATTGCGATTACTGTCCATTATATCATATCACCAGTCCACTCTGATATTGCGATTGCGATTGTCCCTCCTCCCGATTCCTGATTGTGATTGCATTTCTCCACTATATATTATATATCACTCCGCCTGCCCTGCTAAGGTTCCGATTGCGATTTCCATATGGATCCCGCCTCCATTTCCCTTCCCTTTTCCCATTTAAATGCATTTTCCCTTCACGAAAAAGCATAAATTCATTTTATCAGCATTCTATTAAATACTAGAGAATAAAGAAATAATGGAAAGCGGAACGTCAGAGGCCGAAAGAAACAGAAATGTAACAGTCGCATCTTCAGCAATGATTCTAAAGGATCTACGATACAGGTTTTGCCTCTGCATTGGATATCCATGAATTTCAAGTGGAACAAAGTAACGCAGCTCTCCCTTTGCTGAGAGACTGTTGGCTTTTCGCCTTCCATCTTTAGATGTGATTTATATTCTTCCCATCGATTTGTATTCCGGAAAATCTGTCTATTTATTGTAATTTCTAATCATTTGTAAAGGATCTGAGTTCTGGGACAAGGGTGGAAGAAAAACTCTGTGCTCCGTTGTACAGTTTGGCAGGGAATTAATAAAATGATGTAGCTCTGATTTGTGGGATTCATGTGGTATGAGTTTTAGCATATGTCTCTCCTTTGTGTTTCATATGTATTCTGTTATGTTTCACCATTCATTCATAAACATTTCCAGTTGAATGTTTTCAAGTTAGAAAGGTAGAATCCAGTTTATATGCTCTGCCTTGGGGAATCATTCACACTCTCTGTATTTTCTTCTGTCTGAAAAGGATTCATTTATTATTCCCTTTTCAGCGTCCCATCAGTCTTTCCACTCCATCTTATTTCAACTTGATTGCTAAATCTCCTGCCTATCTCGCCCCATGAAATATCTTGTGTCCTTGATTTAATTCCTCAGTTTCATACTGTCCCTTTGTCCCATACATCCCTGAAATTCAGTCATTTATCAAAACTGTTTTTCCCATTTATATACCTAGCCTAAAATCAGTTTATTATCGTGTTATTGAATATCTATTCTATGGAGAGAGCCCTCTCCTGTCCTTGTAGGGCTAGCTACAAGGCTGAGCGTGGTTTAGTTGTTGCCCTGATTTGCCTTTTTCATCTTGAGGATCAGATTGGGTGCTAACAGTTTGGACTGGCTAAGGTAGGAGCTTCAGAAATGGCCTTCTTTATTTGGTCAAATTCATATCTTGTAGGAATGGTACATTTGACTTTATGGTTCTTTTGGAGCATATATATGATGTCTTTAACTATTTAAGCATAGTTAGTATAAATATTCTCAAAAAGTTAATTTTCCCTAAAAGGGCTTGTATCTCTTTCTTATTTCTAGGTAATGATAATGATTGAATAGCAGAGACTCTTTTGGGATCAATTACTATTTCATCCTTTGAAATGATATGACCTAGTAACTTGCCCTTTTTGATGGAAAATAAGGTCTTCTTAGGATTAAGAGATATTCCAAACTTTCAGCACTTGTCAAAAACCTTCATCAAGTGCTTTAGATGTTTATGATCTGATTCGGAAAAAACAATTAAATAATCAAGATAAATAACAAAAAGTTTGTTTACCTTCCCAACAAAGGCTAAGTCCTTGAATCTTTGGAATGTTGCTCCTGCATTTGATAGGCCAAAAGGAATCCTGGCATACATGAATATACCCCAAGGTGTAGTAAAGGTCGTCTTCTCTCTATCTTTTGAATTCACCAATATCTGATTATAACCAGAGAAGCCATCAAGCATAGAGATTCTGTTAGAACCTGACACTTTTAGGAGTAACTTGTCCATCTTTGGAAGTGGATAGTTGTTTTTCAAGGATGCTCTATTACGGTTTCTGAAATCCACATAGAGTCTAATTTCACCATTATTTTTTCTGAAAGGGACTAAATTGACAACCCAATTAGAGTATCTTAATGGGACAATTATCTAGGCATCTAAAAGCTTCTTAAGTTATTTTTCTATGGTGGGAAGTGTTAGTCGTCAGTATTTTTCACTTGTTGGTGATGACTAAATCCATAGCTGAGTTTTCTAGAAGCTGATCTCCATATGTCAAGTTTTCATCTAGAAAACCCTCATAAAACTTTTTTTGCCCTCCTACTTTTTAGTCCGCCCATGTCAAGGTGAAACCTCATTATCACTATCCTACCTAGCCTCAGCCATACTAGTTTTCCCATCAGCTCTAAAAGGACAATCCAAATTTGTTCAAAAAGCCTCCCCTAAGTTAGGAAGTGGCGTTGTAAGGCATCTCACCCTTGGAAAACACCTAATAGCCAAAAAAACCTCCATCTGCTACAGACCAGTCATAACAGACCTTCCACTCTGCTAATGAAATTGATCATAGCTCTAAGTTGCGCCACTTACACACCCTTAAGTCCCAGCAATACATAGACCACAGTCTCAAGCTGATTTTAGGTGTTTTACAGTGTTTTATGGATTGTACAAAGACAGGAAACATGTCATCATCTCAGAAGACTAAATGCTTGACTCCACATTAGAAGAACAACTGCTTCTCAATGTGAACATGAGCCTGAGATACATTTGCAGGGCCAGGAGTTACTCATCAAACTCTTGCAGCTTCATTCAGCATGATAACACAGTGGAAGAAAGCCAACACTGCCAAACAGACTTGTAATAAGTCATGGCTAAAAACCTCCTTCATTTACAAGTAGAGGGTTAAAGCGCCTCCTTCATCCATAAGCAGAAGGCGATGGCCAAAGTTTGACTTGAATAATTGCAATCTGAATGTAAGACAAACTTTTCTTTAATAAACAGTGAAACAGTAATTAGGGTTTTCTGAAGAAAAATAATGGTTGCAGGCAGAGGTAAAAGCATGGATGTTTTCAAGTTAGTTTCCCTTCCATCATCCATAAGAGAAACCCCTGTTAAACATATTCATCAAACTTTATACATTTGATTAAAGACAGAGGTTAAAGAGCATCAGACACTTTGCCAAGTGAAGGGCCTCTGTCATTCATGAGCAGATGGCCAGGGCATTGATTGTTTTTAAAGACTAACTGGTCAAAGATGTAGTGGAAAGAGACAAAGAAGGAAAGAAAAGGTCATTACACAGGTAACAGGCGATGTTTATGTTTCAAAAAATATTGGTTTTCCTACTCATAGGGAAATGTCTTTCAAACTATACATCATAGTGGACAGAAGGCAATTTGAATATGCATGCCACTATTACAAAAAGGGGCAGTTTCGTTATAAGAAGGGGTCAAACAACACCTCACTGTTGCATTCCAAGAAGTCTGATAGAGTTCCTTTTAAATAAACAGAGAAAGGTAGAATGAATGGATGCAACTAAATTATGGCAATTACAATCAGAGGAAGAACTGATGAAACACCTGAAAGAAGAAGCTGTTAACCAAGTTGAATAAAATAGGCCATCTCCTTGCAAAAATGACAAAGAAGTTTTCAATGCTCTTTGACTGATCTTGAATGGTTTTTCCAGGTTTAAGATGTCACCAAAGGTGTTAAAAGTGGCAAAAAGTGGTCCATAAACCATTGGAATTATTTAAAAAGGTGCTTCCATGTTGAAAATATCACCTAAGGAATCTAAGATAGCAGAAGTTACCTTTCAAACATATAGTGGTTTGAAAAAGAGGTCCTCCGAAGTCTGACAAATTCATTTCAAAGGAAGTTGGTTTCTCTACGTCTAAAGGAGTAAGAAGACCACTGCAAGCCCTCTTAGAATCTCTTGAAACACTAGAAAAACTCCTCTTACTGTCTACAGAACCAAAAAGAGGAATTGCAATCGAAAAAATAGAGTTTTGGGGTCAAAAGGTTGCGCGGCGCGCCTGGAAAAGCGCGCGGTGTGCCTGGAGCGAAAATTACAAAGGGCCATAACTATGGCGCGGCGCGCTTGTGCGTGTTGGTCCTGTCGGCCCGACAGTGACCCGACACCACAACCTTGCACGGCGCTCTCCATTGCAAACATGCCGCGCACGTTCAAATGGTCCAAATGCCCTCAAAACACCTCTTGAGGTTGCTCAAATGTGCCAACAACGCCAACATCAATTTTCAAGACATTCATGCATCTCCATGCTCTGTTCAAAAAATGTCAAAGTGATGCAAAAAGGGATGAAGTTCATGGTCTAAATCACATCGTTGAGTTTGTTAAGAGGTATGCGTTTGTGTTAAAAACTCAGAAATTACTATATCACTGTTAGCCTAGTGTCTGCATAATAGAATTGGTGCGTCCTGCCGGTATTAGAAACCAAATAACCACGCTCAAAAAAAGTGGAAAGGTAGAGCAGTTTTGGAAGGAAGAAACATAGGTTTTTAAAGGGCAAAACAGTGGATTCCTATTGATGATTAAAAACCTCACAAACTGCTCCCAAACAGTATTAAAAGAAGAGACAGGGTCTTAAAACAAATGAAGCAGTGGGCCTATAACCAAACAGCAGTGATCATGTTATAATGGTTTTGATTTTTTCAAAATATTGCCTCTATGTGGTAAACAAGGGCGAAAAAATAGTTTTGTTTCCTTTTACTCCATTTAACAAACCTTATGTGTGTAAAGCTATAGATCACCACTTGGAGGTATTATCAAAATCTGAAGTAAGAGAAGCAATAGAGGATAAAGAAGGCAGTGTTCGGTTTTCAGTTCAATAGAGCAGAGTCAGTAAAGCTACCATTGCATTCAGAGGTAGGGCAAAGCTGGCATGAAGAACAGTGGGGTATAGAGAAGGAAATTTTGGTTTGAAGGGGAGTTTTTACTGTTGAAGGCTGCAGGCCTTGCTACTACATCATAAAAACACAATAAGCTCTTTTTCTTTATCTTATACACATAGTAACCTTTGACTGTGTAGATACATTTTGAGGTTGTCTGTGCTTTTGCTGTTTGAATCTACTGATGAAATAGCCTACAAGGAAAAGGCAGGGTATCCCCACCACAAAACAAAGGAAATTCACTTTGACTGTTTATCTTTGATTGACTGCGTATTTCATTGTAAACATTGGCTAATTGATATACAAAAGGTGGAAAGCAGAATTTTGAAGAAACAGAGTCTTACACCAAAAGAAGACATTTCACATTACACCTGGTATCATTTTTGCCTTAAATAAACAAAGGATCGACAGGCTGAGACAGATTTTGTGTTTGAAAACACATTTCAAGAACTTTTGAGGCATCTTGGTTTTGCAGAAGCGCCCGGCACGGAAAGAGAAAAAAGGCACATCAGTGCTTGAAATTTTGGCTCCTACTTCAGAACATATTGCCAAGGACCCTTGAGGGTCATACATGCCGATTTTGGGCAAATTTTGACATACTTTGGTTTTTTGGCATTTTTGAGTTTTTGGTCAAAACTCATGAAATTCACCATTTCATTTTGAGGATTCGTCAAGGGAAGGAGAATGGTATCATTGGATGCTATAATTTCATGATCACACCCTCAGCTATTTTCAGAGCATTTGAAGATCATTTGCCCCCTCAAAACGGCGAAAAATGCTCACTTTTTGCACACTCTGCCTGGTCTATCAACAAACTGTAATTTTTGGTTTTTTACACACAGGTTTAGTTTTCAAGGACTTCTAGGCATCAGATTGGGAAAATTCAAGTTTCTCCAGAAAGCAGACACTCAGAGCTTTCCAACGAGATATCATGAGCCTTGTTTCGACATTGGGAAGGCTGCCAAATGTTTCCGGCAAGTCATGGGACCTTTTTCTGATGTAAATTTGAAGTATTTTTGTAATTTTTGAACCTCTAAAATCTGCTTTTTCCAAATGTGCGTTTAGCTATTTTTGCACATGGAAAATGATGCAAAGTCAATTATTTTTCCTTTTTTAGCATCTTTTAGATATTTTATGAGATATTTTTGTGCCTTGGGCTTTGCAAAGCCTCAAGGACAAGTTTAGATATTTTGAGTAGGCCAATAGGAGAGGAGGTTGAAACATGAGGTTTTCCTCACTTGAACCTATTTATTCCACAAGCTCTCATTGTAAACAAGGCTGAACTTGAGAAGAGAAGCAATATATGGTCATATGAGCTTTGGAAGAAAATACTTGTGTTATGCTTTTGGATTGCCTCTTGGATGTTCTTGGATGAAAGATGAAGGATTGTTGATGGATTCCATGACTTGGTAGAATGGTATAGTGTCTCTTGCTTTGTTGTTGTCTTCTAGTTTTCATTCATGAATACATTTTTCTTGCTTGCTATAGATCAGTAGAGAACAAATTTGAGATATGCCCATGGAGGCACCTCAAATTTCCCGAATCTTCATAGCTTTTATGTTTTCTTCTTCCTTAGTTGCATTAAAGAATTCTTAACTTCTCTTTAACAACTTGAGGATATTATTGCTAGTTTCATTCATAGTTCTATGCATGTTAAGTAGGATGTATGGTGTGCCCTGCTTACCTATGATTGTCCATAGTCCCATCCATGAAACTATCTCTTTGACTGATTAGATTATCATCTTGTTGAACCAAGGAGGCCTAGTTCCGATCTAGCCCTTTGCCTAAAACTATGTGAATCTTGTTATTCAAAGTGCCCAATAACTTGAAGTACTGTGTTTAGGTGTTCCGGCATAGTGTTTTGAGTTGTTAGTCCATCTTATGTGTTTTCCCCAAAGTCTGATAGCCATTTCCCAAAGTTAGAGGGTCTTATACTTCTATGCATGGCTTGAATGTTTGTTTCTATGTATTGATTAGTTTATAGTTACATTTTTCATGATTAATGGTTTTCCCTACCATGTTTATGTTATCTATTGAACTAGTGATGCTTGAAACTCTTTGTTGTTCACAAACTTGATGTCCATTTACTCCATTTTTCCCAAAGATCCTTTCTACCTTGAATCAAATCGGCCCTTCAACAGCCTTGTATCGTCATATAATAGCTTTCTTGACCTTTTGACCCCATAGCCCAGTTAATCTAACATCTTGTTACCTATTTCATTTCTTTGATCAGTTTCATCCCTCACAACGTAAAAAATAAAAATCAAAGACTTACTTCATAACTAGCCTAAAATCAGAACAAAATAAACAAACACACAGATATCCCTTACACATATAGAGAGAGCCCTCTCTGAGTCCAGGAAGGCTAGGTCCTTGGGCTCCAAAGCTTGGTTTGATGTTACACTTTCATTTGGCTTGCCAATCAGCCAAATCACAGGACCCTAACATAATGGAGATCATGGTGGGACCTTTTGAGTTAGTGACAATATAAGTACTCCTTAGTAACTCTCGAAGTCTCATTCAAACTTAGAAAACTTAAGTGTTGTCCGAAGAGTAGAAAATAGCTCCTTCACCATCTTAGCAAAATGATGAGTCAGTTATAGGAAACTCTTCCAAACCTTAGAAATACATAAAACTTAGAAAACCCCAAAAAAAAACACTCCCTTAGATTTGTTTTTGATAGTACTGGTGGTGGACCATACACATATACCTCAAAACAACTAAAAATCCACCTGGCGACTCCACTAGCCTCCAGTAGGCCTTACTAATTTACTAAAATCTAGGCTACTATCCAATGAGCCACCTCATCGCCCCTAACATAATGGCAATCACGGTGGGACTCTGAGTATTAAACAAACTTAGATTCCCTAGACCTTAAGAGACCTTAAGAATACTATCTGATTGACTTATCCCACAGCTCACTAACATAATGGCAATCACGGTGGGACTCTGAGTGATAAACAAGATTAGTTTCCCTAATCTTTAGAGAATTTTGAGAATATTAGTTGGCTGACTTATCCCACCGCTCCCTAACATAATGGCGATCACGATGGGACTTTGAGTCAAAGCATCCTAGGTATTCCTTAGGAACTCTCAGAATCTCAGTCAAACTTAGAAGAGTAGAATCCGGTTGTCTCACCATCCTAGAAAAATGATGACTCAGCTGTAGGATACTCTTACAAACCTTAGGACTACATAAAAACTCAGAAAAACCCCAAAACAAAAACTCCCTTAGATTGGTTTTTGTCAGTGCTGGTGGTGGACCATACACACATATCTCAAAACAACCAAGTTCCACCTGGCGACTCCACTAGCCTCCAGTAGGCCTTACTATTCTACCGAACTCTAGGTTACTATCCAATCTACCTATCCCATCGCTCACTAACATAGCGGGAGATGGCGGGACACTGAGTACATGACAGTCTAGCAAAATCTTATAGACTCTTTAGTCCTTTAGATACTTAAACAAGCAAGCAGTCCATAGACTCATTTAGAGTAAACTCTTTTTGTTATTGCCACCCTAGTAAAGTGTCGAAACAAGTTTAGAATACTTTAGACAAACCATAGGCTGCACATAAAAACTCAGAAAAACCACAAAATATTCCCAGATTGGCTTTACTTTAGTTACTGGTGGTGGACCATAGCTAAATCTTTTAAAAAACAAACAAGTTCCACCTGGTGACTCCACTAGCCTCCAGTAGACCTTTTCCCCACTAGTCCTTATAAAGTATCCTAGGAATGCATTAGGTAATCCAAATCATGCTGATGGAGGAAAACATGGTTCAATTCCTCCACCTAAGGACACAAAGGAGATATGCTCCGATGAGCAGAGAACATATCCCTGGTTTCCCACACAAAATGCCTACAGATGTAAATTGGTTCAAAGACCTACCTCTCTTTCGAAATGAAAATATTGATGACCCATTTTTACACCTCATCAATTTTCATATACATGTATGGAAGTTAAAGGTTGAATGGCATGAGGACTGCCTCATGAAAATGTTCATGGGTACATTAGAAGAAGAGGCAAGAGAATGGTATGAAAACCTAGAACCTCGCACCTTGTTTTATTTGAAGGATTTCCATAAAGTCTTTTGTAAACGCTATATAGGGCATTGTCCATCTCTATCATTGGCTGAAAATTGTTGTGATCACTCTAAAAACCTCATACAACACCTTGTGAGCATTGAAGAACCTTTAAGAAATTGGCATCCTGAAGATTTTTTAGAGGAGGTCCATAATTTTCTTACCCAAGCTAACCATCAAGATAACCAAGAAGAGTTGATCCTAGATAAAATCCATCAAAAAATGAGAGAGGAGCCACAAGAGCTTTTTGAAAAGGCTGAAGCAGATAATAGTCCATTTGCTCTTCCCTGTAAAATGCAAGAGGACATTCAGCCACAAGATCAACTTCCACAAAAAATGGAAAGAAATTGTTGCCCACTTCAAAGAAAACAGAAAGTACCTTCTCCTTTAACTGAAGAGGAAATAGATCAAATTATAAACATGCAGACAGCCTCTAAAACTTCATGTAACCAAAACTTCTCTGATTTTTCTCCTGTTAATCCTGCATATCATAAATCAGAAAATAAATTTGTAAATCAAGTTGAAGAAAAGCAAGCTGATTGTCCAATATACATGGCTGGTGACATTACTTATGTTAATGATTCTCCAATGTTTGATCAATATGTTGATGATTATGACTTCCAAACAGAAACTAACTTTGCAGAAGTCTTAGTTTTTTATTGCCAAAAGGAAGCTCAGTTTCATGAACTTGAAGAAAGTAAGCAGCCATTACAGGTCATCTATGACATTGATGAGGAGAGCTTTGAAAGTTCAGAAGTAAGTGAAGAGTATCAGACTCTTTTCTCTACTTCACTTCAATCCATCAGAGATAACATTCACATAATTGGAAATCAGCAGTTTTTCAGCTTTGATGATGAGGTTGAGGAAGATGGTGAAATTCTTGAGCATGTTTTAAATGAGAAGCCTTTTCCTGAAATGGTTGAAGAAATCATTTTGGACATGGAATCTTCCTTAACTCTGGATTTGCAGCCACCAAGTTCCATTGAGTTACAAATTGCAGATGATGAAGTAGAGGTTGAGAAACAAATGAGAGTTGTCACACTATCCTTTGAAGATAATTTGCTGTCCAAGTGTATCCCTACTCATCAACCTGATGACCTTCACATAGTTTTCAGCCCGCCCTATCAAAACACATCAGCTTGGCAAGAGAACTACACTGCAATATATGACGAGTCTGATATTTCAAGTGATCATGAGCAAAGGGAAGGGTTGCTTTACCAGGAGATTCTCAAATACAACCAAATGGAAGAAAAAGTAATCCTAAATGAAGCCCATATATCAAATCCTCTAGATCAAGTATTATTCCAAGATCCATTTGTTTTTTTCCTTGAGAAGTCTGAAAGAGTAATCCTGAATGAAGCCCATATCTCAAAACCCCTAGATCAGGTATTATTCCAAGATCCATTTGTTGTTTTCCTCGAGAAGTCTGAAAGAGTAATCCTGAATGAAACCTATATCTCAAATCCTCTAGATCAGGTATTATTCCAAGATCCATTTGCTGTTTTCCTTGAAAAGTCTGAAAGAGTAGTGGTTTCTATCATAAACAAGTTGCTACCAAGAATGAGAAAAAGCTTAAGTACTACTGTCCAAAAACCCGCCAAATGGGAGTGGCCTTGTCATTATTTCTGCATCATGAAAGAACTAAACCAGATTTACCCATGCAATCATCTACTTGACTGGTTACATTGGAAAGAAAAGTTCACCAAATGTGTATGTTGTGTACAGTTTAAATTAGGATAGGTAGACAGCAGTGGAAAATAAGCTCAGCCTTGTGAGCATCTTTTTAGTTTTAGATTTTTTGAAGAAAAGTGAAAAAGAAGAAAATACAAAAAACAATAGAAAATAGAAAAGAGGGCAGTTGAAAAATAGAAAAAGGCCCCATGTTCCATTAAAAAAAAAAAAAAAGAGTCCTTCGGAAAGCGAGCAAGTCTAAATGCCGCTACTAATACTTCAATGTCTTGTTCAGCTATCTAGCCTAATCATAGTTGAACATGTTTAAATTTAATTGATGATAAGTTAGTGAGTGGAAAAGATGGTCAACATTGTGTAAGATTGGCTTATCACAGAGAGTAGATTAGGAAAAGATACTGGTTCCACACGCCCAAAACAGAACCAAAGAGAGAAGTGAGGGATGAAAAACACATTGTACATCTTAGCCCCGCTTTTCTACATTTCCTTTTTTGCAAAATAATATTTGTGTGCAGTTGTCTTTCCATGCTGCAAATACATGACAAATCAGATTGTCTAATCCTGATTTGGTCATTTTAAATTTCGTGTTTTAGATTAGAGAATAAAATCCTATCAAACAGCTTAATCTTGACAGTTGATCTAGTTTAGGTAGAGTAATGAAGGAGTTCATCAGTTTAATCTGAACTCCCGGCAGATATAAGAGTAGAAATAGACAGGTTCATTTCGCAAAAAGAAAAGTATACATTGTCAAAAGGCTGCTAGTTCAAATGCACCAAAGAGAAGAAAAAAATGTTAGGAAAGATAGTGGGGTAGGTAGAAATATTATTGATGCTAATCATGCTGTCACTTTTCAGAAGTAGCATCAAAGAAGGGTGAAATTTTGCGCCAATGGGTAAGGAACTGGTCTTCATAAGCCAAAAATCTGATTTCTGGACACTTCCTGACGAGGAGCTGCCCTCCCCAAATGGAGCCACTGTTAGTCATCAATATTTTTCACTTGTTGGTGATGACTAAATCCATAGCTGAGTTTTCTAGAAGCTGATCTCCATATGTCAAGTTGTCATCTAGAAAACCCTCATAAAACTTTTTTTTCCCTCCTACTTTTTAGTCCGCCCATGTCAAGGTGAAACCTCATTATCACTATCCTACCTAGCCTCAGCCATACTAGTTTTCCCATCAGCTCTAAAAGGACAATCCAAATTTGTTCAAAAAGCCTCCCCTAAGTTAGGAAGTGGCGCTGTAAGGCATCTCACCCTTGGCAAACACCTAATAGCCAAAAAAACCTCCATCTGCTACAGACCAATCATAACAGACCTTCCACTATGCTAATGAAATTGATCACAGCTCTAAGTCGCGCCACTTACACACCCCTAAGTCCCAGCAATACATAGACCACAGTCTCAAGCTGATTTTAGGTGTTTTATAGCGTTTTATGGATTGTACAAAGACAGGAAACATGCCATCATCTCAGAAGACTAAATGCTTGACTCCACATTAGAAGAACAGTTGCTTCTCAATGTGAACATGAGCCTGAGATACATCTGCAGGGCCAAGAGTTACTCATCAAACTCTTGCAGCTTCATTCAGCATGATAACACAGTAGAAGAAAGACAACACTGTCAAACAGACTTGTAATAAGTCATGGCTAAAAACCTCCTTCATTTACAAGCAGAGGGTTAAAGCACCTCCTTCATCCATAAGCAGAAGGCGATGGCCAAAGTTTGACTTGAAGAATTGCAATCTGAATGTAAGACAAACTTTTCTTTAATAAACAGTGAAACAGTAATTAGGGTTTTCTGAAGAAAAATAATGGTTGCAGGCAAAGGTAAAAGCATGGATGTTTTCAAGTTGGTTTCCCTTCCATCATCCATAAGAGAAACCCCTGTTAAACATATTAATCAAACTTTCTACATTTGATTAAAGACAGAGGTTAAAGAGCATCAGACACTTTGCCAAGTGAAGGGCCTCTGTCATTCATGAGCAGATGGCCAGGGCATTGATTGTTTTTAAAGACTGATTGGTCAAAGATGCAGTGGAAAGAGACAAACAAGGAAAGCAAAGGTCATTACACAGGTAACAATCAATGTTTATGTTTCAAAATATATTGGTTTTCCTACTCATAGGGAAATGTCTTTCAAACTATACATCATAGTGGACAGAAGGAAATTTGAATATGCATGCCACTGTTACAAAAAGGGGCAGTTTCCTTACAAGAAGGGGTCAAACAACACCTCACTGTTGCATTCCAAGAAGTCTGATAGAGTTCCTTTTAAATAAATAGAGAAAGGTAGCATGAATGGATGCAAATAAATTATGGCACTTACAATCAGAGGAAGAACTGATGAAACACCTAAAAGAAGAAGTTGTTAACCAAGTTGAATAAAACAGGCCATCTCCTTGCAAAAATGACAAAGCAGTTTTCAATGCTCTTTGACTGATCTTGAGTGGTTTTTCTAGGTTTAAGATGTCACCAAAGGTGTTAATAGTGGCAAAAAGTGGTCCATAAACCATTGGCATTATTTAAAAAGGTGCTTCCATGTTGACAATATCACCTAAGGAACCTAAGATAGCAGAAGTTACCTTTCAAACATACAGTGGTTTGAAAAAGAGGTCCTCCGAAGTCTCACAAATTAATTTCAAAGGAAGTTGGTTTCTCTGCATCTAAAGGAGTAAGAAGACCGCTGCAAGCCCTCTTAGAATATCTTGAAACACCAGCAAAAATCCTCTTACTTTCTATAGAACTAGAAAGAGGAATTCTGATTGAAAAAACAGAGTTTTGGGGTCAAAAGGTTGCGCGGCGTGCCTGGAGCAAAAATTACAAAGGGCCAAAACTATGGCACAGCGCGCCTATAGTGGCGCGAGGCGCGCCTGTGCGTGTTGGTCCTATCGACCCGACAGTGACCCGACACCACAACCTTGTGCGGCGATCTCCATTGCAAACGTGCCGCGCACGTTCAAACGGTCCAAATGCCCTCAAAACACCTCTTGAGGTTGCTCAAACGTGCCAACAATGCCACCATCAATTTTCAAGACATTCATGCATCTCCATGCTCTGTTCAAAAATTGTCAAAGTGATGGAAAAAGGGATGAAGTTCATGGTCTAAATCACAGCGTTGAGTTTGTTAAGAGGTATGCGTTTGTGTTAAAAACTCAGAAATTACTATATCACTGTTAGCCTAGTGTCTGCGTAATAGAATTGGTGCGTCCTGCCGGTATTAGAAACCAAATAACCACACTCAAAACAAGTGGAAAGGTAGAGCAGTTTTGGAAGGAAGAAACACAGGGTTTTAAAGGGAAAAACAGTGGATTCCTATTGATGATTAAAAACCTCACAAACTGCTCCCAAACAGTATTAAAAGAAGAGACAGGGTCTTAAAACAAATGAAGCAGTGGGCCTATAGCCAAACAGTGGTGATCATGTTATAATGGTTTTGATTTTTTCAAAAGATTTCCTCTATGTGGTAAACAAGGGCGAAAAAATAGTTTTGTTTCCTTTTACTCCATTTAACAAACCTTAAGTGTGTAAAGTTATAGATCACCACTTGGAGGTATTATCAAAATCTGAGGTAAGAGAAGCAATAGAGGATAAAGAAGGCAGTGTTCGGTTTTCAGTTCAATAGAGCAGAGTCAGTAAATCTACCATTGCATTCAGAGGTAGGGCAAAGCTGGTATGAAGAACAGTGGGGTATAGAGAAGGAAATTTTGGTTTGAAGGGGAGTTTTACAGTTGAAGGCTGCAGGCCTTGCTACTACATCATAAAAACACAATAAGCTCTTTTTCTTTATCTTATACACACAGTAACCTTTGACTGTGTAGATACATTTTGAGGTTTTATGTGCTTCTGCTGTTTGAATCTACTGATGAAATAGCCTACAAGGAAAAGGCAGGGTATCCCCACCACAAAACAAAGGAAATTCACTTTGACTGTTTATCTTTGATTGACTGTGTATTTCATTGTAAACATTGGCTAATTGATATACAAAAGGTGGAAAGCAGCATTTTGACGAAACAGAGTCTTACACCAAAAGAAGACATTTCACATTACACCTGGTATCATTTTTGCCTTAAATAAACAAAGGATCGACAGGCTGAGACAGAGTTTGTGTTTGAAAACACATTTCAAGAACTTTTGAGGCATCTTGGTTTTGCAGAAGCGCTCGGCACGGAAAGTGAGAAAAGACACTTCAGGACTTCATATTTTGGCTTCTACTTCATAAAATATTGCCAAGGACCCTTGAGGGTCATACACGCCGATTTTGGGCAAATTTTGACATACTTTGGTTTTTTGGCATTTTTGAGTTTTTGGTCAAAACTCATGAAATTCGCCATTTAATTTTGAGGATTCGTCAAGGGAGGAGAATGGTATCATTGGATGCCATAATTTCATGAGCACACCCTCAGCGATTTTCACAGCATTTGAAGATCATTTTCCCCCTCAAAACGACGAAAAATGCTCGCTTTTTGCACACTCTACCTGGTCTATCAGCAAACTGTAATTTTTGGTTTTTTACACACAGGTTCAGTTTTCGAGGATTTCCAAGCATCAGATTGGGAAAATTCAAGTTGCTCCAGAAAGCAGACACTCAGAGCTTTCCAATGAGCTATCATGAGCCTTGTTTCGACATTGGGAAGGCTGCCAAATGTTGCTGGCAAGTCAGGGGACCTTTTTCTGATGTAAATTTGAAATATTTTTGCAATTTTTGAACCTCTAAAATCTGCTTTTTCCAAATGTGCGTTTAGCTATTTTTGCACATGGAAAATGATGCAAAGTCAATTATTTTTCCGTTTTTAACATTTTTTAGATATTTTATGAGATATTTTGTGCCTTGGGCTTTGCAAAGCCTCAAGGACAAGATTAGATATTTTGATTAGGCCAATAGGATGGCAAGTTGAACCATGAGGTTTTCCTCACTTTGGCCTATTTATTCCAAAGGCTTTCATTGTAAAACAAGGCTGAAATTGAGAAGAGAAGCAATATATGGTCATATAAGCTTTGGAAGAAATACTTGTCTTATGCTTTTGGATTGCCTCTTGGATGCTCTTGGATGAATGAAGAAGGATTGTTGTTGGATTCCATGACTTGGTAGAATGGTATAGTGTCTCTTGCTTTGTTGTTGTCTTCTAGTTTTCATTCATGAATACATTTTTCTTGCTTGCTATAGATCAGTAGAGAAAAAATTTGAGATATGCCCATGGAGGCACCTCAAATTTCCTGAATCTTCATAGCTTTTATGTTTTCTTCTTCCTTAGTTGCATTAAAGAATTCTTAACTTCTCTTTAACAACTTGAGGATATTGTTGCTAGTTTCATTCATAGTTCTATGCATGTTAAGTAGGATGTATGGTGTGCCTTGCGTACCTATGACTGTCCATAGTCCCATCCATGAAACTATCTCTTTGACTGATTAGATTATCATCTTGTTGAACCAAGGAGGCCTAGTTCCGATCTAGCCCTTTGCCTAAAACTATGCGAATCTTGTTATTCAAAGTGCCCAATAACTTGAAGTACTATGTTTAGGAATTTCGGCATAGTGTTTTGAGTTGTTAGTCCATCTTATGTGTTTTCCCCAAATTCTGATAGCCATTTCCCAAAGTTAGAGGGTCTTATACTTCTATGCATGGCTTGAATGTTTGTTTCTATGTATTGATTAGTTTATAGTTAAATTTTGCATGATTAATGGTTTGCCCTACCATGTTTATGTTATCTATTGAACCAGTGGTGCTTGAAACTCTTTGTTGTTCACAAACTTGATGTCCATTTACTCCATTTTTCCCAAAGATCATTTCTACCTTGAATCAAATCCACCCTTCAACAGCCTTGTATCGTCATCTAATAGCTTTCTTGACCTTTTGACCCCATAGCCCAGTTAATCTAACATCTTGTTACCTATTTCATATCTTTGATTAGTTTCATCCCTCACAACTTAAAAAACAAAAATCAAAAACTTACTTCATAACTAACCTAAAATCAGAACACAATAAACAAACACACAGATATCCCTTACGCATATAGAGAGAGCCCTCTCTGAGTCCAGGAAGGCTAGGTCCTCGGGCTCCAAATCTTGGTTTGATGTTACACTGTCATTTGGCTTGCCAATCAACCAAATCACGGGACCCTAACAGGAAGCAGAAATGGATTCATTCTTCTTAAATTTTGCTAATAGGTTTTTGCTTCTCATTTTAATGGAATTTTATGCTCAATTAAATATGTGTGATAAGTTTTAAGATCAACATAAGAGTAGGCAAAAAAATCTTTGTAATTCTTAATAAGTTTGATATATTCAGATTTAATTTCAGGAGTTAAAGATGCACAAAGTTTAAAATTTTTAATCTCTTCATCAGTACCAATATTAGTGTCTTCAATGTCATCTTTTCGTGAAACAGAGAATGGATTTTTGGGAACATCATTTTCATAAAAAAAAAAAATTCTAAAGGAACAATTCCTTTGAGGATAAAACTATTTGATAGTTGTATAATATCATGATCAAATACCTTTGAATTTAGATCTGAATTTTCCTTGTCTTTATTAGTTTCATTAATGTCTGAGTTATCTTCTTCAATTTGTAATACAGAAAATTCATCAATGACTTGAAGAAAAGGTTTTAATTTTTCATCATCTTCAAATATTTTCCAATGCTTAAGATTGTCTGGAATTGATGGCCTATATTTGATTTGTATTTGGTATTGTATTTTAAATTGATCTGGAATCTTGAAAGAACTAGCAGAAACAACTAATGAATTTGCATGAATGTTTTCATCTCTAGGAATGAAAGTGATATTGAAAACATTAAAGGAATTTTCAATGGTGTCCTAAATTTCATTTCTGTAAGACCTAAGCCTAGGATGCTTTGTTTGAAAAAGACTTCTAACTTGTCTTACTATGAGTTCTGAATCAGTAAAGACACTCAAATTTTGATCCTTTAAACTCTTGGAAAATTGTAATCCTAGGTTAAAAGCTTCATACTCAACAACATTATTTGTGACTTCAAAATCTAACTTGCATGATTGAGTGATATTTTCTTTATCAGGTGAAATCAAAACAAATCCCACTCCAGCTCCATCTTTGGTGCAAGATCCATCAAAGAATAATTTCCAAATTTCATTTTGAATAGATTTAGGGGTTTCAATTACATCCTCAATATTGAGTTGAGAATTATGTGAAATATCTTATGATAGTTGGAAACAACTAAAATCCAGATCAATTACATCAATGGGATGATTTATAGCCTAATTAGCTTTGAAAAAAGTGTTTAAGAATCTGACTTCCCTATATAACCTAAGGGTCTCTCCACCATATACAGGAATAGTGGCAAAAGACATATCCATTTGAAGACTCCCTCCCAAATTTTCACAACATGATCTTGATAAAATCATTCCAAATTTGGGGGGAATATCAGTGACAACTATGTCTAATACAACACTTTTGACTGATATTTGATGTAAAGTGACCACTTGGTCTTTTATAAGTCCTAACATTGCACGCTTTTAGAGTCAAAGGTATATAGATTGTGATAGGTTCGAGTGATATCCAAATTAAGTTGTTCTATAATGAATTTAGGAATTAAGTTGTGTAAGGCTCCAGAATCCAACATACAATTGTATAGCCAGGAGTCACGCACTTTCAAAGTCACATAAAAAGGTGGTATGGATTCATCAATCATATCAGAACTAGGACCAAAAGCTATGGTGGGTCTTTCATTTTGCAAATTAATAATATCTCCTTCAGCATCCACACTAGATTTTTGGATTCATTTTGCAACTTGACTCTTATATCCAGGGTTTTTAGAAAGTTCTGAAAGTGGAATTGGAATTTTAACTCTTTCTAACTCTTTTTCCAAATTAAAAGCAGTCAATATAGTTTTATCAATTTGAGCAGGATCAGTTGATTGGTTTTGAGGTTGAATAGAAGTAGTTTGAGTTTCAGCAGTTTTTACTTGAGGTTCAATTATTACAAGGTTTTTGGGAGGTCTACCAGGAGTAACTCTAGGTCTTAAGTCATATATTCTATTGAGTTCTGCAATCAAAAACTCAGAAAAATCTTGATATTTAGAAACCTGAGAAGTATCTTGGTCTTCTTGAGGGATTTAACTTTGGGGAACAAGAAAAATGGCAGTATGAAGGGATGTATGATCAATGTTATTAATATCTTCAGTAATATATAAGGTATTGTCATCAGGTTTTTTATCTTCAATCAATAATGATGTGGGTACTTGTTGGTAATTATGTGGCCTCTGAAGAATTTGTAATGGAGGAGACTTTTTATACTGACCTTGAACCTATGTTTGGGGTCTAGAAAAAGTTTGTTGGACTTTTCTTGGTTGAGTTTCAGTCTTTGAAATCCTGTTTGATAGGCTTCTAAGAAGCAATGTGATTTCATCATTTTTTGCATCTTCACTTTTAGATTTAGAGGAAGAAGAAGCTTCCTGATTTGATTTTAATTTCTTTTAGGATTTTTCAGCTTTAGCTTTTAACTTGGCTAATGTATACCTATCTGCTTCAACCTCTATAGCATTAGTTTGCATGTCCTCTAAGTTTCAGGATGTTCTTTCTCTCAACATGACAACAAATTCATCCTTAAAGGCCTTTGAAAATCTAACCTTAGTTGCTGCTATAGGAGGTTTACAATCAGGAGGCATATTATGGTAAAGGTTATTAAATCTTTTGATGAAATCGGGAACTGGTTCTCCAAATTTTATTTTTAGTTCTTCAAATTCAATTAAGAAATACACAGGGTCCCTTTTCACTCCCCATTGATTTTAAAGATATTACTTAATTCTTGCCAGGATCTAATAGAATCAATTGGTAATTGCCTAAACCAAATACTAACATTTCCTTCTAGGGATTGCACAAAGAATCTCATATAAACATTTTCATGTTCTATGTTCATGTTATCTTCAAAATACAGAAATGTTGCCAGATGGTCTTCAGTTGATAAACCAATTTCTCCATTAAATCTAGGAAGGTGTTTTAGATATCTTGGAGGAAAATCATTGCGGATAGAAGGAAGTAAGAGAGGGGCATATCTTGCTTGTAAAATTGGTCTAAAAGAAACCATACTTGAAGATGTAGATGTAGAGGAATGAGTATTATTAGTTGAAGATTTTTGTGTAGGAAAATCCCCTCTGTGGACAGAGGCGATCCCTCTAGACTTAGGGTGGGTCTAGCAGCAAGAGGACATGCTAATGCATCGATTCCTAGTTAATGAATGAAACTGAGTCGGGATAGATTCCATACCTTTGTTCTAATGTAGTTTTCGTAGCTGTGGTAGCAGTCCCTTGAGATTCGTCCTAACACATCGCGGTCCTTCAGCAGTGGTACTCAGGTTCCTGCATAAGGATCAGAGGACAAAAGCAGCATATGAAAAAATATTTTCATTCATAACTATCTAATTGGTCAAGGAGAATTAAACGTGTTGTGCAAGATTAATCACATCAACACAAGACAGGAACCAAAACATCAGTCATGTATTAATTAAGAGAAAGAAAGAGATTACAACCAAATTAGCCTTGACATCGCAGCCTCCTTCAGCGCGTCCAGTCGAAACACATCTCGAGCATTCGTCGGGGAATTTGGGCTTGGTGAGGCAATCAGCCTAGACTCTCTCTTGACAAGGGGTCTCTCTCTTCTCTATCTCACACTATTTATATCAAAATATTTCAACTATTCTTCAAAATGTTAAGCTATCCAAACCATTCAGTTAGCTGCATCTATGTGAGAGAGAAGTATTTATAGAAGGGGAAGAGGAGGTTGGGATCCATCATATGGTGGAAGGAGGCCTTATCCTTTAGGAGGATGCCCCAAATGTAGGAAACAAGAAGCCAAAGGAAGGTGCTCGACGTTATTCAGTTGAACAACCCATTCTAACTTTCTCACAAAGTGGTTGGTAATGGAAAATTCGCTTCTATATTTAAAAAAATTTCCAAAAATAGCTTGGTGCAGGCACTCCATTGAGACAGAGCACCAATGGGTGCAGGGAGTAGTGCTAATTTCCCTTATTGGCGCGAGGCCATAATTTCCTATGAGCGCCAACCCAAAATCATGTGTTTTTAATTGTCTGTTCCAGGAATAGTCAATAGAGGAAATGTTATTCTCATGGAAAGGGATGCAATGACACTTTTTGAAAGGAATGACAGTACATATAAGTCACAGAAATGGTCCTCCAATGTGCGGGATGGTGACAAAATTTTGTGTAACAGATGCCCCCTAAAGCATGAGGTCTGAGAGAGAGGGAGGAGTGAAATGCTTTACGAGAATGCATTCAAACCAAACCCCACTGTCAGAAGAACTACAAGTAAAAATACAACTGATATCTCTGATACATGAACATGTGGCATGGGCACAACCATCCATAATAGATTACATATAATTTGAGGCTCGAGGTATGGACGCAGCCATACGGCAGTAAGGATCAACCAATAGACTCAGGTATGGTCACAACCATCCAATCAAAAGAGTCATGCAAATAGTCATGATAAACCAAAATATCCTGTAGCCTGGATCTCATCAGACAAAACCCAGGGTCTTGCACTCCATCTTGACACGAACAAGTACAGATTCAAGCATACGAATGTGTGAGCTAAAGGCAAACATGAAAGAAAGTCACCTGATTACCACCCAATGATGAAAGATGTTAACAGGCATGAGAGAAACCACCAATAATGACAATGGCTCTCAAGGTACAACTAGTACAATCCATGGAATATGAATAGTGATCTGGTGTCGAACACCCGCAGAATCACTCAATCGAAGGCTAGCGATGACGACCTGTCATCGAATGCGAAGAACTTGCTATTGAGGCATGCAAGCTCCAAGGTACCGGAAGGGAGTCTCTAGATCAATTTTCCAGATAATGAGCTGAAGTCGATAGGAAGTGACCTGGTCGAAGGTGGGCCATAATTTTTCCCACATCATTGACACGATACAGAGGAATATGATGATAGTGACTCAGGACCAAAAAGAGGATCAGAGGGAGGTTGAAAAATGTGAATGAAAAATTTTCTTGAACATATCAGCGACACGACTACGGATTTGGCAGTATTTGACATCAAGGGATCTCAGGTCATGGTGAGGTGGCAAAGAGAAAATGAGAGGTCAAAACATATTACCCAAACCCATGGAGGAAAAAATGACGAAATGATATGTCCCCAACCCAACACGAATGCAGATGAGTGTCATGTTCAAGAGCAACATACTGCCGACACAATTGAGAACTGGTTCCATTTTCCCCCACCATTGCTGGCGAGTACCCCAATTATTTTTGGAAAACAACCTTGAAGGGGATATCATATGCTTGTCATGTAAGTTTTTCCTTCGGAAAAATACATCCTAGTACATTTTATGAGCCCTAGGAAGGAGGAACTCGGTAACGTCATGGTGACAGTTTCTAATGTCATTTAGGTTTTAACAAGTTTGAAAAATGAAGAACTTGACATATTTTCATGTTTAGAGAGTTTAAAAAGAAGCGGAAAAGAAAACTCCAATAGTCCTTTTTCGTAGGTAGTCTTGCAGATCCAAAAAGGTAGAAATGTGTGTCTGAGAGAACCTCTTAGTCACGATAGGCTAAGGTATTCCTTTTTCATAAATAATATATCCTAGCCCGAAAAAAGGGGTAAACTTATACTGGGTAGATATCATTTCACATCCATTTAACAAGTTAAAAATGACAAGATTCTTGACGATCTTTTCAATTTTAGAGAGTCAGAAACGAGTTGAAATATGGCTCCGATAGTGAATTTTTCGTGTTATTACCGAGTTCGAAAAAGTGTAAAATACAACTCGTTATTTCATCTCGTCATGTCGAGGACCTGTCGCTACACAAGAGACACACGTAAAACCCATTTTTCAAAATAAAACAGCAATATAATCGAAAAATATGCCTCAAAACCTAATTAGGGTTCTGAAAAGTTATAAAATGTCAAATATGGTTAAAAATTAATAATTTTTCACTTTTACCTCTTGGGAGAAATTTGTTACCTTTTTTCACTGCGATTTTGTGGTGTTGACAGCGGGAAATCTGGAAGACCAATCATGAATCCATCTATTCCAGGTAAGAACTCACATCCTTCCCTACATTTTTATTGCTTTTTCATTACCTACAATCCCAATTTTGTAGATCTATGGGGGGATTTTGTAAAATCTAGGGTGTAATGATTGGCGCAGGTATCAGGCACGGGCTCGTGCCAATCGACCTAAAATTTGAACAGGTGTGCGCCAATTGGCACAACTATTTCTAAAATAGATGCGCCAACCGTGAAAACCATTTTTAGCATGTAAATTCAAACAATCAAGCCCAAATTAACCATTCAAAAGCATTGGATTTAGCTAATGACAACCATATGGATGTTTTTGTAGGTGTGAAAGGAAAAAATGGTGATTGAATGGAAAGAACGAGAACACAGTGAAGAAGATGAGGAAGCCATGGGCAATGTGAGATGCATGGAAGCTCTCAGAGATTGTGGGCTCAAAAAAATTATTTATGGCACCATGTCTCAGAGCTCAACCGGAGCTGTTGCAGTTTTTGATTAGTGTCTGGGACATTGATCATGAAAAATTCATCATTCACGACCAGGAACTTGAGATTTAGGTCTCAGATATCTATTTCATAATCAGATTATCGCGGAGGGGGGAAGTACCAATCCTGACTGATACTCATCCCAGAATGGAAAGCATGGCTATGGTTATTGACAGAGTGTGCTGACGAGCATAGAAAGGATCCAAAAGCGGGAAGGTGGATATCCAATACATTCCTAACTTGACACTCAAAGTAGTGCTACACACCATCACGCGAGCTGCAAGAGTTCAGGCTCCACATGTGGCCACAAAAACATAATTAATTCTTGCAGTGGATTGCATGGCACCGAAACTCTACAACTGGGCAAAGGCAGTAACAATCAACATCAAACGCCAGTTGAAAAAATTCAAGAATGGTAAGCTGAAGCAGTTCGGATAAGGGTCCATATTGGTAGCTTTCATCTTGGAATGATTACCAATCTTCCAGCGTCAGGAGGTAATATTTCCAACACCACCAGTCCAGGAGCCACGGATGGTCCATTGGGTAGGTTTGATGCCAAGGTCGGGGGGTGGTCAACATATGTCCTGGAGACTGGAGTTATTTAAGTGGCTCTGATGACAGCTGATTGTCATGGAGGACTGGCCCTACTCTAGCACAGATTTCACCGGTGATGCAGATCTCCCGCTCCCAGAAGGAGAGGATTGGGATGAAGTATTGGGTAAGACTCATTTTTTATTTTGATGAATATTATGATTTTTTTGTTTGTTATTCATGTTCTGACATTAATCCATGTAATTGCAGATGTTGGCCTAGAGAGATCTACAGGTATGTCCCCGATAGCGCGGAGGATTCCTCGGGACTTTGGTGTGGCCCCTCATGGTGAGGGAGGCAAGGAGGAGGAAATCATACACAACCTGGAGGGAATCTCCCATGGGATCCTGAACTATGCGTGATTTGATGATGTTCCTCTCACGTACCAGAGACACACTACAGGGGTTTCAAACCGTGTTCATCACTTGTTGAGGCGGCTTGTACGGGCAATGACGTGTTATCATGAGCGTCACACCGACTAGACACCTAGGTTTTATTTCCACATATTTTTTGAGAGACATGATGTCTCAGGATGTAACCGAAACATACATATTTTTTGAACTTATGATGCATATGGATGAAAACACTCGACATATATATATACATCTATTTTCCTGTATGGATCTTGTCATGTGATGATGATTTTTTACAAATTACACAAATGCCTATTTAATACAATGTTAGCTATTGTATTAGTTAATGCATTCATTCGTCTAGGAATATGTTGATATTTAATGTAATCAAAATGTCTTTCCAGTAAACGAACACACAAATACAACCTTAAGATGTGAGGGTTTCTAACAGAATAATGTCCATTAAGTTGAAGAACAACAAGCTGTGAGTCTAGGTTAACAATCAATGCACGAATTTCGAGAGCAATGACCTCGGTTAATAGTTCAATAACATCACTATATTCCGCGACATTATTTTTGTTTCCTCCTAGATAAATACCTTGAAGGTATATCAACTCACCAGCAAGATCATAAATCACCTAGGCGACTGAAGTCAGGTTCTGGGTACTGCGGGAAGCAACATCCACGAAACTGACATAAGGCATAATGGAAATCTGCACAATAAGCAACGATCCAATAAGCAGGAAAACGCTCGCAAAGCACACCAAGCCAAAAATTTACAAAAATGAAAAGAACACCTATGTACAAAAAAACATGCACGAATGAATCATGCATAGTATTTTCTAAGATACAACCCATTTTTGGGTTGATCTAGAGGATCACCTTCATAATAAATAAGCTTATAGGCCCCATTCCATAAAACACGCTTAACAATGTAGGGCCCATGCCACATGGGTTGAAATTTTCCTGCCCCCAACTTATTGTGAGCTTGGTCATACAGGAGGACAAGGTCTCCTTCTATGAAGGAATGAGGGGAAACCAACTGGTCAAAATGAGTTTTGACCTGCCTTGTTTGTGCTTCAATGACCAGAGCATTAAAGCAGCGAGTTTCATCAAGCCTCTCTAAATAGAGAAGATGCTCTTCTTCTCGCCAAGTATTTGGCAACAATTCAACAGCTAGCTTGAGTGAAGGTATTTCACATTCAATCAGAAGGGTAGCTTCTAGACCATAGAAAAGCTTGACTGGAGTGAATCCAGTCGCATCCTTCACTCAGATTCAATAAGCCCATAGAGCCGAAAACAACATGAGATGCCAGTTTGATTTTTGCATCCTAATCATACGTTGAAGCATAGTGATGAGAACTTTGTTCACAGCTTCAACCTGGCCATTGGCCTGAGGGTAGTACGACGTTGAGCTGTCATGATGCAGACCCAACTTAGAAGTCAACTCCACCACCATGTAATGTCAAAAATGGGAATCATGATTGGTAACAATGGCTTGAGGGACACCAAACCTAGAAATGACATGATTGAATAGAAACTATGTTGTTGTCTTACCGTCAGCCGTAAGTGTAGGCATTTCTTTAGCCCATTTGGTGAAGTAGTCCATGGCTATGATGATATAAGCATGCCCCCCAGGTGAGTGAGGGTTACACGTCATAAAATCAATGCCCCACTTTGCAAAGGGACCAACGGTGATGACAAGGTGAAGATGAGAAGGTGGCGCGTGCATATTGTGCTGATAGATCTAGAAATCATGGCACTTACGGACAACAACAATGTAGTCTTTAAAGATGGTGGGCCAAAAATACCCAGCACGAAGAATTTTCTATGCAGTATCATATCCAGACATGTGACTTCCACAGGTGCCACTGTGACAATCATTTAGGGCCTTTTCAACCTCCTCGAGAGTCAGACACCGATGGAGAATGGGATCAACTCTGATGTATTAGAGTGTATCTCCGGCTATGCGATAGGGTTGCGATTGATGACGGATACGTCGGAAATCATCCTTCGTCAACTCATATCAGAAGGTGGAAGTCTAAAGATATGCGATGATATCACCGTACCAAGGATCGAGGGTGCTAATTAGAAAAAGGGTGTCGTCTGGAAGGCGTTCCTCGGAACCAGACGGAGCAGAATTGGAAGGGAGAGAGTAGATCAAATCAGCAAAGATTAATGAATTCTTCGACTTGGCAGTAGTGAACTCCAAATCGAACCTTTGGAGGATGATAATCCACTTCAAGTACTTTCCCCCCAGCAATTGACGAGTCAATATGTAAGTCATAGGGTTGAAATCAGAAATCACATTCACTGTGCACAATAGAATGTAGTGATGAAAACGTTGGACAACTTGAACAACAGCCAATGCCAACTTCTTGACATGGGCATATCGTGTTTCAATATCGAGAAGGTTACGAGACAGGTAGTAAATGACATGCTCGTCACCATGGGAAGAAAATAAAACCATGGGAAGTAAATAAAACCACTGACTAGAGGTCATACTTGACACTCTGGAACTGAACAAGATGGTGGAAAACAGTCAAGAAAGTCAAGCAAAGCAGAAAAACAATGAAACGACCAAAGTCGACTCTACAAGCCAAACGCTCGACAAATGACGAGACGACAAACACAGACTGATTCCCCTGCAGATTCGCCAACTTGTTGTGTAGGTAAATCCCCTCTGCGGACAGAGGCGATCCCTCTAACCCTAGGGTGGATCTAGCAGCAAGAGGAGATGCTAATGCGTCGATTCCTAGCTAATGAATGAAAATGAGTCGGGATAGATTCCCTACCTTTGTTCCAACGCACTTGTCGTAGTTTTGGTAGTAGTCTCCTGATATTCATCTCAACATGTCGCGAGACTTCAGCTATGGTACTCAGGTGCCTGCACAAGGATCAGAGGACGAAAGCAACATATGAAACAATATTTTCATTCATAACTATCTAATTGGTCAAGGAGAATTAAACATATTGCATAAAATTAATCACATCAACACAAGATGGTAACCAAAACATTAGTCATGTATTAATTAAGAGAAATAAAGAGATTACAACCAAATGAGCCTTGACATCGCATCCTCCTTCAGTGGGTCTAGTCGAAATGCGTCTTGAGAATTCATCGAGGAATTTGGACTTGGCGATGGAATCAGCCTAGACTCTCTCTCGACAAGGGGTCTCTCTTTCCTCTATCTCGCGCCAGCTATATTAGATTGTTTCATCTATTCTCCAAAATGTTCAGCTATCCAAACCATTCAGCTAGCTACATCTATGTCAGAGAGATGTATTTATAGAAGGGGAGGAGGAGGTTGGGATCCCTCATATGGTGGAAGGGGGGCCTTATCCTTTGGGAGGTTTCCCCAAATGTAGGAAACAAGAAGCCAAAGGAAGGTGCTCGATGCTAATCAGTCGAACAACCCATGCTTACTTACTCACGAAGTGGTTGGCAATGGAAACTTCGCTTCTATATTTAAAAAAAATTCCAAAAATAGCTCGGCACAAGTAGTCCACTGAGACAGAGTGCCAATGGGCACGGGGCCCAGTGCTAATTTCCCTTATTGGCATGAGGCCATAACTGCCTTCTAGCGCTAACCCAAAATCATGTGTTTTTGATAGTCTGTTCTAGGAATATTCAACAGAGGAAATGTTATTCTCATTGCAAGGTTGCAATGACACTTTTTTCAAGGCATGACACTACATATAATTCACATAAATGGTCCTCCAATGTGCGGGATGGGGATTGTAGGGACGGTGACAAAATGTTGTGTAACAAAGAGGAAGAAGTAGAATTTGTAGGTGAAGATGGAGAGGAAGGAGGTGAGGAATGAGGTGGAGAACGAGGAGGAGAATGAAATGGGATGGAGGACCTTCTTCGGGACCTTAAAGGAGTTCTAATGACCAATATTTGAACCTCTTCTTATCCTTCTTTGGGTTCAAATAAAGGATTATAATAAAGAGAATATATATCTTCTAGTTGGTGTGATGTAGAACATGAAGAGTATGTAACAGGGGAAATGAAATCAATAGGTTTGAATCCAGGTAATTTTAGATCCAAATCCTACTCTAATATAATATATTTAGAAGGTTACTGAGGTAATTTATAAGACTCTAAAGAATGAACTAACAAGGCTGATTGAAAATCCACTCCTTTATAGACTAACTCATGCACTCTATGAGGTATGTCTTCTGATTCTAAAGGAATGGGTGCAGATCTGAAAGGATCAAGAATTATATTGATCTCTTGTTAAGGGATAGAAGAAGGGGCTTGATGCCTTCTTCTAGAAGAAGCTCATCTTACCAGTCTCTCTAGATATGATAAGGGTTGGGAACTTTCAAAGTTAGATCGAGATCTGGTGTGCTTTGAAGGAGCCAGTTTGGTCACAGGGGAGTTTCCAGGAGAGAAATTTTGACCTAACTAAACCTTTAGTCACCTTTAAAGGAATAGGGTTTTATCATTTTCCTAGGAAAGGAAATCAAATTCATTCCCTGGAAATGGCGCCAAAAAAATGTTGTCCTTTGAGATAATTGTGGTCAATAATCATGCCAAAGCATCTCTAATGTTTTGTTGTGTTTTGTAATTTTGGAGGACCAATGTCTAAGATAACTTTTAGCAAACAAGTTTAAATCTTCCAGATAATATCAGTAATTATAAGTAAGGGCTTCTTTTTAATCTCACACAGTGATTAAGATTTTGTAAATTGGTTAAGTAGACTTATGTAAGAAGATATGATTATCAAATATTCAGATTGAATTCTTCAATAAGTCATAAGCTTGAAAACCTTTAAACAATGTCTAAAATTTCAATAGAACACATTTAACATTATCAAGATGCTGACAATTTATAATGAAAGGGACTTACATCAAAAAATTGTTAAGTAAATCATTCTTTATATTGATAATAACTTCAAGAGGAATTATGATATTACTAAAACACAATTAATCTCACCTAGTTATATTGATGACAATTAAACATATGAAGAGACAAAATGTATTGAAAACTGGAAAAGCTCATAGAGAGAACAAAACTATATGAGACAAATTCATAATCCTTCTTCTATTATTGATGATCGAAAAACTTGTACAATTTTTCTTACAAAAATTCGCTTATCCAAGGGTGAAACCCTTGATAACTCGAAATGAGATTTATTTATACTAGTTTCTAAAACTTAGAAATATCTTAACTGATTACAATAATAGAATGAAGAAGAATAGAAGAAGGAAACAGATGGATGAAGTGTCTCTGTTTTCTTGGAAGTTGTTGATGACTTGGCCCCTTTTGATGGAAGTTGTTTCTGACTAGACCCTTGAAAATATGATGTGATGGAAAGCTGTAAAAATCACTCTTTTACTCGATGGTCTCACAAAATTTGTCGCATTGCTCTTGACTTGGAATTTCTACAATCATCATCTTTCTGAAAATTTCATCTACTTCTGTATATATTTCAAAAGTTGGTATTTGAATGAATAAATGTTTGATTTGATTTTGAATTATCAAATCAAACTGTAGAGCTTCAAGATATTCTTTCCCTGTAACCTTTCCATTGATACCTGCAAATTTTGACTTATCTATTGCAATTGTGTATAACCTTTTACATTAACCTTCTAATTTAATAAACTTATCATCTAATCCTACCAATCCTGGAAGTCCTTTATGATTCAAAAAATTAAACTTAGTATGAAATTTTTGAACAATAGTATTCAAAGCTTCACATTTGGTTTGTAAGTGGTTGATTAAATTTTTTTTCTGTAAAACATTCTTGATCTCCAAAATTGTTGCAGATATGTCCAAGATGTTAATTTCTTCCAACTCTTCTCTATTCTTTGAGTTCAGAACCTTGATCATATCAATGGCTTCACTTGGCTTCTTTTTGAGATGCTCTTTCTTCTCTTCAATGGCTGCTCTGCATTTGGTGATGAGCTCCTATTGATGGACATACATCTATCATAGACTTGCTCATGTCTTCCCAGATGTTATGCTTAGCTTCAACTAGAGTTATTGCCATTAAGGATTCACTCTCTAGTTCTTTTATCTTAAGTCCTAAATGATGAGTTTTTTCATTTACTCCATGTATAAAGCATCATTTTTAATCTTCTATGACTCAATAATTTGAAACCTCTATTGTAATTTCTCATGTGCATGTTTCTGAATAGCCAAATCTTGTGCTAATTTTGCTGCATCAGTTGTTGTCAAAGATGTTGAAAGTTCTGTACCTGCAAAATATTTTTGAGTTGTTGTATTAGGATCGATAGTCAACTGAAGTGTTGATTTCTCTTTCAATAATTCTTCAATCTGTTCTTCCATATTTCTAATTTGCAAATTTTGATCAATGATCAATTTCAGCATCTCCTCTTTGTTTTACTCATTCTCTGCAATCTCCTTTGTCTGTGGATCTTCAGTTGAGGGAAGTTTGATTTGTTTGTGCAGAGGAGAGACGTTTGCTTCTTCCTCAACTTCCTTGCAGTATATTGGGTCATACCCAAATTTCACTACAATTTCTTCCAAAGACTTCAATCTGTTGTCTTTGGCCAATGAAGAAACATTTTCAATCTTCAGTTGAGATTGAACATTTGATAATGCATCTTTCAATTTGGAGAGTGACATGGCTGTTGTTGTCATTGTTGAAAATAATATCTCTCCAGACTGCCTATGCATTTCCATCTCATCAATTGGATGGATCTGATTTGCATCAAAAGAGAAGACAATCTTCTTGTACTTAGCATGAGTCTTTGGAAATGGAACTATTGCCTACAGAAAGGCCATTTTCATCCTTCCTTTCTCATTTTCAAAGGCAGTGAGAAGCATATGCTGTGATGTCGATGTTTGCTTCCAGAATTGACTATAAACATAAGACTTCAATGCTTAATTCTTATGCTCGATGTCTAAGAATATGGAGAAAATGTTTTATTCTTCAGAAGAACTGACATCTGAATGTTGGATAATCTTCAGTGGTTCTCTTGCAGGTGATGATGATGGAAGATTTTTAGGAACACTGGTGGATGTAGAAACTCCATTTTCTCCTAAATATATAATCTATGCTTGTTCTCCCTCTGAAAGTAAAGTGGAAGCAAGCTTTGGGTTTTTGTGCTACAAGATAAATTCCTTAAGTATTTCTTTGGCATGTAGAGGCTCTTCTCTGACACTCTTATGATGTTTACTATCAGGAATGGGGGTATGCATATTAGAGGTTGAAATAACTTGTCCATCTGTCTCTTGGACAGTGCCTTCAACCCATTCATCTTGGTTCATATATTTCTCCATTTCTTCTCTGGAGGTATGAGTATAGGAAGTTGTTTTGAGTTCAACTGCCAGAGCAGAAATAATGCCATGGGGGTCATAGGACCAAGTAAAACTCAGTTGGAAACCCATTTTCTTTAACATTACATTTGCTTCAGCATCAGCTGCTCTGGTATTGCAGATGAAGGAACCAATAATGTCTTTGAGTTTAAACTAATATTTTCTCTTTCCTGCGACAAAATGTAACTCATCCATATTTAACATTTTTCTAATGTAATCTAAGGAGAAAACTCTCATAGGGACATATCTTGGAAGCTTATAGGGTGTGATTTCACAGCCATATACCCTGATTTTTGTGTAATTTTGATATAGGTACCAGTCACTAGTTTTATCTTGCTCGCTAAGGTGCAGGATCCTTTTGATTTCTTCCCCATTTCTGGGCTCTAATTGAATTGTAAGGAGCTGCCTTACTGGGTGTATGAATGAGTCTATGAACTATGAAAAATAAGTTGTTGTTGATGAAGCTCTCACCAACTCTATCCAGTGAATCACTAATTGATTCACTCCATGTGCATCCTTCTTGTTGAAGTGGATAGGCAACATCTCTTCTTGTTGAAAAAGAAACATGTGAACAATTAGAGAAGTATAATTGAACACACCCTGTGTGGTAAAGTTCATGAATTGTTCATGTATATTTTCAGCCAAGAATTGGCTGTAATTATACATGAACAAAGGTGATTTGTATTTGCTGAAAATAGATAAGAACCCCATGATGGGTTCATCAAAAATTTGGTGATGTGGATATCCTAACATGTATGAAAGAAGAGAGATGCAGTGTTTGGAGGGTTCAGGAAAAATTGAGGATGAGTATGGTGGATTTTTCTTGGGCAACTCTGCATCCTTAGGTAGGAAAATCTCTAATATCTAGGCTCTTTGAGGGAAGGATATCTTATGATAAAGGTCCATGAGAGCAGCAGGTGAGAAATGGGATAGGGAATCAGATGAAGGAATGAGTAGCATCTGGTTTGTGGTTTCAGGTGATATGGTGATCAAAATGTTTCCATTCTAAGCCACCATTGATCTAGTTATAGGATCATATTGCTTCTGGCACCAGGAAATTAGATCAGGAAAAGGGTGAGCCTGTGGAAGGGAAAAAAAAGGCAACATGGATTCCCATAACGTGATAGGATCCTGGTTATTTGTGTGCTTCTATTTTAACCATAGATATAACTCATGGAAGTCAAATTCACAATAAAAATTTGTGACTTTAAAAGGGCATCGACAAGGGGTATGAGGTCAAGTTTGAGCTATGGTGTTGCAGCAGGGATTTCTTCTACAACTAAATTGGCGACCTCTGAAACTGTATTCACAACCTGTACTTCTTCTGTAACTGGTTTCTTCGATTTGCCTTTAAGGGTTGTTTTTTTTTTAGTCTTGGCTTTAGGGGCCATGTTGACTAGGATATCAACTGAGGAAAAGGGTTTTTAAGATTAGGTTGAAAAAGGGGCGACAGGGATACAAAAGAGAGATAGTGGTCACAGAGTGCAAATATGGCCAGCCATTTTAAAAACAAATGCAGGGGAAAAGCAATTTGGACAAGAAAGTAAAGTAATATTAGGCTTTCTGCAGATGGTTTTATAGAACACGATCTGGGTTTAATGGTCCGAGATATGACTGTAGGCATTTAACGACTCAGATGGGGGTTTAATCCCTAATGGTGCGTGTTAGCCCCCTATGAATTTTTTGACAAGAAAACAGGGGGCTAAATGTTTTTGAGCCTTCAAGGAATGAATTTCCTCCGAAAACACATCATCCTTGAAGCCTCCTTGTGCCTTTTTCCTTTGATAAATCCTCACTGATGTTCCTAGTTTAAAAGCCTCTCTGTTTGTGAAGAAATTTCCCAAAATGCCTTTTTCCCTCTTATTTCATCCCCACTTAGCCTCTATTTCTTCACCTTTTCTCCCCTTATAATTCCCCACTTAGCCTCTATTTCTTCACCTTTTCTCCCCTTATAATTCCCCACTTACCCTCAAAATCATCCCAAATTCCCCTTTAAAGCTTGAAAACACCCCTTGTTTGGCTTAATAACCCCTCTTCCTCTCTGCCGTTACCCCTTTTTTGGCCTCAAAATGCATTGAAAATGAGCCAAAAACCATCCGTTTTACATATGCAGGCTTAGCCCCTTCCGGCCAGCCCCTTAACCACTTCCCCCCCATAAATCCCAGCGATAAGACCAAGTGCTAGTGGCCTGGGTGCTAATCGCAATCGGAAAGGTGGAGTGGAGCGCAGTTCTTTGCAAAGTCAAAAACTTCTGATGCGACTGAAATATTGTTATAATGGCCCGTCGTGATCCGAGCCGTCGATCTCTTGAGACCCGACGGCCCAGCGCTAATCGCAGTGCACCCGTTGCTCCTATCCATCCACTCCTTCGATTATGTGTGAGCCGTCGATCTGTCTCCATATCGACAAAGGTCATTCAATCGCACCCGCCCATTCACCCTCCGCCATTTCCCTCCGATCAAATCTGAGTCATTGATCCTTCGCCAATCTGACGGCCCGTCGCTAATCGCATCATGCTCATTGCCTTTTCCCTTTCACCCCGCCGATTTCATAAGAGTCATCGATCTGTCTCCAGATCAGACGGTGGTCACATAATCGCATTGCCGCTCCAATCGCAATTGCAATTTTCAAACGTTGCCACCCTCTGCCCTTTGTGATTGCGATCCTCCGACGCGATCTCCGCCGTTGATATTTTTATGATCTAACGTTCCGCAGTTAGTCGCCCTCCACTCATGCCGGGTCCCACATCATAAGCCTCGCTTCTTTCATTTTCTGTGTTTTCCATTGTATTTTCCCAAGCTTTAAGATTTGGTGCTTTAGCACTAAAGTGTTATTTCTCCACCACTGTCCATTGCATCCACCGTTTCCACAGTTGCCACCACCGTTCCTCCAAGCCTCCAAAAAATTCCTTCCGCCACCCCCTGTTTTTTATAATTGGTTTATTTTATTGTTGTAGGGTTTTACAGAGCGGTAATTCACTCCATTCTCACAATCACAGCCATTGTGAGTCGGAAACATAGAGAGGCCATTATAGCGGCTAAGTGAAATAGCAGAGACGGATTTAAGGTGTTAGAGCCCATAATGGAAGATCAAGTGTTGTAATCCTTATTTTAGAAGATAAGGCACAGTTAGAAGACTAAGCACACGAAACAAAGCTTTATCTGTGTTTAATGTCAGTAGATTACTTTCTCCAGAGAGACTGCCTTTCAGCGTTCTCCATGTCTCCTCGAGCCCAGAAATGGTTAGTTACATTGACAGAAACTTCTTAAAGACTCTCAGGACTGCAGTTGGAAGCATGGAGACCTGAAGATCTTTCAGTCACCTTACTTGCTTAAGAAGATAGAACAGAGGGCCTTACAGCCAGAAGGACTTCACGAAACATCCGAGGTCAATATCGACCTGACAAAGACTCTCATAGCAGGCTACAGAGTACATACAACACTACAGATCCATTAAGAAGTATGGGTGTGAATGCTTCCGCCATCCTGTCTTAATGAAACAAATTAAATGTACACCTACTCCCGCTATCACTCATTCTCCTATAAGAATCCCCAAGAACATAATGTAAAAGGTTGTTGTTCGGTTGTTGTTGTTGCTGTTAGAGGGATCCATTTTGACTGTTAGAACATTCTTGGGAGGGAGTAGCAGAGTAGTTGGTAATGTAGTAGGCTGGGAGAAGAAAGTATGGACTGTGATCAGCCATTGAGCTCAGTGTATGTGACTGGTTTGCATCGATTAATCAAGAAAATTTCGCAGGATCCTTGTCTATTACTATGGGTGATGTTATTCTCATTTCATTGTTATTTACATTTTTCATACTGTTCAATTTCTTCTGGTACACATCAAAAATCTGGCATAGGATTTACCCTCGCATGGTACCCTATGTTTTTTCTCTCCCTACCTTCAATGTTTTCCGCTGATTGTAAATCTAATAGTAAATTCATGTAATTTAACCAGTGTAGTAGATGTTATTCCCTGCTAGCTGATGTGTGAATTCGGGGTTTGCTGCTTGGATATTCTTGCTGGTGTCAAAGCAGGGAAGGTTAAAAGTCCTTCTCTGATCTATAGACCCTAGATCTGTGTTAAAATTATCTTTTTTTTCCCTTGGAGCATGCTAAAGCAGACCTGGAGTTAAATGACCTCTGGTCCGATCTATAAGCTGCCCCTTTGTCCCTCCATTGAAAGCTGCCTTTGAGTACGCCCAAGCAGGTCTGGAGTTAAATGACCTCTGACCTGATCTATAGACAGAAATTGGGTTGCTTTCCTTCTTTCACCTTCTTTCCTTATTGTTCCATTCCATCATCTATCTAAGAAGATCCTTTAGTATAGACGACTTTCCCTCTGGAAGCCTTGGTCAGTTGTTTGCAAGTAATTTCCTTTCACGACTCCATGGCCCAATGGATGGCACATTCCTAGCATATCCTCTTTTGTCAAAACATCCTGCTGCTCTACTCCTTCCTTTCCCATTACCTTCTCAGTCTATGATCTCGTGACTCAACCCAGAAACCAACCAACCAAACCATTTTAAACCCCCCGTGCTTCATACCTAGCCTAATACCTCATTGTGAGTTTCAAAGATATATCATTCTTTGTTTTATGGAGAGATCCCTCTTCGGGTCCAGGAGGGCTAGATCCTAGGGCTCCAAAGTGGTTGTGATGTTGTCCGGTCTTTTGGTCTTGCCAATCTGGCCAAAACACTGGAACACCAATAGTGTGATTAAACGGTTCAGGAGAGAGCTTAATGGCCAACAGGCATCAAACGGCTAAAGGTGGAACATTGGAGAATAACAGTTGGGTGATGTGGAGGGAGAATATGGGAAGGGAAACCAATAGTTATGGCATAGGGAGGGATATCCATTGGCTAATGGCGCGAGGAGGAAACAATCATCGGAGGTGAAACTGCTGGTGGAATTTGGGGGGGGGGGGGTACCTACCGGTTTCTAGTTTTAGGCGGAGGGGGTGCGAAATGATGTGGTGTTGCTACGTTGCGAAGTGTGGCAGCCATTAAAACCACACTTCTGACCCCCCCCCCCCCCCCCTCATGTTAATCATAAACAGCGGGGGGGGGGGGGGTCGTGAAGTTATCCTCTGCCGTAGATCTGGAACAGGTAGAAGATTTGCCATCGAAACATGCCGACACTTTATTCCTTGTTGATTTGACCCTTTTGTCATGTAGTGACTTTATAATAAAATCAATTGAGTGCTTATTTTATATCAAATTTAACAAATGAAAATTAAACCCTTTTTTAAGAATTTAACATCATAAATTAATTTTAATCTCTTTGGGTATCTGACGCATTTAAACAGGCAGCCATAGTTTTATTTCTTTAAAACACTAAAGCATTCACATTTTTTTATTTCTTGCTTTCCTAACATTTTTTCTTCTTGCCTTCTTTCTTTAGGGGAAATCTATTCTAAAATTTTATTATGACATGGATGTACAAAAATATAAATTTTCCTAACATTTTTTAAATTTTCTTTTTCATCCATGTCCTAATTTAGCATTTTATTTTTATTTTTTAAACTACCATGCTAACTTATCAAAACTAGATAATGTTAAAACAAAACCTAGTCAACAAAAGGTATATTCCAAGGAAAATTCCTTGGAATATTCCCCCAGGTGGACGAATGAGATGGTGACAACTGTCAGAATTTTATTGGCTTATAGGTATTGGTTTGGATGAATTGGGTCATGACACGTGGCTATCTCCCCCCTCCATCAGCGCCAAGCTCTACCGCCTCTCCTACGCATTTGTTCTTAACACATTTCGGAGTCCACATATATTTAAAGTTTACTTTGTTGCATTGGGGGGGGTGGGGGGGAGGGTAAGTGGGGGCAAGCCCCTGATCCATTAGACCATACACCATGACCTCGGCATAGCTCCAACCAAATGTGCAAAATTAAATATTTTAAACCCACTTAATTAACCTTAATCAAGGTTTAATAATGTGCTTATACCTTAATTAATTTTGGGTTAATTAATGCGCAGCTAGTGCTTTGAACACGCTTAACTAGCACTTAATTAACAGTTAACCCCATTTAAAATTTAATTGGCAGACCTCGAAAATTGGTGGAACTGCCAGTTTTAACTGCAATTAGCTATTTTAGCGGAGCAATTAGTGGGAAAATTGAAAGAGGCATAAATTTTTCCCCGAGAGTTAGAATTCGACTCAGACATAACCAAAATAGGGGTATTAAGAGTGTCCCAGAGCCATTGGAGTAGGTTTGAGAGCCATAAAAGCTCAGGAAATTACTGTCCTAAAAAATTTGATCAAATAATCAAAGGGGCCAAGCCACTGAAGCTCGTCCAAGGAGACGTAGCCCAGGAGGGGTGAAATCCTTCATCATTACTGTGTAATGTGTGTTGTGTGGTGATTATTTCCTGCAATTTATTTTTTTGTTTATGGGTTTTTAAAGCTAATTTAACTTGTGAATTGCTCATTAAAGACACACAAATTGACACATAAAGCCTCTCATAAACTTGCTATTTAACACAATCCTTAAGCACAATTTTCTTTTATACTGATGCAGAAGTTAGCACAACAAAACTAGTTTGTCCATATTCAGATCAAGTTGGTATCAGAGCATAGTTTAGCTCATTTTAGCCCAATTTTATGATTTGAAATGACTGTATTAGTTTTTTTGTGCTAAGTGTCTTTGAGTTTTAAAAAGATGTGCATAATTGGTTCATTAGTTTGCATAAGGATTGAGGAGTTTATCCATGATTTATAGATGACTTTTAGTGAATTAGAAGCATAAAACAAGCATAAATTACACTAAAAAGCAATGTAAAATAGATAAATAAGTTACCATATGAAATTTACATAGCAGGCATGATGAAGCAGTTCACCCCTCCTGGGCTACATCTGCTGGTCCAACTCCCAATGGCTTGTCCATATTTCATTATGCTCAAAATATTCCTATTACATGTAGTTACAGTGCTCTAATGGATTTTTTCTCTGCACCAATGGCTTCAGAATGCTCCAATTAGTAAAAAATGACTCTCATTCACTCAGAATGGTCGAAAATTGAGCCTCCTACACTTTTTCCCAGTATCTCCTAGGAAAACTCCACTAAATGTGGAGAATTCCAGTTAACTGGAGCTAAATCTGGGTTGCCTACCAATTTTGGCACACCCCTAACTTATCTGCCAAAATATACTGTGTAATAAGTGTGACGGTTGGGCAGTGGCCACATGTGCACCCCCAAACCGTTATAAAGCCTGATGGTTAGTGGATCTCTCGCATTAATTTGTGGTTCGAAGTTTGAACCGTGGGTTGTGTTTTTAGGTTAATTCATAGAATGTGCGGTAGTTGTCGATGTTTAATGTATGCCATGTGATATAAACTATGGGGCCCAGGTTCCCAACCTCCATATACATTTGTAATACAACATAAATAAGACCCAACACCATAGACTGTTAAGTGACATCATGTAGAGTAGTCGATAAGGTGTGCGTGTGCCTAGAGGGAGATCAAGGGGTTGAGCCCTGCTACCTCACAAAAAAATTTACCATGTAGTTTTAGGGACACGTGGCGGCCTCAGAGCCAGCTATGTGGCACCTTAATTGGCTCTTCAACCCCGTACCACAAATAAACAATCGACACTTTTCATCCAGCGACTGGTCTGGTGGAAAGGAATATTCTGAGGAATATTCCCTTTTATGCTGACTGTGCATCCACTTTTCTAATTGTGCATCCTAGTCAAACCTGGTCAAACTGTTGTAATTTTACATGTTTGGAATTTTGATCAAGATGCAATATCTTCCTCATATGATATCAGTTTTTCGAACCGTTCACGGCGCCGGAATCAGGAAGATGAGATCTACGTAACCATCCTAGTTTCAACCCAATCCTATAATTTTGAATTTTGAGAAAAAATTATGAACTCTTGATCATTCCTCCCCATTGGGAAGCTTTTGGACCCCAAAAAACTTGATTACCTACTCAGTAGATGAGGGTACAACTCCCTCACCTTTCCAATCTCCATCCATTTTTCCTTGCTTGGTTTGGTGCCTTTGAGCCCAACTCGAAGGTAGTCAACACTTCCCCTCTTGATGCTCTTGTCCTCCTATCAAGAATTTTATATTCTTTGAGATCATCCAGAAATTCTGGTGAGAAATATTCAATAGAAGGTAGCTGAACATCACTTCCTTGATCATCGATCAAAGGGGGCTCATACAAGAGTAAGTTTTCAAAATTAACAACTGAATACATTTGCATGTAAGAAGGAAATTCAAGTTGGAATGCATTGTTACCAACTTTTTTTATGATCTTGAAAGGACCATAGCATATGGGTTTGAGATTTTTACCTTCCCCTTGCATCCTTTCTTTTCTAAAGTGAAACCATACCTCATCTCCCTCTTGAAACTTGTGATCAACCCGGTGTTTGTCATGCCTCTCTTTGTATTTTCTTTAACTTTTCTCCAGTTGTTCTTGAACTTGTTGATGTATCATCTAAATTTTCTCAATTAAATTTCGAGCCTTATCAATATCACTATGGCCATCAATTGCAACATCCTTCCCAAAGATGAAGTATAATGGAAATTTTGGCAAATACCCAAAGAATACTTAAAAAGGTGAGGTTTGTGTTGAAGAGTGCTTTGCCTGGTTGTAAGTGCATTGAATATAATGCAGTTATTCATCCCACAACTTAGGATGTTTGCTGCAATATCCTCTCAATAGATGCACAAATGTTCTGTTCACCACTTCGGTTTTTCCATCTGTTTGTGGATGAAAAGTGGTACTCTTTTTAAATTTTGTGTCCATCATTATCCATAGATTTGACCAAAAATTCCCAATGAACCTAGAATCCTTGTCACTAACAATAGAAGTGGGCAATCCAAAATGAACCCAAACATTTTGAAAATAAAGTTCAGCATTTTTTTTCAACAGTAATGGTTTTCTTACATGGCATAAGTATATACATTTTACTGAATCTATCCACAACTACAAAAATATAATCATGTTGCTTTCTTGACATAGGTAGACCTCCAACAAAGTCCATGGAGACACTCTCCCATGGCCTTGATGGTACCGGTAGTGGTGTTTACAATCCAAGCTTCCTACTACTAGGATTACTTGTTGCGCACATAGAACAACCTCTTATAAAGCGTTACACACTATCCATCATGCGAGGCCAATAATAATACCTCTGTAGATGCACCACTGTTTTTCTTACACCAAAGTGTCCAAAAATAAGAGAAGAATGAGCTTCTCTCGTGACACTTAGCCTCTCTCCTTGTGGAATACATAGCTTGCCCAAATGAAACAATTTTTTTTTTTGCATGTGATAATATTTTTCTTCAACTTGATTCCCTTCACTCAAAATAGCATACAGATCTTTGAAATCAATGTCATGTGCATATTGTTCTATGTAACTCTCATGTACAACAGAATCATTTTTGAGTAAAGTAGAATAACTAATTATTGGTCTGGAATGCATATCTGCAACTTTATTGAATATATCTTTTCTGTACCTTATATTCAAGTGAAATTGTTGAAGAAATCCCATCCACTTGAAATGTCTTGATTGTTGCAATTTTTTTTGTGACTGCAAGTATGTAATATTCCCAATAAGTCCTAAGCTAATGGAAATATTCATTTTTGTTTTATTTATTTTTTTGAAGAATAAAAGAGCAAAGGAGGTTCATAATACTCCTTAATAAAGAATAAATCAAGGTCAAATGTGAAAAAGGCTAAATCTTGGTTTTTAAACAAGCACCCTTAGGTGTGAAAGGGGCTGGATATTTTGAATGGGTTAGCCTTGACCAAATATACAACGTTGTCATGGAGGAGTGGCCATCAATGAGGCACAACGTAGTTTTAGATGGAGATGGCTTGTGTGAAAGAAGTGATCTCATTGGAAGTGGTTTAGGGTTTGCAAGCTCTTAACTTATAAAAGGAAGAGGATGGCAGCATTAGAATGTTGTTGATGATATTGTATTTCTGAATATATTGTTTGTTTATACATATATCATTCTCTTTCTATTTAGCTGAGAATAGTGTTGTTTAGCACTGGGTGTTCCTGATCGGGAATCCTACATCTTTCCAGGAGAGGCCTCTTGGAAGAGTTTTCATTGTATTGTCCACTATCTGGCTGAAGGCGAAGCTTCTTATTTTAACTACAATGCAGATCATGTTGAGGGTTTGGTTGTCTTTGCAAGCTGCAGCAAGTGGAGGCTAGATATCTTCAGATCTAGACCATTTCAGTGCTCCTTTTCAGTGGAGAAGAATTCTATTCCATCGGGAGGAGAGTATTGGATGTATTGGTCTTCAATTTCTGATCTTGACATGTGACCAAACATATTCTAAACCCTACAACACAGTTTTACTTCCAGATCTATGTTATTCCTGTAGGTGTTGTTGCAAGTTCTTTTGGCACATCATTTGGAGGATTGGTTTTCAAGTGTTGGGGACCTGCCCTTCACTTTTGAGATCCATTGGAGGGGATCAATCTATTGTTCATATTAGATCAGATTTGAATATTCCTAAATATCTGAATATTTCTACAGATCTAAAGATTTAGATCTCAGATCTACTCCTTGTACATGGTGTAATGCTGAAAACCCCAAGGGGATTTTGAAGAAGAGCCTATAAGTGTATGGATATGTTATAGATCTGAATTTTCATGAATTTATTTGCTCTAGATCTAAAGTGTAATCAACATCTATTGTAGCCTAATAAAATAACATTTTCAAGCCTTTTTCAATCTATATACATGGTTACAACACCTCTTTTTGAGGATTTTCTTCTATTGGAGTGTTGTATTTCCTGTTATGCATCTTATGGGCCTTCTTGTAAATTTATTTTGCTACTGTAAATACATTTGAAAGGTCTCCATATTGGCCTCCTACTTTTTCTTAGATGGTCTGCATTATTTTCCAGCATATCTGTCTTGTATTGCTACATTCCCTATTTGGGAATATTACAGTGGTATCAGAGCATCATCTTGGCACAGCCTGTGCTTTCTAAGAAGCCAATATGTCTTTTGAAGAATAAGAACCTCTTACTGACAGAGAGAACAACTATCTAAAGAGAAGTCAGAAGAATAAATTTTATTACACAAATGACAATGAAGACAAGGGTAAAGCCCCTATATCTGGAAGTGAAGAAGAAGAAAAGGATTTTCCAAAGATCCTTCCTAGAGCCATGCAAGATATTTCTAGAGAAATCAAAGAGATGAGAATGGATAGAATCAAAGAATCCCCTATGGGATTCCATCTTGGAGAAGTCTCTGGCATGTCTCATCACTGGAATGATCAACCAGTGCATCAGCCACAAGTTTCCGAATGATCTACCATGCCTACCTTTTTGGCTGTGGGAAATGAAGGGTTTCAAGAGCATGAATCCCTTGAAGACTATTTTGAATAATATGAGTCTCAAAATCAGAGATTCAAAGATAACTTGAGTTTTCAGAAGTTTTGTCACATAAAGCACAAAAGAAGACTAGGGCACCATCATATAGGTGGTGGATTCATTCAGAATCATGATCGACACCACTCTATGGGGAGATTCTTTTTACCCAACTTTGATCGGTCATCCAAGTGTTCTGCCAAATCTTGGAAAAATTTGACATCTACTTTCAGTTGAACAAGGTCCTAGAGATGGAGGCTATCAATATTGCAGCACTGCACTTTCAAGGTGAAGCACATGATTGGTGGTTCCATGGCTTGTCTACATTGGGTCATTCCAATGTGACTACTTATTCAGAGTTCACTAGAAGGTTGGTGGAAATATTTGATAGAAGAGATCCAGAGGCACCTTCATGAGCCTCGCAAAGTTGTAACAATCAGGTAATACAAAGTCTTACATTTCTGAATTTCTAAGATTATATGTTATGGTTCATGATTTGTCTGCAGCAAGAAGTGTATACATGTTCATCGATGGTTTAAATGAACCTCTTCATGGGTTGGTTAAATATACCAAGCCCACGACCCTGAATGATGCTATTGAAAGGGATAGAGACCTTCAAGATGCCTTGATAAAAGCAAAGGAAATATTTCAGCATAAGCCCTCTTTTCCTTCAAAGGGAAAGGAAGATAAAGCTGCTCCTTCCAAGGAGAGCTCATACAAGAAGCCTCTTAATGATGAAATCCGGAGAGATCTAAGAAGAAGGAAGCTTTGCTTCACTTGCCAAGAATCATGGGAACCTGGACATAGATGTGCTGCTGGAAAATCACATTACATAGAGTTCTTCTCAGATGATGAGGAGGAAGAAGAAAATGAACCAAGAAGAGGTCACAGTGTTGACACTACAGGAGGAGAGCCAACACCATCAGGATATGGGAATGGATCATTTTCTCCTATTGGAGGGGCTCTTGCATATTTGAGAGGAGTACCTAAGTACTTGACCTTAAGAGTTCAAGGTTCCATCTTGAATCAGAGGGTTTCTGTTCTGATTGACATTGGGGCTATCCACAATTTCATTGATGCCCAACTAGTGCAAAGGTGGGCAATATCCACCGATGCTTTTGAGGGATTCTCTGTTTTGGTCCCAAGAGATAGAAAAATGCAATGCATGCATAATGTCCCATCACTTTTAGTCACCATGGGGACTTATACATTGATTGATCACTTCTTTTTGGTTGACATACCTAACACCAATGTGATTTTGGGTGTTCAATGGTTGATTACATTGGGAAAGGTCACCACTGATTGGGAGGCTTTGAAAATGGAATGGGTGGACAAGAAGAGTGGTGAAACTCAAATGATCAAAGGCACGAATACATATCCCTCACATACCACTTCCACACAAAGAACAGAGATGGATTTGCGTAGTGGAAGCAAGGACCTTATAGTCCCATCTATCATGCTCATAATATTGCTGCATGGGACACTTTTATCTAGTGGCAAACCACCTGGGAGGCCACCTGATTCAGATTTTGTGGGAGATTATCGCAACATGATGCCACAAGCTTAGATCCAGGAGGGATGGGAGCATTGGAAGACCATGATACAATGCTGGGAGTCTTGGGTAGGCTCAAGGAGGAGGGAGATCTTCTCCCAACATCATCATTACCCACGCTCACTTCTGATTCTACGCTGTGGGAGGAGAATAAGGGAAGGAATGGCCTTCCAACACATACCTTTGGCATGGGATATGTCAAGGAGGAGAGCAGCCACATGACATACATTTCAATTCTCATTGTTGGAGAGTTTAGATCCATATTGGAAATCCCAATTGTTGGTGGATTATTCCAAGGATATTTACACTTGCATGATACTTGATGACTAGCTGCATGAAGAGCGCTATTTAGTCCAAGAGGGAGTCATCTATCATCATGGTAGGATCTTCTTTTCTATAACCTCCAAGATCAAGGAGAATTTGCTACAAAGACCCTATGAAGAGTTTTGTTTCAGCCACATATATTCCATGAAGATCTACAACATCATCATGAGGAGCTTTGATTGGGGAGGCTTTGAAGGAGAACTACATTATAATTTTCAAGAATGCTTGAACCATGTGGAGTTGGGACAAGTACATGACTCTATGAAAGAGTTATTTCAACCATATCTTCCTTATTTTGAGAGAGGAGATAGATCTATACACCACTCCATTTGTATGAGGAGGATTGTTGGTGAAGAACATACTCATGTAAATCATGTTTTATTTTCTGATTGTATGTATTCTTTCACCATGTTTATGTAGGCCATGACTCCAAGGAGGAGTATTATATCTTATAAACCTCATGACCAACTTTGGGCCACAAAAAATTCTGAACTTGGCCACTCCCTTGGTGGACAAAGGGAGATCTTGTTTCATGATGGGTGCATTCCTAAGGCACAAAATATATCTCAAACTTTCAGGCATAGTGATATGACATGGGTAGGAAGTAAGTGGTGGGAAAACCAGTTACCAAATCTTGATTTTATGCAAGTAGGAGATGCACTGCGCTGGTTCCACATGTGGGGCTATGAACGACCTCCATATGCACAAATTTCTATTTGTATTTATATAGTTTTCCTCCCATACATTGATGATGTATTTCTACTTTTTATGGGAATGTATGGAGGGAGGATGGGAGGTATTTATTTGACCTATGGGATGGATATTCTCCATGTATATTATGCTACATGTTTCAGGGAGAACATTGGGAAAACCATGTTTGTTTCAATTGAACTTATGTCTCCTTATGGGATGGACTATTTTCATCTCATGAGAACTTTGGAGGAAAAATTCATGGAGGGATGGATTTGTGAACACTTAGCTTATGGAGGAAGCTTATCACATGATGGTGTCACCTATGGAGAAGGAGAAGAGTTGCAACACTCATCTTATCAGTTGCTTGAGGACAAGCAACATTTGGGAGGGGAGGACTGTAATATTCCCAATAAGTCCTAAGCTAATGGGAATAGTAATTTTTGTTTTATTTCTTTGTTTTAAGAATAAAAGAGCAAAGGAGGTTCATAATACTCCTTAATAAAGAATAAATCAAGGCAAAATGTGAAAAAGGCTAAATCTTGGTTGTTTAAACAAACACCCTTAGCTGTGAAAGGGGCTAGATATTTTGACTGGGTCAACCTTGACCAAATATACAGCGTTGTCATGGAGGAGTGGCCATTAATGAGGCACAACACCGTTTTAGATGGAGATGGATTGTGTGAAAGAAGTGATCTCATTGGAAGTGGTTAAGGGTTTGCAAGCTCTTAACTTATAAAAGGAGGAGGATGGTAGCATTAGAAATTTGTTGATGATATTGAATTTCTGAATATATTGTCTGTTTAGACACATATCATTCTCTTACTGTTTAGCTGAGAATAGTTTTGTTTAGCACTGGGTGTTCTTGATCGATAATCCCACCTCTTTCCTTGAGAGGCCTCTTGGAAGAGTTTACATTGTATTGTCCAATATCTAGCTGAAGGCAAAGCTTCCTCTTTCAACTACAACATAGATCCTATTGAGGGTTTGGTTGTCTTTTCAAGCTACAACAAGTGGAGGCTAGATCTCTTCAGATCTAGACCATTTCAGTGCTCCTTTTCAGTGGAGAAGACTTCTATTCCATCGGGAGGAGAGTATTGGATGTATTGGGATTCAATTTATGATCTTGGAATGTGACCAAACATATTCTAAACCCTACAGTGCAGTTTTACTTCCATATTTGCGTTATTCATGTAGGTTCTGTTGTAGGGTCTTTTGGAACATCATTTGGGGGATTGGTTTTCAAGTGTTGGGGACCTACCCCTCACTTTCGAGATCCATTGGAGGGGATAAATATATTGTTCATATCAGATTAGATCTGAATATTCCTGAATATCTGAATATTTATGTAGATCTACAGATTTAGATCTTAGTTCTACTCCTTGTACATGGTGTAATGCTGAAAACCCCAAGGGGATTTTGAATAAGAGCCTATATAGTGTATGGGTCTATTATAGATCTAAATTTTAATGTAATCATTTGCTCTATATCTAAAGTGTAATTAACAGTTGTTGCAGCCTAATAAAATAATGTTGTTAAGCCTTTTTCAGTTTATATACATGGTTGCAACACCTCTTTTTGAGGATTTTCTTCTATTAGAGTCTTGTATTTCCTGTTATGCATCTTATGGGCCTTCTTGTACATCTATTTTGCTGTTGTAAATACATTTGAAAGGTCTCCATATTGGCCTCCTTCTTTGTCTTAGATGATCTGTGTTACTTTCCAGCATATCTATCTTGTATTACTGCATTCCTTATTTGGGAATATTACAAAGTACTATAATGGTTGGTGATCGGTGTGTATAATAGTCTCTTTACCCATCTAGTAGTTTTTCCACTTCTTGACACTTTGTACCAACACATATAGTTCTTTGTCATATGTAGGATAATTAGTCACGACACTATTAAAAGTTTCTGAATGAAAGGCGATAGGCTTACCATGCTGCAAAAGGACTGCGCCCATGGCATAATCATTAGCGTCGGTTTGTATCTCGAATGGCTGTCTCAAATTTGGTAGTGTAAGGACTGGAGCTGAACCGATCTTGTCTTTTAAAGCTTTGAAAGCTTGCTATTGTTTTCCTCCCCATTGGAAGCCTTTCTTCACACTTTTCACTGCATGCATAGGAGCTACGATGGAATAAAAGTTAGCAATAAACTTCCTCCAATATTGAGCTGCACCTAAGAAACTTCTTACCTCTATAACTATTTTGGGTGTGGGCCAATTCACAATGGCCTCCACTTTAGAAGGATCAATCATCAATTCTCCTCCTCCCACAATATGTACCAAATAGACCAAAGAATTCTTTCCAAACTCACATTTTGACATCTTAAGAAACAATTTCTCTTTCTTCAAAATATCAAGCACTCTATTCACATGAAAGACATGATCTTATCTTGTTTTGCTGAAAATAAAAATTTCATCTAAGTACACAATAAAAAATTCATCAAGGAATGGTCGCAAAACATTATCGATAACTCACATAAATTTTTCTGGTGCATTACATAAACCAAAAGGCATAACTAGCCACTCAAAGAGTGCTTGTTTGGTTTTGAATGCAGTTTTCCATATATCACTTTCTGCAATTCTTACTTGATGATATCCACTTCATAAATATAACTTAGTGAAAAAAATTTCTTCTTTTAGCTGATCAAGAAAATAATCTATTCTTGGGAGTGGGTAACGATTTTTTACTGTACTTTTTTTCAAAGCTCGAAAATCTACACACATGCGCCAAGTCCCATCTTTCTTTGGTATCAAGACTATGGGTGAACCGCATGGTGAGGTGCTTGGCCTTATGATTCATTTATCCAACATCTATTTGATTTGCCTCTTTATTTCAGAATTCTCCATTATTGACATGCGATACATACCGATGTTTGGAAGAGGACAATCTTGCTGCAACTGAATCTCATGTTGAATTTCCCTTTTTGGAAGCAATCCTGTTGGCTCCTGAAACATCTCATGATGTCCATTAACCACATCATATAATTATAATTTCAAATTAGTATCACATCCCTAAAAATATTCATGATTAATATCAACTTTGGGCTTAATCATAAGAAGAAAAAAATTATTACTTGAATTTACCAGCCTCTTTACCTATCCAGCATTTACCAAAGAAATGTTTGTCTTCTTGTGATGTGCTCTAACAATGAAATCCTTTCCATATTTAAATAAATGATACTTGTTCTCATGGCAATAGAAGATCTCTTTACTGTCATACAAGTAAGGAATCCCTAATACAATATCAGTTATGTCAAGAAGAACCACATCTAATTCTACTGTGTCAACAAAACTTGCAGTGATTGCAAACCTCAATATACATTTCTTTGAAACCTGTAGATTTGCATCCTTACAAATCCAATCCAATGGATATGGTTTTGGATGTGGTATGGTCTCAATATTAATTTTTTTGACCAAATATTCAGATATTAATTTTTCTTGTGACCCAATGTCAAACATTGTGTCAATATTGGTATGCTTGGATATGACCCTCACATGAAACAATTATATTCTTTCTTCTTCATTTGGAGTGTTTATGTGACAGTTTGATGTACTTGTACTGGGTTTAGTTTCAATTTCTTTTCCCTTCATGTTATTCAACCCCATGACTATAATTTTAGTTTCATCACCTGAATCAGATCCTAAATCATGTTGAGTTGTAGCAACAGTTTTCGATTTCCCTTTGTTATTGGGTTTCTTTGGCCTTAATTCAGGATGTAATTTCCAACAATGAGTTTCATCCTGGCCTTATTTTGAACAATGTTTACAAGTCACTTTTTCTCCCTCTTTCTTAATAGATGCATTCTTTTTGTTTTTATTTTTTGAGGTCTTTTCCTTGTCTTTACCCTTTTCTTACTACCCTCTTCAGAAATGTCCTTCCCTCTAGCTTCTAGATGTGTGGCCTGAACACAAACTTCATCTGGACTTGTGGGGTTAAACATGAGAATAGTATGTTTTAGGTAGCTATGTAAGCCTCATATGTACTTTAGCAAAGTGTCTTGGCTCTGCAAATCCACCCCTAATAAGAGAGCTCATCTCCTAAATTATTGGGGGTATTCTTGCACATTTTGTCCCTTTAACTGCCTAAAGTTTTGCCAATTCATGATGGCTTTTTGCATATGAGCTAATGGATAAATTTTTTGTTTAATAGAAACAATAAAATATGAAATGGTTGAAAATTGAGCTTCCTACACTTTTGCCCAGTATCTCCTATGAAAAATCCACTAAAAGTGGAGAACTCTAGTTAACTGGAGCTAAATATGGGTTGCCCGCCAATTTTGGCGCACCCCTAACTTATCCGCTGAAATAGACTGTGTAATAAGTGTGACGGTTGGGTAGTGGCCACATGCACAACCCCAAAATATTATAAATCCCAGCGGTTAGTGGAACTCTCGCATTAAACTATGGTTCAAAGTTTGAATTGTGGGTTGTATTGTCGGGTTAATGCATAGACCACACGGTGTTTGTTGACATTTAATGTATGCCATGTGATATAAACTGCGGGGACTGCTGGTGGGTTGGGACCACTGGCAGTTCCCAACCCCCATATACATTTTTAATACAACATAAATAACACCCAACACCATAGACTGTTAAGTGACATCATGTAGAGCAATCGATAAGGTGTATGCGTGCCTGAAGGGAGGTCAGGAGGTCAAGCCCTGCTACCTCACACAAAATTTTACCATGTAGTTTCAGGGACACGTGGTGGCCTCAGGGCCAACCACGATGTACTCTATAATTGGCTCTTCAGCCCCGTACCACAATTAGAAAATCAGCACTTGTCATCCAACGATTGGTTCGGTGGAAAGGAATATTTTGAGGAATATTCCATTTTTCTGACTGTGCATCCAGTTTTTTGACTATGCATTCCAGTCAAACTTGGTCAAACTGTCGTAATTTTACCTGTTTGGAATTTTGATTAGAATGCAATATATTCCTCATATGATATCGGTTTTTCGAAATGTTCGTGATGCCAGAATCAGGAAGATGAGATCTAAACAACCATCCTAGTTTCAACCCAATCCTGTCACTTTGAATTTTGAGCAAAATTTATGAACTCTTGATCAGTTTATCTCAGGATTTGCCAAGGTTAGCTAGAAAATTAGTTATTAGTTATTGCAAGGAGAATTTAATTGTGTGAAATTTTATGTGGGTAAGCTGAATAGAGGAGAAGGTCAAGATTGAGGACCTAGCTCTCAAATCATAGAAAAGAAGATTTTTATGCATTACAAGTGTGATGGCATCTTCATGAAGAGATGTTTCTAATCAATCTTCCTTAGCCAGACTCTTTGATGAAGAGATGTTGCAGAAGCTCTTCATAATAAGAGATATGGTGAAAGAGATGGTTGAAGATAAGAAGGAGAGAACTATCCTTCATGAGAAGTTGATGGCCATGAAGGAGGAGAAGAAAGAGCTTCTTGAAAATATGCATGCGATGGAAACCCGGCTCCATATTGCAAATGAAACCCTATCAAAGATGCATGAGATGGAGATTCAACTCCATTATGCCAAGGAAACCGTAGTCAAGTATGTCCATGAAAATGAGGTATGCAAATCAATTTGATCTTCAATTTACTCTCAAGATGAATTTTTTGGTGTATTTTAAAGACACACTAGAGGAATAGGGTCCAAATTGTTAAAAAAAAATGGGATATGAAGATATAGGGCTGGGAAAACATGTACAAGGAATTATAAACCCTATTGTTGTTGAGGGAAGGTCTAGGTACATGGGTATAGGTTTTGGTGAACAAGATGTTGTAGAGCACTCAAAAACTATGGAGACTTTTAGAAATGTTTCAAGAAAGGCTTCCATTACATATTCACTACCTCAAGATTGTGTTTGTGGAGAATACAACAAGTTTACACCCACTGTTGAAGATATTTCTTTTAGTCATGCAAGTAGTGGTTATGGACATCAAGAATATGAAGAATGCTCCAAAGGAAAGGAGGCACATGAAGGTGTTCCAAGAAATAATTTCATTACATGTTCATTACCTCAAGCTTGTGAAGTTTGTGTTCATGAGGAATGCAAAATTCTTACACCCACTTTGCAAGAAAATGCTCATAAGCGTGAAACTAATGGAAATGGGAAAAAAGAGGATGGTGAAAGCTCTAAATCCATTGAATAAATTGTTGGTATTTCGAAGAGAGCCACTACCACATCAAATTCACCTCCTCAAGAAGGCGACAAAGGTGAATGTGCAATGTATAAATCCGACTTTAATAAAGTTGCTTCTAATTATGATAAACATGGAAAATCCTCAAATAAGATTTGGAGAAAATTTAGATGTTCCTTTTTTGGTTTGAATAACCATACTATTCTGAGGTGTTGGAAGAGGATGTCCATACACAAGAAACTTTCAAAATAAAGGAGACAAAAATCCAAAGGTCCAATGGAAAATGAAAACCATGTTGAAAAGAAGATGTAATTATTTTGCACTCATTTCCATAAGCAGGGTCAACTTGTAGACAAGTGTTGGAATTTTTATCCAACAAGTCATCCATGAATTTGAAGAAGGTGGAGAGAGATTTTGAAAATAATGTAAAAGAGGATTCCATAGTTGATGTGGGTCAGGATGATACACCTAATGAAGTGCAGCTGAAAGAATCACCATTGAAGTGGTTTGGAAAGAGATGGTTAGATTTCTTAACCAATTAAGGCCTTGCATTTATTTTGATAATTGATGCAAATATTTCCTTATTGATGCATTTCCTTGTTAGTTGAATGCATCTCTTTTCTCTTGAAAGTATGCTACATATTGCGTGAAGCAAGATGTTGGAAAAGTAGAGTTATGTTGACTCACCTAGATGCAAAAAATATGGCAATTTGTAGTTGCAATTTGCATGTGAATGAATGTATTTTTCTCTAGAATGCATGTTGCATGTTTACGCCAGGAAGGTGTTCGAAAGTGGAGTATGTTGACTCACTCTGTTGCAGCAAATTGGTCATTTCAGCTCTTTAAGTACTCTAACATAACAATGGTATTCTTTTACCTGTGATTGTACTTGTGAGAGATCTGAGCATTGTATACATGCATGAAATTTTGTGTGTGTGAACAATGGGATTTTTATAGTTTCATTGTGCTTGAACATGCATGAGTGATTGACTTGTGTTGGTTGATTGCTTTGTTAACATGTATGTTGTCAACTTGAGAGTGTTGATCATTGGCACATGCATGAGTGATCGACTTGTGTTGGTCATTTGATTGTACATGTATGTATTATCGACTTGGAAGAGTTTATTTAGTCTCCAAGGATGAAAAGGATATATTGACAAATTGTTTCATGAGATGTGAAATTCTTGTTGTTTTGGGGAAAGAATCATCGATTGTTGTACATGCTTTTGTTTGACTTAAGAGTCAATGGATTGAATATGCGTGTTTTTTTGACTTGTGTTTGGTAGATGGGTTTGCACACCAAGATGTAAGAATGCATGGAGATGTTCATAGGATATGACATTTTTTGCTTTGAAGGAGCAAAAGGAATAGGTCGTCATGTTGTGTTTCTTGCATGATGTGTTTTTCAAGTTAATGGTTTTGATTGTGACAACATGTCTCAGGATTTTGGAAATTCCACTCTTGAGTGAGAGGCTCATGATTATCCTTCATTCTAAAATCATGGCATGATCAGCATGTCAATACTAGAGGATGATGGAATCAAGAAGTGGAAATAGGGACAAGATGACAAAAGATTGCAACAAAAACAACAACCCTTTTGTAGACCATATGATGCATGACGACAAGAAGGGAAAGAGATGGTGAAGACATTCTTCCAGGTGTGGAATTTGGTATCATGGAGGTAAAAGAATGGTCATTTCATTTTCTAGTGATTATTGATATTTGAATTCATTGTTGTAGTTCACTCAGATGGGATTAAATTGGAAAAGAGTTTCCAAGGAGAAACTGGCATCAAATGCATGTTTATGCAAAGGAGGAACATGTCTCTCAATGGGAAGGCTATTATTCAAGCTATCCAACCATAGAGAGACCGCTTTGTTAAAATGAGATTTTTTTCATTATTCAGCAATCATCCAGCAAGGGTCAACAACAAAGGAGTACATTGGTTGAAGTTCCAAGCCAGTTGCAAGAGTAGGCATGTCAAGGAACCAAAGTGGTTTTCATCATGATTTTTCCATGTAGAATCAAGCCAATAGAACTTGGAAAGGTGGAGAGGATTAAACTATCATAATATAACCAAATTTTTTGGGGCCAAAATCCTTTCAGTGGGAAGGAGTGATCAAAAACTGAAATGGGGGCAAAAATTTGCTAAAAAATTAAAGTTCTCATAATCGCTCGAAAACTGAACGATCAGATAGGTCCCGTCTTCTTGATTTCATTACACTACATTTCTCTCAAAACGAAGTCCGTATGAGAAAGTTAGAGCATTATGATCATTTGTACAAACATACAAATTTTAGTGATAGGGATGTTGACTAGGAATCTGTACAACCCAGTCAGCAAAAGGTATATTCCAAGGAATATTCGTTGAAATTTTCTTGGAATATTCCCCTAGGTGGACGAATGAGATGGTGACAAGTGTCGACATTGTATTGGCTTATAGGTATTGGTTGGGACGAATCTGGTGACAACACGTGGCTAGCCAGGAGGCCACCACGTGCCCCCCCTCTTAGTGTCAGTTTTTTCATCCTGCCACTAGTGATCAAAAAATATATTTTCATATCATAGTAGGGTCCCATTCTGGAATTTTTGTCATTCCATTAGGTCATCGTGCAAAAATTTGGTCATTGGAGGTAGCCCAAGGTCAAACCTCACCCTTTTCAAAAATTTCATTACTTGCTGTCTCATTTCACCATTTTTCTGAGTGTACATCAGTCATGAGTTGTCATCATAATTTCAATATTTTCATCATGGAGTTAATTCAGTCAGAGTCTCCATTAGGTCTTAGGGTTTTCGAGGTTCATCAAATCACCATTTGCATGCATTAAAGTCCAGCAAGTAAAAGAGTGATAGTAAACACATTTTATTATGAAAGTTTGATTTGTAAATTTAATTTCAATTCAATATGTAATTTTATGTTTCTTAATATGTAATAAGTTCTTATGGTTCCAAGGTAGTTGCATACTCAATTTTCCATCATCCAAGTAAGTCAAAGTTCCAAAAGTCATAGAGTTCCAAATCCACCAAAAGATCAAATTCAAAGGATCAAGATAAAAAATGAAAGGTGAATTACAATGTTTAACTTGACTTTGAAAATGAAAATGTGGGTCCCATGCCTATTTTTTTGAAATTTCGTCAAGTCTAAAGGGCCATCAAAGACAAAGGAGACACTCATTTTCATCCTCATGCATTGAGCTCTTAGCTTCCGCAAGTAAAAAATTAAATTTTCAGTAAGAAAGTCGAATTTCCTTGAAGGTGTTGCGCTCCTACTTGAGGCATTGTGCTTTTGATCATCGAGAGGCATTGCACTCCTACTTCAGATGCTTTACTTTTTCCTAGGAGGTGATACGCTCCTACTTCATGCGCCGTGATTTTTCTAGCTTTCACCTACAACCTCCAAATCTTCTTTGCAATTCAAGCATCAAATCAGGGTTTTCTCAATCAAATGCAAGTAAGTTACACCTTTAAAAGCCCTCCTTTCACTTCATAATTTCAAATTTATGGTGTAAACCCTCCTCACTCATCATTTCAAGTTTTGAACAAAGAAACCCTAGATTTCACTCTTGCAAGCCAACATTGTTTTCCCTAGACCCTATTTTCCCTTTCCACACTTCAAAAAACACTTCCCCTACCCCTACATCACCTTATTTCCCATTCCCAAGCCCTATTCCCTAAACCCTAACACCCCTAAGTCGTGATTTCCTAGGCAACTATATACCTCCCTGTAATAGAAATTTCCTACACTATTTCCCTTAACATTTCAACCTACCATCACTTCCCTAAGCTCCCCAACCCCTTTACACATTTACCCAAATTTTCCCTCACTCATCCCAACCCCCTAACCCTACAATCCTACTACCTTTCCCTTCCCCTTCTTCCCTATGATTTCAAGACAAAATGAACATAATGGAGGAGGAGAGAAACATAATGGAGGAAAATAGAAACACCATGGAGGAAGAGAAAAATACCTACAACAAAGGAGGGAGAATCTTAAGGCATGAACCTTGACCTTGAGCTGTACAAACCCTACTTGAAATCACACTACAAAGGAAACCCTAATTTATCAAAAGGAGAAGGGTAAGTTTGACATACTTTTTAATACATCCATGATATCATAACACACATTTTCTAGCCTCTCTGGAGAAATTCTGAGGAAATTTGGAGAAATTTTTGAGAAATTTGATAAAATCTTTGAAGGCACATTTTCCAAAAATGTCTTGTTTAGTCATATATTTGTAGAACATATTGTGGCCAAAAAAAGATGAATTTTGAGAAATTGGAGGAGGTTTTTGTTGCTAAGATATAAAATTACAAAAAAATATCTCACTTTTTCCACAGGTATTAAGGAATGAGAAATGCATTCACATCTTCACAACCTATTTTTCTGCCAGTGCAAAGTCCTGTTTTAGACACCTTTTTGCAGAGAATATTGTGGATGATCTGAGAAGCATCTTGGGAAACTGGAGGAGGTGTTTGTTCCTAACATGCCAAATAATTAAAAACACTCTCCATTTGGAAAAAGCGCACATGGTTAGGGAGATATCGCTCAATATTTGAGGCCTATGTTTGCAAAAAACCCAGGAATTTGACACAGTCCATTTGTCAAAAACGCAACACCTAGGGCGCTGCGCTTTTTCTAAGAGCCTCCAAATGACAAATGGTCACCACCATTGGATTTTGAAGACCCTATAAATCAAATTTTGACCATTGGCACATCAAATTTGGACATTATGACAGGGAGAAATGGCCAAAAATATCCAAAAAATCACCTTTCTCCCTCATTTTTCAGGCTGGCATTGCACTTTTGACCAGTCTTGGGGGATTTCAGTTTTGGCGGCCTTAACTTCATCATTTTCAAAACTTAAGGGAATTTTTCGAAACTATACAGGAGCAGATTTCCTATGAACTATATTGGGATCAATTTGGACTTCAGAAAGTCCTCCAAAAGTGACGTTAAAGTTGGCGCTGCGCTTTTGTCAAGGGTGCTGCGTTTTTTCTAGTGGCGCTATGATTTTGCCAGTGCACTGATATTTTCCATATTTTGACTTTTTATTAGTTGGTCAATGGATGGAATGCCATTTTACTGATATAATTGATGAATTTAAATGTAGTTATGTTCCTAAAGGTTACTAGAGGTAGATACATTGGATAAAAGTGTATTTTTGGATAAATGAATCAGTTTCACCAAAGTTAGGGATGAGTTTGTTGACCTCCCTAGTCTTTGGGTTTCCAGTTGAGCACTTTGGGGATAAGTTCTACAAGTCAGGGATTCTACCCCTAAGAGTGGGAGAAGTAGTTTTCAGCTGATATCTTTCATTTCTTTTGATATTGCAATTGTTGGATGTTGTTGGATTGATCACTGAACATTTTTTGTAATCAGACTCTTGGAAACAAATATCAAATTGAGTTGCAGCTATTTTGATGGAATTCTTGTGGTAATGTGATTTGACATTGTTTCTTATATATTTTTTTCAAATGTGTGAATGTATTGTGATTTCATATTCATTCCATTTCTGAATGTAATTGTTTCCTAAGTTAGAAAGACATAATTAATTAACCTTATGCTCTGGTTTGGAGGAATAGTTACAGTTTGTTTCATATTCTTCTTAATAGAAAATAATTCATATTTCTTATGCTCTTATCTCAAACCCTAGTAGTCTAGACCACTCCATCAAGATATCCTTTTGTGTTGAACTGCTTACCTACATTTCTCCATCAGATCCCTACAATTCTAATCCTTGTTTCCCCTGGCCCAATTTTTTCCTAGACTTATTCACCATTCAACACCTCAAAAATCAATCAATCAAACCCTTGTGCTACTATACCTAGCCTAATATCTCATTGATCCAATCAGATTGGCTGAGATCCATTGGAGAGAGCCCTCTCCTGCCTAGTAGGGCTAACAACTTGGAAAATATTTGTTTGTGGTTACCTTTGCTGGTCTCTTTTCAGCTTCAGAGATCTAGTGGAGTGATAACATCTTGGCGACCATACTAGGGAATGAAGTGACAGATCTTCCCCAGGAAAGCACGAAAGGATCATATCTAATTACTGATGGTGGATAGTGATCAGACACACTCAGGCTAAAATCATCCACCTGGTGAATCCAAATCAGTTTTGAAATCAAATCCAAAGACTCCACTAGAGGATGAACCTTGTGAAGAAATATGAAAGGAAAACATGGGAAGATTAGGTATTCAACTTACACTTTCATTCAAGACATCATGTTCTTTATCATGAAATATTTCTTCTCTTTTCCTGAGAATGTCCAGAAAGTTTTCCAAAGTATATTATGTTTGAGAAAATATCATAGACCTCCATTGGATTCCTTTCCTTTGAAGGTTCCGAATTCAAATTCCCCGTACGCCTTGGATCTCAGTCCAAATCCTTTTTTCTGAATTTTATGATGACCATATTCAACTTGATGAACCTCAAGAGATCAAGACTAATCCTACAACTTCGGTACATACTCCTACACCTTGTAAAATTACAGATAGATACAAACCACTCATCTTACCTCCTATACTCCATGATTTCCTTGAAAATTATTACAAATATCTTCCCGGGTTTTATGGAGAATATGGTAACATCACTACTGAGAAAGACATAAAATTTCTCGACCTTTTTGAGGTTGATGAAGATGATGTTAGTATCAGGATATTTGCTTTATATTTGCAAGGAAAAGCTAAAGAATGGTTCAAAAAATTTCCAGTTGCAAGCATTGTTGATTTCCATCAGTTTGTGAAAGTCTTACTTGATAAATGGGTGATCAAGATGAATCCTTTTCTTATTTTAGAATAATATAATCATTTGAAAAGGCAGCCAGGAGAAACAATGAAACAATTTTCAGCTAAGTTCAATCAAGTATACCATTCAATCCCTGCTGATATAAAACCGCTTCTTGGTTTAGCCCTCTTACACTACCCAGATGCCTTTGATCCAGAAATGGAATTTTGATTGAGAGAAAGGGACATTACAACACTCAAAGAAATGAAATACAATGCAATAGTTGTGGAAGCTAATTTGTTGATCAAAAGGTAAAACTGAAAGTATAAGAAAGAGAGAACGTAGAGCAGGAATAATTGACATCTTCAGAAGCAAAGCTCAACATTTTGGTAAGTACAGTAGAGGAAATGATGCAAAATATCACCATGAGAGATGAATTTTCCATTCAAGATCACCATGTCCCATTTATTGTAGAAGAAGAAGAGGTTTTTTTCCCCTAAACACTTTCCTGCTAATCCCAGCTACCATAGATCAGAAAATGATTATTGTTTGTATTCATTTATGAACAATCATGAAAATGGATTTGTAGATCAATCCGTGGAGGAGAAATCTACTGATCTAATGTGTATTTTTGATGACATTCCTTCTTTTGATGATTTTCCAAATTTTGATCAGTATGACGATGATTATGTTCTCCAAATTGAAGCTAACTTTGCAGAGCAATAAACCGCTGGTTTGTGGGAGGAGGAAGTTCAGTTACAACAACACAAACATGACAATCAACCTATGCATATCAGTTATGACAGCAACAAAGATGATCCAAATAATTTCAAAGTAAGTGAAGGATATTTTCCTTTATGTTTTGCTTCATTTCAATTTCTGAGAGAAAATTTTTCCAAGACTAGAAATCAGCAGTCTTTCAGTTTTTATGTTGAGGTTGAGGAAGATAATGAAATTCTTGAGAAACTTGTTAATGATAAAACTTCTCCTAAAATGGTTGAGGAAATCATTTGTGACATAGAAGCCTCCTTAGCTCTATATTTTCATCCACCGAGTTCAATTTAACTTCAAATTGCAGATGAAGGCTTGGAAGCTGAAACATATGATCAAATGATGCAAGATGATTATGTACCATTATGTTTTGAAGAATTTCAGTTTTTGAAGGAATTTTTTTGTAATGTCTCTAAAGAAAAGGATGAGCAGACTATAGAAAGTCACACAGTCTCATTGGAACCAATAGAAAATATGTTGCAGTAGTCTTTTCAAGTTTTTCATGACCCAATGGCCGATGTGTTAGATGATATATATAGTCAAAGTCCTTATCCATTAATTGGTTATGAGATTCAAAGAAGATATGATAAAACTTCGATCCGGCAACCAACTTCATTGTCTTGTTCAATAGGAGTCTCATTACAAAGCTCATACAAGGATTTGCAGTCATATCAGGAGAGTAATGAAGAATATTCTTGTTTTGTTGTTGATCATCAGGAAAAATTAGTCATTCACGAGTTTTAGGATATTTTTGTGAACTTGCTGCAGTCATCAAGGGAGGAAAGCACAGATGTTGGGAAAATTTTAAAATCGAGGTACGAAGACTACCTAGAGTAGAGCAGTAATGCATTAGATGGGTTGGAAATTAATATGTATTCCTATGAAGATCCTTTTGAAGCATTCTTGAGGTCAGATGGTGGGCTCATTCTTTGCAATTTCATAAAGATTCAATTTGTTGACAAGTTTTCATGGGAGTTTCCTTTCAGTATTTTTCCCTTTTTTCTCATGAGAAAGCACTTGCAGAGAATTCAACTAGCATCCAGAATGATAACATGGTTGCATTGGCTGTTCCATTTCACTTGATCAGGTGATGAATGGAGCAGTTAGAGTAGGTGTGTTGAATAAGCTCAATTCAAAGTATCTTTTTCAATAGTATCTTCCAGTAAAGTTTGCAGTTAGTCTATAGTTCAGGTTATCATTTTTATTTCCGAGTTATTCAGTTTATTATATCAATTTTTCAGCATTCATTTTGGCTTTAATTTTTTGACTCCATGCCCACTGGATAGGCTACTTGGTCTACGATGTTCTTGACACCTCCAAGGAGTTGTCATCCCCTAGATGGAGCCAATGTTAGTGTTAGGTTTTGCATCCTGCCACTAGTGATAAAAAATATATATTTTCATATCATAGTAGGGTCCCATTCTGAAATTTTTTTCATTCCATTAGGTCATCATGAAAAAATTTGGTCATTGGAGGTAGCCTATGGTCAAACCTCACTCTTTTCAAAAATTTCATTACTTGCTGGCTCATTTCACCACTTTTCTGAGTATACATTAGTCATGAGTTGTCATCATCATTTCAATATTTTCATCATGAATTTCATTCAGTCAGTTAGGTCTTAGGGTTTTCAAGGTTCATCAAATCACCATTTGCATGCATAAAATTCTAGCAAGTAACATAATGACAATAAACACATTTTATTATGAAAGTTTGATTTGTAAATTTAATTCAATTCAATATGTAATTTTATGTTTATTAATATGTAATAAGTTCTCATGGTTCCAAGGTAGCTTCATACTCAAGGTTCCATCAGCCAAGTAAGTCAGAGTTCCAAAATTCATAGTGTTCCAAATCCACCAAAAGATCAAATTCAAAGGATCAAGATCAAAAAATGAAAGGTGAATTGCAATGTTTAGGTTGATTTTGAAAAGGAAAATGTGGGTCCCATGCCTATTTTTTTGAAATTTCATCAAGTATAAAGGGCCATAAAATACCAATGAGACACTCATTTGAATCCTCATGCATTAAGCTCTTAGTTTCCCCAAGTCAAAAAACAATTTTTCAGCAAGAAAGTCAAATTTCCTTGAAGGCGTTGCACTCTTGCTTGAGGCGATTCTCTTTTGACCTAGAGGCATTGCGCTCCTGCTTCAGGAACTGTGCTTTTTCTTGGGAGGCGTTACGCTCCTGCTTCAGGAACTGTGCTTTTGCTTGGGAGGCGTTGTGCTCCTACTTCATGCTTTGCACTTTTGACATATTTCACCTACAACCTCCAAATCTTCTTTGCAAGTGGTCCAAGCATCAAATCACGGTTTTCTCAATCAAATACAGGTAAGTTACACCTCTCAAATCCCTCCTTTCACTTAATAATTTCAAATTTATGGTGTAAGACCTCCTCACTCATAATTTCAAGTTTTGAACAAAAAAACCCTAGCTTTCACTCTTGCATGTCAAAATTATTTTCCCTAGACCCTATTTTCCCTTTCCACACTTCAGAAAACACTCCCCCTACCCCTACATCACCTTATTTCCCATTTCCAAGCCCTATTCCCTAAAACCTAACACCCCTAAGTTGTGATTTCCTAGGAAGCTAGATACCTCCCTGTAATATAAATTTCCTACCCTATTTCCCTTAACATTTCAGCCTCCCATCACTTCCCTAAGCTCCCCAACTACTTTACACATTTCCTCGAATTTTCCCTCACTCATCCAAACCCTAACCCTACAATCCTACTCCCTTTCGCTTCCCCTTCTTCCCTAGGGTTTCAAGACAAACTAAACATGATTGAGGAGAAGAGAAACATAATGGGGGAAAAGAGAAACACAATGGAGGAAGAGAAAAATACTTACAACAAAGGAGGGAGAATCTTAAGGCATGAACCTAGACCTTGAGTAGTAGAACCCTACTTGAAATCACACTACAAAGGAAACCCTAATTTGTCAAATGGAGAAAGGTAAGTTGGAAATAATTTTTGATACATCCATGATAGCATACCACACCTTTTTTGGAATCTTTGGAGTAATTGTGAGGAAATTTGGAGAAAATTTTGAGAAATTTGAAAAAATATTTCAAGGCACATTTTCCAGAAATGTCCTCTTTAGTCATATATTTGTAGAACATATTGTGGCCAAAAAATGATAGATTTTTAGAAACTGGAGGAGATGTTTGTTCCTAAGAAATAAAAGTACAAAATCCTATCTCATTTCTTACACACGTATGACATAATGAGAGATCCATTCACATCTTCACAACCTATTTTTCTGCCTCTGCAAAGTCCTGTTTTAGACACCTTTTGGTAGAGAAGATTGTAGACAATCCAAGACGAATATTGGGAAACGGGATGAGGTTTGTATTCCTAACATGAAAAAGAACAAAAACCTTTCTCCTTTTTATAAAATCATTCATGGTTGGGGAGATATCTCTCCATCCAGGAGGCCTATGTTTGCAAAAAACCCATAAATTTGACATAGTCCACTTGTTAAAAATGTAGCGGGTAGGGCGTTGTGCTTTTTCTAGGAGCCTCCAAATGACAAATGGTCACCACCATTGGATTCATAAGGCCCTCTACATCAAAATTTGACTATTGTCACATCAAATTTGGACTCCTGCTTCATGCGTTGCACTTTTTCTAGCATTCACCTACAGCCTCCAAATCTTCTTTGCAAGTGGTCCAAGCATAAAATCAGGGTTTTCTCAATCAAATGAAAGTAAGTTACACCTCTCAAATCCCTCCTTTCACTTCATAATTTCAAATTTATGGTGTAAACCCTACTCACTCATCATTTCAAGTTTTGAAAAAATAAACCCTAGCTTTCACTCTTGCAAGCCAACATTATTTTCCCTATACCCCATTTTCCCTTTCCACACTTCATAAAACACTCCCCCTACCCATAAATCACCTTATTTCCCATTATGAAGCCCTATTCCATAAACCCTAACACCCCTAAGATGTGACTTCCAAGGCATCTAGATACCTCCCTGTTATAGAAATTTCCTACCCTATTTCCCTTAACTTTTCAACCTCCCATCACTTCCTTAAGCTCCCTAACCACTTTAAAAATTTCCCCAAACTTTCCCTCACTCATCCCAACCCCCTAACCCTACAATCGTACTATGTTTCCCTTCCCCTTCTTCCCTAGGGTTTCAAGACAAACTGAACATAATGGAGGAGGAGAGAAACATAATGGAGGAAAAGAGAAACACTATGGAGGAAGAGAAAAAGGCCTACAACAAAGGATGAAGAATCTTAAGGCATGAACCTAGACCTTGAGCAGTACAAACCCTACTTGAAATCCCACTACAAAGGAAACCCTAATTTGTCAAAAGGAGAAGGGGAAGTTGGACCTAATTTTTTATACATCCATGATAGCATAGCACACCTTGTTTGGCATCTCTGGAGAAATTGTGAGGAAATTTGGAGAAAATTTTGAGAAATTTGAAAAAATCTTTGAAGGCACATTTTCCATAAATGTCTTGTTTATTCATATTTTTTCAGAACATATTTTGGCCAAACAAAGATGAATTTTAAGAAACTGGAGGACATTGTCGTTCCTAACATATCAAAGTACAAAACCCTATCTCACTTTTTACACAGATATTACATAATAAGATATCCATTCACATATTCACAGCCTATTTTTCTGCCTATGCAATGTCCTGTTTTAGACACCTTTTTGCAGAGAATATTTTGGACAATCCAAGAAGAATCCTGGGAAAATGGAGGAAGTGTTTATTCCTAACATGCCAAATAACAAAAACCTCTCTCTGTTTTACAAAAACGGTCATGGTTAGGGAGATATCGCTCCATATCTGAGGCCTAATTTTGAAAAAAACCAGAAATTTGACACAGTGCACTTGTCAAAAACGCAGAGCCTAGGGCACTGTGCTTTTTCTAGGAGCCTCCAAATGAAAAATGGTAACCACCATTGGTTTCAGAAGGCCTTCAACATCAAAATTTGACTATTGACACATCAAATTTGGACATCCTAATAGGGAGAAATGGCCAAAAACATCCAAAAAATTACCATTCTGCCTCATTTTTCAAGTTGGCACTGCGCTTTTGACCAGTCTTGGGAGATTTCAGTTTTGAGGGCCTTAACTTCATCATTTTCATAACTTAAGGGAATTTTTGGAAACTATAAAGAATAGTATTTCCAATGAGCTATCTTGGGATCAATTTGGACTAAAAAAAGTCCTCCAAAAGTGACCTTGAATTTGGCATTGTGTTTTTGTCAAGGGCGCTACGTTTTTGCCAGTTCATTGATATTTTCCATATTTTGACTTTTTCTTAGTTGGTCAATGGATTGAATGCCTTTTTAATTATGTAATTTATGAATTTAAATGTAATTAAGTTACTAAGGTTACTATAGGTATATACATTGTATAAAAGTGTATTTTTGGATAAATGAATCAGTTTCACCAAAGTTAGGGATGAGTTTATTGACCTCCCTAGTATTTGGGTTTCCAATTGAGCACTTTGGGGATCAGTTCCACAAGTCACGGATTCGACCCTGAGAGTGGGAGAATTATTTTTGAGCCTATATCTTTCATTCTGATAGCCATCCATAATTTTGACATATGCAAAGATGGCTAAAAAAGGTCTTTTAGTCTTCAAGAAACAAATTTCATGCAAAACATGTGACTTCTTGAAGCCTCTACTATTTCCACAAAAATCCCTCAAAGAAGGCCTGCTGATATCCAAATAAAACTGTTATGGAGCCATTTTATATCATTCCACAAATCCATTTTCACCCACTTTTCATCCATGTTTGCCTATCCTAATCACCCCTTTTTCCTCTAAAAAGGCCCCTTTCCCCTTTAATTTTCCTCATTCTCCCATTAAAAATCCCCCCGAAACCTTTAAACCTCTTTATTATGGTTTAAAACACCTTTTTTCATCTATCGGAACTTCCAAAAAGGTTTAAAAACCCACTGTTTAAGCCTATTTCTGACCTTTATCAAATTTAGGCCTTAAGCCCCTTGACTTAAGCCCCCTTCCCTTCTCTGCCATATGACCCAGTCCTGCAACTTAGTCATAAGCACCCACCCTTAGCCCCCATCGCATCGGCAAATCGCGCTTGTTCCTTCATTACGCTCTCCCTTTCCTCCGCCAATGATGCAACCTCCGATGTGGTCTTCACCGTTGATCTACCAAGATCAACGGCTGTCGGTGTCCCATCCTTCACCCTCATCTAAGCCCTTTCCCCCCATATAGAATAACCTCCTTTCTATTTGTTTCTTTTAAAATTTCCATCCCCATCATATTTTTTTCCCCTCCGAATAAATCACGACCGCAGATCTTATAGATCCAACGGTGATCATCATGTTCCCCCCACCATTCATCCATTCGATCATCCCTTATCCCTTCACCCTCACTAGAAAATCCCACCATCGATCTTTTAGATCCAACGCCATTCTGCCTTTTCAATCCCGCCCATTCACATTTCACTACCAAACAAAATAGTTGACGTATCCCGATGGCCCACCCCATTCTTTTGCCACACAGCTTCCACTATCGTGCTCCCTTGTGACCATAGATCTACCACCCGCAGATCCAATGGCCCACGTTCAATTTCGCGTGGAATTTGGTGTCAAGGTTTAACGACCCAGATCTACGCGAAATGGGTGGTATTGGGGTGGACAAGTGTCGCACTTCGTATGGAATTACGTTCGTTTTGCGATTTACCACTTACCACCCATCAGTAGCGCGAAAACCGCTAGTGGTATTTGCAAACCACCTATCCACATTATCGTGCCAAAATCGAATTTAAACCCTGTTTACACCTATCTACCAGGGTTTTTCCACCTCCTACATACATTCTCACCTCTGCACTACCCTTTCGCTCTCCGCCGAGCCTCCAAAGCAGTTTACCCCATCCTGTAGGGTTTTTTTTTTTAATGTGTTTGTTTGCTTTGCAGGTTTCATATGACCACCAGTCGAATTTGCAGGCTCCCCAGCGAGCCAATTAAGTGGTTTTCTTTCCAGGATGATGATCTACGAAGAACAAGTGTGCAAAGGGAGATTAAGTTTTTTTTTTCGTGAATTAATCAATGTCTCATGAACGATGATTGGTTTGCCAAACCCTCTAGCACTACGACAAGGGATACCTGTACAACAACAAACAGATGAATTTTAAAGGTTAAAAGGAAATAAAAGGTTAAAGATGACTTAAGAGGAAAAAATCACAATCAGGCCTAAAAACACCATTATCGAAGAGAGTAAAGAAGGATTAGGCCAAAGGCAGCCTCGAATACAACATCACGGCACAGTCATTGCCTTCAGAATGTCCGAAGCCACCTGTAGCCTGCTCTTTACCTACATAGACTGATCAGCAGTTACTATATAAAGAAAACACTCCAAAACTGTCAGAACAGTTATTATAAAGGCATGGGTGGCCTTATAACCAAATGTTTCACCTAACTTATCCCAGAATCTAAGTTAGAGTTACTGCAGTCAGAATATATCTCCAAACGTCACCTCAGGGAGTTATTACCAACCTACCAGATGTGCCTCATGTCAACAAAAAACTACTGAATGGTCTAAGAAATTAATGCAATGTTTATTGAGTAGAGTGAAGCATTCGATGCACATATATTCTGCCTTAAATGATCATTAAGACCGCTTCCTTCAAGACTCTTCCTCTTTCACCTATATGTATCCACAGAAAATTCATTGTAAGTGTTGGAAAATTGTTAATTGTCTGAACTATTATTGAGTAAGAGTTTCTGAGTAGTTGTAATATAGTAGGCTGGGAAGAAAAGCATTGGACTGTAAAGAGCTATTGGACTCAAAGTATGTAACTGGTTTTGCACATCAATAGACAAGAAGATTCACTTGATCCTGATCTAAATCATTGGTGATGTTATTCTCACTGTAATTGTTATTCTCCTTATGTTTCCACTGTGTTCATATTCTCTGATAAAGAACAAAAAATATAGAGTAGGATTTACTGCAAAGTACCCTAGCTCTCACTGATAAATCTTTATCTTTATGTTTTCTTCTAAATGTGTATTTGGGAATGATTTCAATAGAGTATAACTAGTCAAGGAAGGTTGGTGAGCCCATGTCTTGCTGAGTAGAACTTGAGATGTTGTTTTTGAATGATATTTTCACTACATGCTAAGTACAGTCCTAATCAAGGAAGTTTATGGTTAGCCATGTTCCTTGTTTAGTCTTAAATAGTTTTTTTGAAGATTTCCCTTAAAAGTGTGCCAAAAGAAGGCTTGGTTAAAAGTCCTTACCTGATCTTAGGTTACTTTTTATGTTTATCTTAAAGTTTTCCCTTGAGTGCATGTCAAAAGCATGCCAGGTTAAAAGTCCTTACCTGATCTTAGATTTCCCTTTGTTTTATTATATGTTTTCTGTTCTTAAGAGTATGTCAAAAGCAGGCTAGGTTAAAATTCCTTACCTAATCTTAGGTTTCCCTTTGTTTTCTTACATGTTGCTTCTTTCACCTCACTCCTTAATGTTCCATACCACCAACTCAACTTAAAATATCTTCTGATATAGATTACTTGCCCTTTGAAAACCCTTGAGTAGTTTCTGTGCAAGTAAACCCTTTTATGACTCCATAGCCCAATGGTTTAGCACTGTTTTTTGGACCTATCTTCCCATGCTGAAAATTCCTTCCACTTATTTCCTTCTTCACTTCACATGAAATTCTCTTTTAATGATTCCAAACCAAAAACAAACAAACTCCTTTGTACTTCATAACTAGCCTAATATCATATCATAAGCCTTAAAGACACATCCTTTTAAAACACTTATATAGAGAGATCCCTTTCTGAATCCAGGAGGGCTATATCCTAGGATTTTAAAGTGATTATGATGTTGCCTTGTCATTTAGTATGCCAATATGCTAAATCATAGGACCCCAACATAAATGGCAACCATAGTGGGGAATATTCTAAGTGAATCGCATTTCTTATATCCTTAAGAGCTCAGAAGACCCACAACTTCCTTAGATTGGTATTCAATTGCTGATGGTGGACAGCAACTGATCTCAAAATTTTTTAAATCCTCCACTTGGCGACTCCACAACTCCCATAGACCTAAAGACTCCACTGGAGGAAGAACCTGAAACATGACCAGTCATCCCAGAAAGAAAAAGCATTTAGGCCTAAGTTGGATTCAAGAAATTATTGCTTTTATCTATAAATATGTTCTATCCTACTTTAAACCTGATCAAGGATACACTGATGAGATCTACATTTATCATTGGAAGGATCTCAAGCATCAAAAACTAAGCCTCAAATTTTAGACCGTGATCAGTCTTATGCACCTGTTCTTACCCCAGATTCACCTGTGGAAGATCTAGTAAAACATAAGCCTCATGCTACCCTTCCTTCTCTTGCAGAAACCTCAGATAGCCATAAGTCTCTTTCTACACTACCTATACCCACAAATGTCTTGGAAAGATACAAGCTTCTGATTTTTCCTTCTATCTTCCAAGCCCTCCCTACAAATCTTGCAGATAAACTACCCAGATTTGATGGAGAAAGCTTAGAGGTTACCGCTAAAAAACACATTCAAAATCTTGAGGATTTACTTGACCTCCAGAAAATAGAAGAAGATGATGTGCGTATTAGAATGTTTGCCTTATCATTACAAGGAAAATTTAAGAGTTGGTTCAAGGACCTTCTAGCTGCAAGCATTATCAATTTTCATCAATTTACTCAAGTCTTCTTAGATAGGTGGGCGGTCATGGGAAATGAAATTCTAATCATAGAGGAATACAAGAATTTAAAAAGACAACCAAGGGAGACAGTACAAAACTTTTCAGCCAAGTTCAATAAAGTATACAATGCAATGCCTGCTAGGATAAAGCCACCTTTGGGGTGGGCTCTCTTGCACTACCCAAGTACTTTTGACCCTGAGTTGGAATTCCAAATAAGAGAAAGAGACCCTACAAACCTGGAAGAAATGCAGTATATGGAAATTACAGTGGAATTCAATATACTAGAAAGAGAGAGAAGGTTAGAAGAAATGATAAAGGACAAAGCAGCTCATGAGAGCATAGCTTCTTCAGAGTCAAAGCTAGAGATGTTGTTAGATACAATCAAAAAAATAATGTACATACTTGATGAAAGATTGGATATGCATGAGGCTGATATAAATGTTGATTATCCGGAGCAACCCATGCTTTCTCCTAATCAAAAACAGACTCAACCACTACAAGACATAAACAAAAAACAAAGTATGTATGATGGGAAAGATTACGGAGAAAACAATGAATAAGGTTGGCAAGAAAGTCCTGACAGCATACCCTAGTCTTGTTTTATGTTGTTAAGAGAATTCTACAACCAAAGTGCAAATGCAAAAAGTGAGCAGTGCTTTGAGGAAACAATAAGCCTCCTAGGAAACACAGAACCTGAAATAGGGGAAAAATCAACACATATAGGGACTCTCCCTCCATGTTATAACTCATTTCAGATTCTAAAAAGAGAGTGGCATCCTAATAATGTATAAGAAACAACTCATGAACCTTGTATTCACATCATATATCATAACACTCATGAGGAATTGTTTGAAACAAAAGTAGATCAAGAAATAGTAGAAAATCCTCAAGGTTTCCCCGCAAGCACCAATACTGATTCACTAGAAGAGGCCCAAGAAGATTTCCAGCCTCAAATTCAGTCAATACAAGAGAAAGAGGACGGTTGTACTTCTGTCCAAAGCAGAATAAAAATCCCCCCTATGTTGACAGCAGAAGAAATTGATTGAGTATTAAACAAACAACCAGCCCTCAAAACTTCATTTGAAAAAAACACTTTTGCTCATCTACCTACTGGACCTTATTGTATTGAACCAGAAGATAAATTTATAGGTTAGCTTAAAGAAAAACAAACTGATAACCCAACATGCTTGAGCAATGAAATTGTTTATACTAATGATTTTCCAATTTTTGATCAATATGATGATGATGATTAGTTTCAAGCATAAACTGATCATGCAGGGAAACCAACAGTTGATTGGTATCATGCAATTCTATATTGTCATCTTGAAAGCAATAATCAACCAATCCCATCCATCAGAAATAATTTTTACATGATTGGGGATCAGCAGTCTTTCAGCTCAAAGGTTGAGGAGGAAAACAATGAAGAATTTCTTGAGCATGATGAATATAAAGAATCTTCTCCCGAAAAGGTTGAGGTAATAAAATATGCCCCTGCTCAAGAATATGATGATCTCTTCACAGGGTACAATCCATATAATCAGAACATACCAGGACTACAAGAGGATAACACTGCAATATATGATGAGTCCTCCAATTCAGATCACAATGAAGATGAGGAAGATTTTATTTCTCAAAAGAATATTTTCCTTGATCCAGTGGAAGAAAAAATGATCCTGGTTGAAACTTACCTATCTAATACTCCCAAACAGGTATTATTTCAAGACTCCTTCGCTCATTTTTTGAAGACAGTTGAAGAATGAATAGAGATTGTCAGGAGCAATGTATCACCAAAAGCAACAAAATATTTTAGCACTGTCGCTAAAGAACAAGTGAGATGGGAGTGGCCCCGTTTATCCAACATGCTCAAAGAGATGAGAAAAGACTATTCGTGGAACCATCTGATTGATTGGATGTATTGGAAAAGAGAATTCATCAGCCAAACATGTAAATATTTCAGAGTTAGATTAGGGTAGGTAGGAATGTAAATAAAGCTCAACTTGTGAGCATGTAGAAAGGTTTTTTCTTTCTGATTTGAATTAAAAAAAGAAGAAGAAAAAATACAAAAAACAGAAAGGAGAAAAAGAGGGTAGATTAGAAAAACAAGAAAGGCACAGCCCCATACCAAAAAAGAAAGAAGTTTGAAACTGTGCAAGCCTAAATGCCACTACCAAAAGAAGCATTGTTATTTAGTCATAAAGCCTAATCATGACTAGATAGATTTCAATTTACTGCTGATAGGTTAGTGAAGAAGACCTGCCAAACTATTTAATCTTGGCTTATCAGTAGAATAGATTAGGACAGAAAAAATGGTTCAAACATGATCAAAATCTGAACCAAAGAATCAAAAGAAAGATGGCTCCAACAAGCTCAAAACCTGAGCCAAAGAAAGGAAAAGGACTGGTTCTAACATGCTGAAAACATGAACCAGGTAAAGAAAGAAGACAACTCAAAAAGGATCAAAGTCAGAGCTGAAGGAAAGAAGGAAGGAATTTCATTGTTGTCAGATCTTCAAGTCTTCCAAGTTTTGTCCTACTATTCCGCAAATAAAGGTCTATGTGCAGCTGGTTTCTTTTGCCATGGACAATACGAAAAATCAGATAGCTTAATCCTGGTTTGGTTGTGTTTTCAATTTCTGTTAGACAGTTTAATCCTGGCAGATGGTAGATTAGGTAGAGAAGCTAGGAGTTCAACTGTTTAATCTGAACTCATGGAGAAATAAGGGTAGATTTAGATTAGTTTTTCATGCTTTCAAAAGAATAAAATGTTGATGTCAAAAGGTTTGCAAGTCCAAGTGCACCTTATGAAGAAAAAATGTTAGGAAGGTAGGCTGTGTAGGTAGAATGTCTAGGAGAAATCATCTGGTTATGATAAATACTGATCATCTTTTCATGCAGCATGATCAAAGAAGAAAATGTTGTCAAGGATAAAGCACAGGTCTGCATTTTAGAGATAAATTTCTGAGGTTCTTGACACCTCCAAGCAGCTGCCATCCCCAAGCTGGAGCCACTGTTAGCCATCCATAATTTTGACATATGCAAAGATGGCTAAAAAAGGTCTTTTAGTCTTCAAGAAACAAATTTCATGCAAAATATGTGACTTCTTGAAGCCTCTGTTGTTTCCACAAAAATCCCTCGAAGAAGTCCTCCTGATATCCAAAGAAAACTGTTATGGAGCCATTTTCTATCATTCCATAAATCCATTTTCACCCACTTTTCATCCATGTTTGCCTATCCTAATCACCCATTTTTTCTCTAAAAAGACTCCTTTCCCCTTTACTTTTCCTCATTCTCCCAACCTTTAAACCTCTTTATTATGGTTTAAAACACCTTTTTTCATCTATTGGAACTTCCAAAAAGGTTTAAAAACCCACTGTTTAAGCCTATTTCCGACCTTTATCAAATTTAGGCCTTAAGCCCCTCGGCTTAAGCCCCCTTCTCTTCTCCGCCATATGACCCAGTGCTGCGACTTAGTCATAAGCACCCACCCTTAGCCCCCATCGCATTGACAAATCACACTTGTTCCTTCATTACGCTCTCCCTTTCCTCTGCCGATGATGCAGCCTCCGATGTGGTCTACACCATTGATCTACCAAGATCAACGACTGTCGGTGTTCCATCCTTCACCCTCCTCTAAGCCCTTTCCCCCCATATAGACTAACCTCCTTTCTATTTGTTTCTTTTCAAATATCTGTCCCCATCATATTTTTTCCCCTCCAAATAAATCGCGTCCACAGATCTTATAGATCCAACGATGATCATCATCTTCCCCCCACCATTCGTCCATTCAATCATCCCTTATCCCTTCACCCTCACTAGCAAATCCCACCATCGATCTTTCAGATCCAATGGCATTCAGCCTTTTCAACCCCGCCCATTCGCATTTCACTACAAAAAGAAATAGCTGACGTATCCCGATGGCCCACCCCATTCTTCTGCCATGAAACTTCCACTATCGCTCTCCCCTGTGACCGTAGATCTACCACCCGCAGATCCAACGGCCCACATTCGATTTCGCATGGAATTTGGTGTTAAGGTTTAACGACCTAGATCTACGCGAAATGGGTGGTATTGGGGTGGACAGGTGTTGCACTCCATATGGAATCACGTTCGTTTCGCGATTTACCACTTACCACCCATCGACAGTGCGATAACTGCCGGTGGTATTTGCAAAACCACCTATCCACATTCTTGCACCAAAATCGAATTTAAACCCTGTTTACACCTATCCGCCACGGTTTTTCCGCCTCCTGCATACATTCTCGCCTATGCACTGCCCTTTCGCCCTTCGCCGAGCCTCCAAAGCAGTTTACCCCAGCCAGCAGGGTTTTTTTTTTAATGTGTTTGTTTTCTTTGCAGGTTTCATATGACCACCAGTCGAATTCGCAGGCTCCCCAGCGAGCCAATTAAGTGGTTTTATTTCCAGGATGATGATCTATGAAGAAAAAGTGTGCAAAGGGAGATTAAGGTTTTTTTTTCGTGAATTAATCAACATCTCATGAACGATGATTTGTTTGCCAAGCCCTTCAGCACTACGACAAGGGATACCTGTACAAAAACAAACAGATGAAGTTTAAAGGTTAAAGCAGTGTTCAAAGGAAAAATATTAAGTTTAATACAGTCAGCAAAGGAAATAAAAGGTTAAATATGACTTAAGAGGTGAAAAGCACAATCAGGCCTAAAAACACCGTTATCGATGAGAGTATAGAAGGATTAGGCCAAAGGCAGCCTCGAATACAGCATCACGACACATTCATTGCCTCCAGAATGTCCGAAGCCACCTGTAGCCTACTCTTCACCTACATAGACTAATCAGTAGTTACTATAAAAAGAAAACACTCCAAAACTATCAAAACAGTTATTATAAAGGCATGCGTGGCCATATAACCAAATGTTTCACCTAACTTATCCCAAAAGCTAAGTCAGAGTTATTGCAGTCACAAGATATCTCCAAAAGTCACCTCAGGGAGTTATTACCAACCTACCAGATGTGCCTCAAGTCAACAAAAAACTACTGAATGATCTAAGCAGTTAATGCAATGTTTATTGAGCAGAGTGAAGCATTCGATGCACATCTATTCTGCCTTAAATGATCATTAAGACCGCTTCCTTCAAGACTCTTCCTCTTTCACCTATATGTATCCATAGAAAATTCATTGTAAGTGTTGGAAAATTGTTAATTGTCTGAACTGTTATTGAGTAAGAGTTTCTGAGTAGTTGTAATATAGTAGGATGGGAAGAAAAGCATTGGACTGTAAAGAGCTATTAGACTCAAAGTATGTAACTGGGTTTTTCACATCAATAGACAAGCAGATTCATTGGATCCTGATCTAAATCATTGGTGATGTTATTCTCAATGTAATTGTTATTCTCCTTATGTTTCCACTGTGTTCATATTCTCTGATAAAGAACAAAAAATATAGAGTAGGATTTACTACAAAGTACCCTAGCTCTCACTGATAAATCTTTATCTTTATGTTTTCTTCTAAATGTGTATTTGGGAATGATTTCAATAGAGTATAACCAGTCAAGGAATGTTGGTTAGCCCATGTCTTGCTGAGTAGAACTTGAGATGTTGTTTCTGAATGATATTTTCATTGCATGCTAAGTAGAGTCATAATCAAGTAAGTTTATGGTAAGCCTTGTCCCTTGTTTAGTCTTAAACAGCTGTTTTGAATATTTCCCTTAAGAGTGTGCCAAAAGCAGGCTTGGTTAAAATTCCTTACCTGATCTTAGGTTACTTTTTATGTTTATCTTAAAGTCTTCCCTTGAGTGCATGTCAAAAGTAGGCTAGGTTAAAATTCCTTACCTGATCTTAGATTTCCCTTTGTTTTATTATATGTTTTATGTTCTTAAGAGTATGTCAAAATCAGGCTAGGTTAAAAGTCCTTACCTGATCTTAGGCTACCCTTTGTTTTCTTACATGTTGCTTCTTTCACCTCACTCATTATTGTTTCATACCACCAACTCAACTTAAAATATCTTATAATATAGATGACTTGCCCTTTGAAAACCCTTGAATAGTTTCTGTGAAAGTAAACGCTTTTATGACTCAATAGCCCAATGGTTTAGTACTTTTTTTTGGACCTATCTTCCCATGCTGAAAAATCCTTCCACTTATTTCCTTCTTCACTTCACATGACCTTATCTTTTTATGATTCCAAACCAAAAACAAACAAACTACCTTGTACTTCATAACTAGCCTAATATCATATCATAAGCCTTAAAGACACATCCTTTGAAAACACTTATATAGAGAGATCCCTCTCTGAATCCAGGAGGGCTAGATCCTAGGATTCGAAAGTGGTTATGATGTTGCCTTGTCATTTAGTATGCCAATATACTAAATCACAGGACCCTAACACATTCCTTTTGACATTTCAATGGTTGGATATTCTTGGATTGATCACTGGACACTTTTTGTAATCATACTTTTGGGAAGAAATAAGAGACTGAGTTGCAGATATTTTGATGGAATTCTTGTGGTAATGTGATTTGACATTATTTCTTCTCATGTTTTTGCAAATGTGTGAATGTATTGTGATTTTGTATTCATTCAATTTCTGAATTTAATTTTTTCCTAAGTCAGAAAGACATAATTCATTAAGCTTAAGCTCTATTTTGGAGGAATAGTTACATTTTGTTTCATCTTCTTCTTAATAGAAAAGAATTCACATTTCTTATGCTCTTTTCTCAAACCCTAGAAGTCTAGATCACTCCATCAATATATCCTTTTGTTTTGAACTTCTTACCTACCTTTCTCCATCATATCTCTGCAATTTTGATCCTTGTTTTCACTGATCTAATTTCTTCCTTGACCTATTCACCATTCAGCACCTCAAAAATCAATTAATCAAACCCTTGTGCTACTATACCTAGCCTAATATCTCATTTATCCAGTCATATGGCTGAGATCCATTAGAGAGAGCCCTCTCCTGCCTAGTAGGGATAACTACTTGGAAAATATTGGTTTATGGTTACCTTTTCTCGTCTCTTCTCACCCTCAAAGATCTGGTGGAGTGATAACACCCCCAAAGGTTGAAACGTTATATAATACATTGGTCAAAATTTTTATGGAGGGGTCAGGGTTCAACCCAGCGACCTCCCCTTCACCAGTACCAAGCTCTACTGTCTCTCCTACGCATTTGTTCTTAACACATTACAAAGGCTGCATGTATTTAAAGTTTACTTTGTTGCATGGTGGGAGTAAGCGGGGGCCATCCCCCGGTCCATAGGACCATACACCATGACCTCGGTGGAGCTCCAACCAAAAGCACAGAATTAAAACTTTTAAACCCACTTAATTAACCTTAATCAAGGTTTAATAATGCTCTTATCACTTAATTAATTTGGGATTAGTTAATGTGTAGCTAGTGCTTTAAGCGTGCTTAACTAGTGCTTAATTAATGTTTAAACCCAGTTAACATTTAATATGAAGAACTCTGAAATTGGAGGAACTGTCATTTTAAACTGCACTTAGCTAGTTTAGTGGATTAGTTAGTGGGAAAAATTGAAAGAGGCATAAATTTTGCCCAAAGAGTCAAAATTCAACTCTATCAGAGCAAAAATAGGGGTATTAGGGGTTTCACAGAGCCATTGGAGTAGGTATGAGAGCCATCAAAGCTCAGGAAACGAATGTAATAATTTTTTTATCAAATAATCAAAGGGGCAAGCCATTGAAGTTGGTACAAGGAGACGTAGCCCAGGAGGGGTCAACTCCTTCATCATTGTTGTGTAATGTAAGTTGTGTGGTGAATATTTCCTACTATTTATTTTGATTTTTATGGGTTTTTAAAGCTAATTTACTTCATGAATTTCTCATAAAAGACACACAAATTGACACATATACCCTCTCATAAACTTTCTATTTGACACAATCCATAAGCACACTTTTCTTTTATACTGATGCGGAAGCTAGCACAAAAAAACTAGTTTTTCCATATTCAGATCGATATGAATAATTTAAAATTAGTTGAACACACCTGAAGTGACATTTAGAGTTTTTTCCATAACAAAAAATGATTTTGGGAAACAAATGGAATGGAGGGTACCATGATGAAGAAGATGTAGTGTTGATCCTTGTGTCTCTCATGGTTTTGAGAACGGAGGTCTAGAGCTCCAACAATGGGCTCGATAATATGTCAAAAAGGGTGATATATAAGGAAAAGTGGGCCCAATGGTACCTCATTTTCACTTACCTTTTTGGGAGGCCATAGTTGATCCAAGAATTATGTCTTGTCATTGCGGTTAGATAGTGTACCAGAGAAGCGTGTGGGGGGAGATAGGTGAGAGATTGAAACCTAAGCTTTGTGAATTTGGTAGTCTTAGTCTAGGTAGGTCATACAGGGGTACCCTGTATGGCCTTTTTAGGGTAAAAAATCCTTGACTACATGGGTAATTTTGGTTCAGCCACGTAGTCGCCGTGGGAATCGAGATGATAGTCACATGGTTCATGTGGTTGAAAGGTTGAAAGCCAAACTATTGCAGGAATGTCTACCCTGCGGCTAGACCTCCCGACCATACATTGTCCACGCACCTATAACTAGAACAGGCACTTGGACATTGTGTCTTATCTATGAGCCGACGCGTTTTCCCCAAGTGGGTGTCGTTGCGACTTTCTACTTGGTAGACACGTACACCATGCGTCTGTTTAAAAACACAACACATGAAATACGTGTCTATAATAAGAAAAAGCCACGTGGCGGAGTAAATTTTGATTTTGTAGCCTAGGAGGCTGATATTTTAAATTTTGGTATCCTTGATGGTAGGATGGGGATGTTATGGCGAGAGCGAGATTGGGATCCCTTGCGGATAGGGATCATGGTGGATCATGCGGGTATCAGGACACTAGCCGAGTGGGGGTTACTGACATTCATTCAGAATCCCATTATGAGGTTGTAGGATCGGTACCTGCATCTTTTCATACGTTGATAGTACGTAAATCTGACAGATCTTCGTCATTAGGGGGACTGATATACCGATAATTGTTTTTATAGATGTTTATTTTTCTACGAGGTTGGTACCTCATGGAGACATTTTTCTGCATCCCATCCGAACTGGGTAGGTAGATATTTAGAGGTGGGTAGAGGGCCATTGCAGGCCCAACCCCATTGAGGAAGGGTCTATCCGGGTGCCTTCCATCTTGGATCTTGTCGAGTGAGCAACATAGGTGATGATTGTGCATTTGGAAGGTTCAACATCCCCACACCGGGTATTAGGGCCCTATATTGAAGTATTGAAGATGCTGGAGGCAGGACATTTTTTCAACTGGGTCAGGTTTGTGTATCGGGGGATGGAATCCTAATTGACAGAAGTGTTGTAGGGCGGGGTTTGAAGCTTTTGTTATGCCAACATACTCTGTAGATTTTTTTATGAGCGGGTTGTGATGCTACAAAATTTTATAGTAGTACCTAGAGGTGTTGCTAGAGACCCATGGATGAGGTAATGGGCGCCCGTGAGGTCGAGGGTTGGTGGTGGTGCAGCGGGGTATTATTGGAATGCTTTTGGTGGAGGTTTGGTTTAGGTCCAACCCTTGGATGATTATTTAGTACACTTACCATGGTGTGAACTTCATGGGTGATCCAGATATGGGGCTCCCTAAGGGAGGAGAGGGACCTAAGCCTCTTGCACAACACCGATGGTTCGAGATTGGAGGTCCCTCTAGGGAGGGGTCCAGCTCCTCAAGTGCCAGGGAGATGGAGAGACTGTGGGAGAATACCAAGGTAGTGGAGGCCTAGTCAGTGGTTTTAGCAGTGAAACTCTGATATTATGAGGATGTCTAGGGCAAGGCAGATGCCTTGATGAAGGGGATGCCTAAGGATGGGTGGGCCAGACGAGGAGAGGTGGTGGTGGAGACAGTGATGGCACATGATCAGGCATGGCGACTAGTTCTTCGGTGCATCGTGATGCCAATGGCCAGACCCCATCCTATTTTGGCACCTGATGAGGTGGTTGGAGCTAAGGAGGGTGGGGTAGGGGCCACACCCTAGATCGTATGTGATGCTCCCCTATTTTGTGAGGACTTATTTTACTCGGCCTTGAGCTAGTTTATGTATATATATATATTGTACTCATATATTTTTTTTGACATTATATATGAGATGTGATTTTTTGGTGGCTCTCCTGATGTGGTTTTTATATATGTTTATGCATTTGATATATGTGTTCATATATGTGATGGATGCTATGATTGTGGTTTATGTTTGATGGTATATATGTGATGGATTCCAATCTAGGACTTGATTGTCTATGAGATTAGCTGCGTGATTTTGATATCTTGGTATATTTGTGAATGTGATATGATCAAAATTTTGAACTGTTGATTTTTAATGTACCTTGGACAAGTGGTTTCCCATGGGTTAGTCTCTACCTAGGGAAAAGTGTCCAAAATAATTCTTTTCCTAAGTGTGAGTTTATAAGTGGTAAAGTCAATATTAAATTATAAAGTGAAAGTGACTTTATAAGTGGTAAATTCAATATTAAATTATAAAGTGAAAGTGGCTTTATAAGTGGTAAAGTCAATATTAAATTATAAAGTGAAAAGTGACTTTAGACATAAAGTAAAAAGTGGGTACCTTATTTAATGGGTGAGTTAAAAAGTAGAAAGTGAGAATTAAATGCACATTTATTCTCATCCCTTGATATAAATAAATTAAAGCCATTCGATCTTAGGGTTTCCCAAAAGTCATTTAGGGGAACAAAAAAGGGAAAATAAAAGAGATACTTCATTCATTCATTCTTCATGAGCAGATTGGAGAAAGGAGGCTGAGAGATGGAGAAAATTTCTGAAAGGGAACTTTGTTGCAACAAGTTGACGGAGTGATTTCTGGACAAAGATGGGTAGAGAAATCAAGGCATAGAAGACAAAAGAAGGTACATTTTGAAAAAAATTTAATGTTTTGAGTGGTATGGAAATCCGTACAGAATATGTATAGTACAGTCTGCATCTGTACAGTATTGTTTCAGCTTCAAGTGGGCACAAAAATCAAGGCAAATTGGGCACGATTTTCAAAGAATTTTGGGTTGAAGAGATAAGTTGTATTTTGTTGTTTTGTTTTGTCTACAAATTTACTTTTCATGAACTTGAAAGAAAAATAAATTTGAAGAGCTCTCTAACAGGTTTTCCCCGGAGAATATTGAAGGGGTTTTTCCTCGGTCTAAGTTGACCAAAAATATGTGTATTTTTTATGTGTTGGTGGTTTGTTTATGTCCATATTTATTTTTAGCATGTGTTGACAGTCCCATGTGTTTTAATCTAAAAATTTCATTTCCAGAATTCTGTATGTTGAATGTAAGTTTATGGGAAAGGGAATTTAATCGAATGGGAGTGATAAGGTAAAATTAAAACCGAGTTGGGATTGCAGGAAAATTTTTAGTCATCAAATTTCAACATGGTATCAGTTTTACAGAGTAGTTTGGGACAACAAACAGTGGTTTGAACAATAGAGAGTAGTTTGGGACAAAAAACAGTGGTTTGAACAACAAACTGATATTTTGGGGCAACAAGGTGAAATTTCACACAGACTGAAATTTTGGGATAGAAAGGTGAGCTGGAAAGTTCATTTCTCTTTTTTCTTGGTTTTTTAAATTTTGGACAACATTCATGGCCATGTTATTAAGGATAGAGGATAGACTGGATTGGATATCCAACTATGTCATTTGGAAGGAAAAAATTCAGACAATGTTGGAGGAGGCAACAATTTGGGACATAGTGTGGCAAGAGTTTGTACCTCCTACTTATGCATATGAACTTGTTGAATTCAAAAAAAAAATGCAAAAGGAAAAATGATTTTGATGGAAAGTCTAAAGGATCATGTGGTTCCTCGGGTGAGAGGAAACACATATGCATATCAGATGTGAACAACGCTAACCTCTCTCTATCAAAGTACCAATGAGAGCAGGAAGATGGTACTCAAAGAACAATTGAAGAACATCAGGATGACAAAGGATGAAAGTGTAGTTCATTATCTTAGCAGGTTCAAATAGGTACATGATGATTTTACTGCTTTTGGTGAGGTAGTTGCACTCACAGAGTTAATCAGGATAGGCGTTGCAGGATCTCCTAAGTCTTGGGAGGTCTTTGGAGATACTGTTGCCTCTAGGGAGAATCTTCCCAATTGGGATAGATTTTGGGATGATTCTGTGCAACATGAGATATGGAAAACTGGCAGTGGTGGGGTGAAGATAGTAGATGAGGATGATGTATCCTTGACAGCCAGGGGGAAGAAAAACAGGAAGGCCAAGAAAGGGGCCTCATCATATGGGGCTAAGGGAAAGGAGGAGAAGAAGAAGAAATATACGAATATGTCCAAAGTCAAATGTTGGGCATGTCCGAATATGGGTGCAATATTCCCACATAGGAAAAGTAGGAATATAGTGCAAACACATTGATATAACAGTGTAAACATTAGATCAAAACAAGAGGCCAATATGGAGACCTTCCATTCATCATAGCAGCAGAAAATATGTATAAGATAATGGGCCACAAAACATACAGCAAGATATAGCAAGCCTCCAATGAAGAAATCCCTCAATAAGAGGTGTTGCTACTATATCAAAAATGTTGGAAGACTGCTATAGTGCAGTCATAAAATGCACTGTTATAGATAATGAACATACAAATATCATGGGCTGATATATGCCTCAATAGATACAACAAGTACAAATCTAGGCTCTATACAACCTCCAAAGAAGAACCCAAAAAGGGTTTTCAGCAATACACCAATATACAAGATGGGAACCAAAGCCCTAGGGATGAATATCCACTGTAACAAATGAACTGGAAATTTAGGGCTGATCTGATATGAAAAATAATGCAGCCTCCTCCAATAGCTCCTCTAGATGAAAGGATGATCCCTTCTCTAGAAAAACTCCTCCCCAAATGGTGTACTGAAACCACCTTGCAACTCCTCCCTCAAAATAATGTAGTCCAAGATAGAAAATGCACTGTAGGGGAAAATAAACAAGTGACGTGATGCCAAATGCTGCAATAAGGCTCAAGGGCATTCCCCACCAGCCTCCCAATGGAAGGAAACCTTCCTCCACTGAAAAACAGATCAGAAATCACTCAAATCTAGTCTCCACTACTGCAACCTGCAACTTAGCACATCTCTCAACATAAACTGCGCTGTACCACAAGACTGAAGCTTTGGCCTATTACCTAATTGTGGAATGGTGGTGCATTACTCTTCCTATGAGGTCTCTCAAGGATAGAGGTGGGATTCCCTACCAGGAACACCTTGTGCTAAACAACACTACAATCTTCGCTAAATAGCTGAAGAAAGCTACATGTCTAAACAGACCATATATCAAAATATAATAACATCAACATCAACATAATAAAATATGGCTGCCACCCTCTTCCTTATATTAGTGATGAGTTTCTAAACCTAAGCCCCATCCATTAATGACACTACTTCCATGCAAAGATTCTCCATCTAAAACTGCGTTGTCCCTCCATAAATGTCCACTCCTCCATGAAAACATTGTGGATTTTGTCAAAGTTGACCCATTCAAGGTGTTCCAGCCCCTTTTCACACACAAGGGTGCTCAATTAAGTTGCCAAGATGTCCTCCTTTCACATTTGCATTGGTTTTATTCATATTTAAGGAGATTTATGGATCTCCATATCCTTTTATTCATTAAACAAGAAAGAAAAAACAAAAATTAATATTCCAACTAGCTCATGGCTAATTGGGAATATTACAGTCCTCCCCTCCCAAATATTAGTTGTCCTCAAGCAACTGAGAAGGTGAGTGCTATAACTCCTCTCCTCCTCCTTTGGTGACACCTCCATGTGATAAGCTTCCCTCATAAGCCAAGTGTCTCCCAATCCATCCCTCCATGAAATGCTCCTCCCAAGTTCTCATGAGATGCAAATGATTCATCCCACAAGGAAACAATAGATCCAATGAATGAATCATGGTTTTCCCAATGTCCTCCCTGAAACATGTAGCATAATGAACATGGAGAATCTCTATCCCAAAGGGCACATCCAGTCCTCCCATCCTCCCTCCAATCATTACCGTAAAAAGAATAAGAACATCATCTATGTATGGGATCAAGACCAAGTACATATAAACAACAATATGCAAAAATTGAGGTGGGTCAGAGTCCCACATGTGGAACCAGTGTAGTATATCTCATGAATGCATCAGATAGTGATATGGTAAGTGGTTTCCCCACCACTTACTTTCTACCCAAGTTTTCTCACAAGTCCTGAAAAGGTGATAAATGTTTGGTTCCTTTGGAGTGCACTCGCATGGTAAATCATCTCCCTATATCCTCCTAGGGAGTGGCCAAGTTCAACAATGTTTATAGCCCAAAGTTGGCCATGAATTTTATATGGAAGAATGCTCCTCCTTGGAGAAATGGCCTACATATACATGTTAAAGGAGTGAAAATAATCATCAAGTAAAACATCATGCACATAAACATGTTCCTTTCCATAATTTCTACTCATACAAATGGAGTGGTCCATAGATAGATTCCCTCTCATTCCAAAAGAGGAAAGAGGTAGCTATAATAACTCCCCCATATATTCATGTATCTCCTCCATCTCCACATGATCCATGAATATTTTCAAATGCTGACACATCTCCTCTTCAAAGGCTTCCCAAGTATATCCCTCCATGATGGCGTTGTAGGCTCTCATGGAATAATTATGGCTGAAGAGAAAATATTCATCAGCTTTTTGTAGTAACTTCTCATTAAGCTCAGAAGCTCTAGATAAGAATATCCTACCATGATAAAAGATGAATTCATCTTGGAATGAATATACCTCCTCTTGAAGCTGCTCATCAAGTATCATTCATGTAAAAATATCCTTGGAATAATCCACCAACAATTGGGATTTCAAATATGGATCTACTCTCAAAAGTGACAGCGTTGATGATCTATCATATAAAACATAGTTCATATGGATGTCCTCCTCTTTGACACCTCCCATGCCAAAGTCACATGTTGGAAGGCTGCTATCCTCCCCATGCTACTCCTTTCTCATCGCAAAATATGAAATGAGAGTGGGTAATGATGATGTTGGGATAATGTATCCCTCCTCCTTGAGTCTACCCAAGACTCTCAACGTTGTACCATGACCTCCCAGTTCCCCCACTCCTCTTGGATCTATGGGTGGTGCATCATGTTGTGAGATATTTCTCACTAAATTCTGATCAGGTGGCCTCCCAGGTGGTTTGTCACAAAACAATAATTTCCCATGGGCCAAGGTCAGGTGCATAATAGATGGGAATCTTAGGTCCTTGATTCCACTGTGAAAATCCATCTCTGTTTTTTTTGTGGAAGTGTTATGTGATGGATATGTGTGCATGCCCTTAATCATCTGATTTTTTCGACTCTTTCTATCCACCCATTCCATATGAAAATTCTCCCAATCTGTGGTGACCTTCCCCAAAGTAATCAACCACTACACATCCAATATCACATTGGTGTCAGGTATGTCAACCAAAAAGAAGTGATCATTCAATGTATATGTCCCCATGGTGATAGATAAAGATGGAACATAATGCTTGCACTACATAGTTCTAGCTCCTGAGACCAAAACAGAAAATCCCTCAAAATCATCAGTGGGTATTGCCCTCCTCTACACTAGTTGGGCATCAATAAAGTTGTGGGTAGCCCCACTATCAATCAAAATAGAAACCCTCTGATCTAATATGGAACCTCGAAATCTCAAGGTCAAGTACTTGGGTATTCCTCTCAATGATTCAAGAGCCCCTCTAATGGGAGCAAATGCTCCATCCCCACTTCCTGATGGTGGTGGATCATCCCCTGCTATGCCAACGCTGTGACCTCTTTCTGGTTCCTCTTCTTCTTCCTCATAATCTAAGAAGACCTATATATAATGTGCCTTTCCTATTACACATGTATGTCTGGGTGCCCATGATTCTTGGCATGTGAAGGAAAGCTTCTTTCTCCTCAAGTCTCTTCAGACATCATTACTAAGAGGTATTTTATTTTGGCTCTCTTTTGAGAAAGGAGCCTTCTATTCTTTTCCATTTGATGGAAAAGAGGGCTTTTGCTGAAATGTTGCCTTTGCTTTTGGCACGGCATATTGTAGATTTCTAGCCCTTTCAATTTCATATTGAAGGGTAGTGGGCTTGGTAGACTTAACCAACCCATGAAGAGGTTCTACTAACCCATCAATGAACATATAGACCCTTCTTGCTGCAGATAAATCAGGAACCATAACATAAAGTTTCAAAAACTAAGAAATATAACTTTCTGGATTACCTGATTGTTTGAGCTTTTCTAGCCCCATGAATGGTGCTTCAGGATCTCTTCTATCAAACCTCTCCACCAACCTCCTTTTGAAATCTTAATATGCAGTCACATTGGCATGAACCAATGTAGACATGCCATGGAACCACCAATCATTTGATTCGCCCTCAAGGTGCAGTGCTGCTATCTTAATGGCCTCCATCTCTGGTACTTTTTTCAGATCGAAGTAGATGTCAAGCTTATCTACCCATGATTTGGTAGTGCATTTTGATGACCCATCAAAGTTGGGTAAGAAAAATATGCCCATAGTTCGATGTAGATCATGATTCTGAATGAATCCTCCACCTTTATTGTGATGCCTCGGTCTCTTATTGTCCTTGATTTGACAAAATCCTTGAAAACTCAAGTGATCCTTGAATCTCTGAGATTGAGACTCATACTCCATGAAATATTATTCAAGATTTTCTTGTTCTTGAAACCCTTAATTTCCCACTGCTAAGAATGTAGGCATTGTAGAGCATTGGGAAACTTGTTGCTGCTTCATTGGTTGATCACTCTAGTGATGAGAAATGCTGGAGCCTTCACCATGCATAAATACTTTAGGGGATTCCTTGTACCTATCCATTCTCTTCTCCTTTATTTCTCTAGAAATATCTTGCATAGTTCGAAGAAGTAGCTTGGGATACTCCTTCTATTCATCTTCTCCTGATAAGGGGGTTTTACCCTTGTCTTCTTTATCATTTGTATAATCAAACTTCTGGTTCATTCTTCTGAGATGCCTCTTTTTTCTATCTGTGAGAGTATCTCCTACTTCTGGTGACATATTTGATTTTCAAGGTGCACAGGCTGAGCCAAGATTTTGCTCTGATACCACTGTAATATTCCCAAATGGGAAAAGCAGGAATATAGTGCAAAATCATTGAAATATAAGTGTAAACATTAGATCAAAACAAGAGGCCAATATGGAGACCTTCCATTCATCATAATAGCAGAAAATATGTATAATATAATGGGCCACAAAACATACAACAAGATATAACAAGCCTCTAATGAAGAAATCCCTCAATAAGAGGTGCTGCTACTATAACAAAAATGTTGGAAGACTGCTACAACATAGTCACAAAGTGGACTACTACAGAAAATGAACATAAAAATATCATGGGATGATATATGCCTCAATAGGTACAACAAGTACAGATCTAGGCCCCATACAAACTCCAAAGAAGAACCCAAAAAGGGTTTCCAGCAATACACCAATATATAATATGGGAACCAAAACCCTAGGGCTAAAGATCCACTACAAAAAATGAACTGGAAAGTTGGGGCTGATATGATATCAAAAATAATGTATCCTCCTCCAATAGATCCTCTAGATGAAAGGTTGATCCCTTCTCTAGAAAACCTCCTCCCAAAATGGTGTACTGAAACCACCCCGCAACTCCCTCAAAATAATGCATTCCAAGATAGAAACTGTGTTGCAGGGGAAAATAAATAAGTAGCCTGATGCCAAATGCTACAATAAGGCTAAAGGGCCTTCCTCACCAGCCTCCCAATCGAAGTAAGCCTTCCTCCACTGAAAAAAAAAATCAGAAATCACATGGATCTAGTCTCCACTGCTGCAACCTGCAACTTAGCACATCCCTCAACAGAAACTGCAATGTACCACAAGACTGAAGCTTTGGCCTATTACCTGATAGTGGAATGGTAGTGAATTACTCCTCCTATGAGGCCTCCCAAGGATATAGGTGGGATTCCTGACCAGGAACACCCTGTGCTAAAGAACACTGCAATATTAGCTAAATAGCTGAAGAAAGTTGTATGTCTAAACAGACCATATATCAAAATATAATAATATCAACATCAACATAATGAAATATGGTTGCCATCCTCTTCCTTATATTAGTGATGAGATTTTAACCCTAAACCCCATCCATTAATGACACTACTTCCATGCAAATATTCTCCATCTAAAACTGTGTTGTCCCTCCATAAATGTCCACTCCTCCATGACAACGCTATTGATTTAATCAAAGTTGAGCCAGTCAAGGTGTTCCAGCCCCTTTTCACACAAGGGTGCTCAATTAAGCTACCAATATGTCCTCCTTTCACATTGGCATTGGTTTTATTCTTATTTAAGGAGATTTATGGATCCCATATCCTCTTATTCATTAAACAAGAAAGAAAAAACAAAAATTAATATTCCAACTAGCTCATGGCTAATTGGGAATATTACAATGGGACACTATGCTCATATGTGTCCTGAGAGGAAAAACAAGGGGAATAAGGGTACTGCAGCTTCAGCAGAGGTGGAGCAGTTTGCTTCATAGTTTGACAAGAATTTTGCATTTATTACTTCTACATCTAGTAGGAATACATCTTCCAATGTGTGGTACATATACTACGGGGCTTCCCGCCATATGACAGGTGCACGAGAGCTATTTTTAGAGCTTGCAGAGAGGGCACTTGATATTGATATTTTACTAGGAGACGACTACACTGCGAGAATTGTTGGTGTGGATACTGTGAACTTTGAGAGGGAGTCTTTTCCTCCATTGAAGGTCATGGATGTTTTGTATGTTTCGGGGATGAAGAAGAACTTGATTTCAATGTCTATTATCGTTACAAAATATTTTTTCACCATCCCTATAATCCCTATCTCGTACAATGGAGGACCATTTCAGTGACCCCTGTGTACTATCATACATTGCCATAAATGTCATTGCATCCCTTGGAATGTCAAGAATATAATATTTTTTGATCATTCCTCAAGCATACCTCCACAAACCTATGTTTTTGAGTCGATGCTAGTAGGCAGTTATGGCCTCGTGCCCATGAAGAAATTAACACTGAGCTTCGCGCCCATTGGCACTCTGTCTCAGAAGGACACCCGCGCCATTTTTCTTTTGGAATTTTTTTTAAAATAGAAATGAAGCTTCCATGCGCTAACAGCTTTATGAGTAAAGTCATGATGGTTTTTTCGACTGGATCAAGTCGAGTTTCTCCCTTTGGCCTATTAGTTCCTACAAATGTGCAACTCCCCAAAGGGACAGACCTCTCCTCCACCTTATGTGGATCCCAAACCTCCTCCTCCTCTCCTATATACATTGGAAAAATTTCTGGAACAATGTATTTCTACCAGCCTATGTTTAAGTCACGAAAAGTGCCATATGATGATGACAGAAGGCCTGATCTTGGGTCATTACATTTCAATAGTTGGAATTCAGGTAGATCCGAAAAAAATACAAGTAATTCTCTTACTAGCTACTCCTTGCACTCAAACAAAGGTATGTATTTTTTTGGGATTTGCTGGATATTATCATAGATTTATCAAGAATTATTCACAGATTGCTGCACCATTATATGCCTTAATAGGAAATAGTGATTTCATATGGACTGAAAAATTTGACACTGCCTTTACAGATTTAAAATGGCTAGTATCAACAGCACCAGTATTACGAGGCCTAAACTGGGATATACCATTCTAGATTTCATCAGATGCATTAGACACAGCCATTGGAGTAGTTCTTGGCCAAGAAGAAGACAAGAAAACCTACGCTATATATTACATTAGCAAAAACTTAACTCCTGCTGAATTGAATTACACAGTAACAGAGAAGGAGTTTTTAGCTGTTATTTATGCTATTACCAAATTTAGACATTATATAATTGGATACCTTGTAATTTTGTATACGGATCACTCTGCTATCAAATACTTAGCTAATAAACCCATTACGAATGGAAGAGTGACACGTTGGTTTCTACTTTTGCAGGAATTCGATATAACTATAAGGGATCGACCAGGGAAGGAAAACCTTGTGGCAGATTTCCTCTCTCGAGTACCAAGAACAGATGACACAATAGCAGTAGAGGATCAATTTCCGGATGAACACCTATTTGCTGTAACCATGAAAATGCCATGGTACGCAGATGTGGCGAATTATTTAGCAGTGGGAAAACTACCTAAACATCTGACACCCAGAGAAAGGAAATCAATAGTACAGTGCAACACTCGGTTCTCCTGGATTAGGGGATACCTTTTTCACACAGGGGCCGATATGCACATCTGCAAGTGTATCAGGGAAGACGAAATTTATGATATCTTAAAAGCATGCCATGATGGAACTTGTGGTGGAAATTTTGCAGACCACAGAACTAGACATAAAATTTTACAAATGGGCTACTACTGGCCCATGATTTTTAAGGATGCTAAGAAATTTGTTCAGGCCTGCGATAGTTCTCAAATGATGGGCCGCCCGGGCCAATCTGATGAGATTCCCCTACATCCACAGCTAGTCATAGAACCTTTTGAGTGTTGTGCATTAGATTTTTTTGGGCCAATCAACCCATCATCCAACTAGAAATCATATATATTGGTTGAAACAGAATACGTAACTAAGTGGGTAGAAGTAGTAGCATTACCAAGAGCCATAGAAGAAACTGTGATAAAATTTCTTTTCAAAATTTTTGTGCGATATGGGTTACCCAGAGAAGTAATCATTGATGGAGGGCTGTAATTTTTAGGCCACAAGATTGCTGCTACACTAAAAATTAATTATGTTATTCACAGAATTACCTCTCCATACAACCCGCAATCAAATGGGCAGGTAGAAAGCACCAACAAAGTAATTGAAGCTATTCTAACAAAGACAGTATCATTGCACAGACGAGACTGGGCTACTCAACTGCTAGAAGCCTTGTGGGCATATTTCACAACTTGGAGGAACACTACTGGATACTCCCCATATCAGCTAGTGTTTGGTAAGGAACCTATTTTTCCCATAGAGTTTGAGATACAAACACTAAGGACAGCCCAGGAAGTGGGCCTGGATTTAACTAAAGCCTATATTAATAGATTAAAACAAATAAATGAATTAGAGGAAATCCAGCTTTTGGCTCTGCAGCATACCGCACTTATTCAAAAACAAAGAGCTAAATGGCACGATTCTCTAATCAAGAAAAAGAAATTTCATGAGGGCGACTGGGCACTTCTCTACGATTCTAGGTTTCAAGACTTCCCTAGTAAATTGCAAACTAGGTGGTTAGGTCCCTATGAAATAAAGGAAGTACATGACAATGGCACTCTTACATTGGCCACCATTGATGGCTCTGATTGTTCCTTTAAAGAAAATGGGCATCGGGTGCACCTCTACCAAAGACCACTCACAAGAGAATATTTTTGTCAATAGATATGCAAGGACTCCACCATGAAAGTTTTAGCTGCAGAAGATAATCCTTCGGTAGCTTCATCTTTGTAAAAATCCATTTATTTTGTAAACTGTAAATAGGATTGCTAATTCAATTTTTTTTCTGCTTGTTTTTCTGTTCCATCTTCGGAACAACACTTTTTGGTTTTGTTGTTCCATCTTCGGAACAATAATTTTTGGTTTTGCTGTTCCATCTTCGGAACAACACTTTTTGGTTTTGATGTTCCATCTTTGGAACCACACTTTTTGATTTTGCTGTTCCATCTTTGGAACAACACTTTTTGATTTTGTTGTTCCATCTTTGGAACAACACTTTTTGATTTTTTTGTTCCATCTTCGAAACAACACTTTTTGGTTTTGCTGTTCCATATTTGGAACAACACTTTTTGATTTTGCTGTTCCATCTTTGGAACAACACTTTTTGATTTTTCTGTTCCATCTTCGGAATAGCACTTTTTGGTTTTGTTTTTCCATCTTTGGAACATCACTTTTTGACTTTGCTGTTCTATCTTTGGAACAACATTCTCTTTTGTTTTTTTCCAATTTTGGAACAACACTCTTGTTTCTTGTACAATTTTTGTATGTCCTAAACAACACTTTTTCTTATATATATATTTCACAAACACCTCTTTCCCCTTGTGGAATTATCCCTAGCTCATTTCAACCTTATTTATTTGATTCCTTTTATGGCCTGAAGTACAGTACCTTCATGCAGATAAGAATTATGGATTTTATTAAAGCAGGTGAATATTTTTAACGTTATGATCTTTGAAAAAGACAGATTCTTTATGATAGACTTAAAAAAATTGAAATGGACACAATTATTTATGTTTCACTTTACTATACTGATTTCTACAGTATATGATATTGATTGATCATCTTTACCATGCTGGTTCTACTCTCCCTGGTTATAATTCTCTCTGTCTATTATCAATGGGATTATGGGTATACTTTTTCTTATTATTTACATGCTTCAACTTTTTACACCATCCCTACTCTTAAGGAGTACTGAGCCTCCCTCTATTTATCATAAAAATATGTAATGACAACTAAATTTTATCTACAGATAGAGGATAGGGGGTCTCATTAAAGAGCCAGCCTACCATGTTCATAAGGATCTAGCAATATGACATTCCCACTATGGCCACCACACCAGGGTTATGATCCATTGGATGGCTAAAACATCCTTGGAACAGGAGGTATCATCATGAGCCGACCTGCTCACTTTTTCTACTTCCCAGTGAATGGCAGTATGGTTATCTGGTTACCACACCAGCACATTGGTCTCTTTTGTAGAAACAACAATGGAATTTTTAAATTATAAATTGCGGATCCTGCCTCACATGGGTTAAAAAGAAACTCTGTCAAGGCTATGGACGCCTGCTGGCAGCAGAAGCTCTGCTTATGGTATTGAAGTTCTATTTCCTTAATCAATAATTCTTATAATACCCTCTTCCCATTTATCTTTTTATTCGAGAGATTATTTCCTTTAAACACTTCCCTACTTTGAACCTTTATGCATGTGTTCATGTTTTTACTCAATCACATCGTGTACAGCCCAAATATCATCGGCAAAGCCTCATTTTGTACATATTGTTGTCCTCTTTCCTTATCACATAACTTATCATCAACCAAAGCATCTTGTCTCTTGTCATTTACTATGATTATACACCACACTTTTACTCTTTCCATCTCTCTTATTATCCGATCATTTATTTACGTACTCTGTTCCATTTACTACTATATCATTCATACTTATATCCTGCCATCGGAATAGTCCTTCCCTGTCTATTCGGTCGTAGGCAACCTATCATCTTGAAGGGGGGGAGAATTTCCATTACATCTGTGCATGCGTTGGCATTATTTCATTGATTGATACGATATTCCATTATCACGCTGCATGCGGAAATTTAATAGCACAATTAATATCACCTACAACAACTTGTTGTTCTATCGCTCTAAGTGTTGCTACCTTTTTTTAGTATTGCTGCGTTCTTTAGTATTGCTGCATTTTTCCATTACACTCATCCTTTTCAATAGTAGGAAGAATTCAAGCATTATGGGTGGTAAGGAAGTGGGCCGCGAACCTTTAGTGTTACAGGTCTCTGACAGAGCCAGGGAAATTCTGATCCATGTAGGGTGGATATCTTATCTCACAAGATTTCAGCCCTCGAATGAGGAAATTACCATTGAATTTCTACAGCATCTACAAAATGGAAATCCATGTTAAAAGGTATAATAATTACGGTCACAGACACTGTAATAGCTAAAGTATCTGGGCTGCCGATGGAAGGAACTATATGGTCACAAAAACATGTATTGTTGCAAGACGCGGTGGAAAATTTCAAAGACGAAGGTGAGCAAGTAGTCAGAAAAGGCAAAGGAATCCAACCATATTCGCTGGTAGAACCATGGAGAGAGTTAGCAACCATTATCCAAAGATACATTACCTGCGATGGACGCCAAGATGTGGTAAGACCATGACAACTTAAACTATTAGCTGTCTTGAAACAAAAACTCACTGTTAATCTGCCATCTCTTTTGAATTATTTACTGCATGATACTGCTATTAGAATAAGATGGGCCAGACACCCTGAAGCTGTAATAAGTCACCATGGATTGATTAGATTAATCATCAGCCTTAGCTTGGTTCAATACAACTTAACTCAGGATGGCTTCATAATGGCCCTAGAGAGAATGAAAAACCCTGCAATCCAACATCCCGAAATCGTGGAGACAAGCCAGTAGAATCCTATTTTGAAAAGAAAAAAGACTGCCCATTCAAAGATTGAACCCCATAAATGCAGGAAGTCTGTAAGAATTGAACTAGCCCAGAGGATGTTTGCAAGTAATCAACCTGTGGATACAGCCAATCCAGTTAGGATAAGAGACTCTGAATCCGAAGAAGAGGGACCCAGTTCAGAAGAAGAACCCGAAGAAGAGCCTGAAGAAGAGGCCGAATTAGAATCAGAACCTAAAGAAGAGGCACTCGGTTCAGAAGAAGAACCTGAATAAGAGCTTGGAGAAGAGGCCAATTCAAAACAATAACAAGAACAAGAACAGAATTATAATAATGAAATAGAAAGTGAAGTAGGACCAGATGATACTTTGGAAGTTTTCAAGACAGGGATAGCCAAGGTCCTGGAAAATATTAGTCTATATATGTAATCTGGAGGACCACCTGGTCCCAGTAGAATGGAAACACAAGTCCCAAAGAATTCCGGGCATATACAAACACCACCATCTCCAGAGGCTGCAGACATAGAAATTGTTTAGGAATTCGACTACTAGTTTGGTGACATGATTCCGTTGGAATACATCCATGAGGACCAGCAAAAGTCTACAGACATAGAGGTTAGTCACCAGTCGGACAATCATTCAGGTGATATGGTTCTTTTGGAACAAAACTATGGTGACCAACAAGTAGCTTTAGAAACCATTGATAAACATGTTAAGGGAGTAGACGCTCCTCAAAAGAGTCAAGGAGCCAGAGAAAAACTTAAGAAGATGCAACAAAAATACTGAAAGATCCAAAAGACAGTCAGAAGGCTACGACGAGAAGTTAAAAACTGTAAAACTCAAAACACCGCTCCTAAGGTAACCTCTGTAGCTACACAAACAAGAATATGCGAGAAAAAATCAATAGGAATTCAAACCGAACTCGCTCCCACTCGAACAATAGCCACCCAGGTTAATTTGCATGAAAACTTGGTAAATGCGGTTGTTCAAACAGAGGGTTGGTCCTCCCACTGTTAGTATGAATCCTTTGTCGAAGTGTACGAAAAAGGACCACTTTAGCGATGCATAACTAATAGCCCTAACAACAAAAGTGGCTGGAAATATCTTCAGATCTGCGATTAGTTAGACAAGAAAATAGCTGCAAAACACCAGATCTATGCATGGAAAGACATTAAGAAGTAAAAATAAGGGTTTGCTCCATATACCAATAGACAAGACAAGAACAATTTTTGAAAGAATTTTTGTATTAAATGGGGCACCTGTGAGGAAAACCAGAAGGAGTATCCAATTCCCCTTAGTGGGATGGGTTCTTGGAAGTCCTCAGCACTTCAGATCTAAGATTCTTCTCTCTAGTTGATGTAGAAAACCCAATGCAAAGAGTAGAGCTCAAAGGGAGCAAAATGGTAGAAAATGGTGACCAAGTGTATAGATCCAGAGTGATCTAATAGGCAACAAAAGGTGAAGAATGGTAGGGAAAACCCTCCTATTTATAACAAAATATTGGGTCATTCTAGATCTTGGTGCATGGGTTAACCAGATCTAGATCCACTTTTATGGAATATTTTATTATATTTGTTGGAGGGAAAAGGTATTTGACTTGGGTCAAATCCCTTAATTTGTCAAAAATAAATAAATAAATGATTTATTTATCTTTTTAAGGAAGCGGTTAGAAGATAATCAAATAAATAATGATTTATTTAATTATTTAAGGAAGTGGTTGAAAGATAATTAAATAAATAGTGATTTATTTAATTAGTTATGGGTGATTTGGTCATATTTAACAAGGAATATCATCTAAATAAGGTTTAAATGATTATTCCTAGAAAATAATAAGATAAATAAAGGTTTATCTAATTAATTTCTTTGATTTTGGGTTAAACATGACTGGAAATAATAATTAAATTATGGTTTAATTAATTATTCCATGAGGAAAATCAAACAAATATAGGTTTGTTTAATATTTCCTTTTGGGGTTTCCTGTTTTAACATAGTGAAAGAAGTTTTACTTAGGGTAAAACTAGTCTTACATGGTGTACTTGGGTCCATCTAATGATAATAGGTTAGATGACCAAAAAATGGTGTAACAGATTGCCCCCCAGCGTGTGAGTGTCAGGAGAAAATCGTATGACCGAAGTACGTTGTAAGAACACAATCACTAGACAACAAAAGGGGTGTCATAGAGAGAAATGTGAGGTAGATAGTGTGCTGAAGGACTAGACCCTGAGGAGACGAGACTCGCAGGTGCAACAAGTCTCTTTTTATGAGAGGGTACCTGTGCTGAAGGCGGCGGGGGAGGCATACCTATGCCCGCCGAGACAAAGTACAAAAGAATAGTGTGTCCAGTAATCAAGGGACCGAACCATAAAATACAGCTAGCATAATCATGAGCCAGATAAAAATACAAATGAGGAATCCCACATACATGTTGTGCCTGGGATAATAGCCAGGACTTGTACAATAATATCTGAGTACATGAGATACAAATACAACCCAAATGCCCCCTGCAAATGGGGAAGGGCTCACAAAATCTGACTGATACATGCAAATCGAAGAGGCGCTGCAAGTGGCTATGGCCAACATCATCAAATATCTAGAGCTGCATCGAAGGCTGCAAAGAAGAGGTCATCCGGGCATGTGGGGGGCTACCTACAGGGCCACCCCCTCATGAGGGTTGAAACATCTCACACACACCCGGGAATCATCAAGAGCTGCTGCTGGATCACTGGACCATCAAGTATACGAATCTCGATCATGCTGAAGGAGCTGGAGAAACAATCAAGCCAAAGGGAAAGGATATATCCCTTTGCCTGATCCTAGGCACCGAACAAGAGTGGAAGCTGGAGCCAAGGTACACCGCCCTCTAGACCTGGCTTCCGGAATAAATGAGCTGATGTCGACAGAAGGAGGTCCGCCATAGTTGAGGCAATGAGAGACCCTCAACCAAGGCACGAGGGAAAATAGTAGAGTGATGGACAGACTTGTTAGCCATCAGTATTTTTTACATGTTAGTGATGACTATATATGATAGTGGAAAGGGGAAGGATGGAGTGGCGAATGGACGACTTCCCTTGTTAGAGCATAAATGGCATGAATGACATGGCAGCGACTGACACAATATCGAAAGGGACAGGGGAAAGTGGGGTTGAAGGTCATGATATGCGACACAAGGGAGGAACCAAGCAAAGAAGGATGGAGGGCTATAGTGGGGTGCAGGATAGACTCCATGAATGCAATGATGACTCGACTTGGATGCTCTAAACAAGGGCGACTGTATAGTGCTGCCACACAGTAAAGGCCCCAATGGGGGGTCATAGAAACATGAGTACAAAGTGGGTACTCATGACGAAAATCAACATGAACATGGACAAGTAAGGGGGCGATATGGTGCCCCAAGTACAAGTGGCGTAAGTGAGGAAATTCGATTTTAAGGAGCGGTGAAGTGACCCTTCGTGGAAAAAAGTGTCCGGGTGAAGTATCAAATCACCAAAAACTAAGTAAAACCCATTTGAGAGCTCGGTGAGATCTATCCGGCGGTGCTGACGGTTCGTCGAACGGGGCTACGGTGTGGTCGCAGCAGTCGAAAGAAGAAACAGGGGTTCTCTTTTAATGAGGCAGTTTTCCCTCCAAAATCATTCATTTGCTAGTGTTGCTGTGGTGAATGTGGAGAGGAGAGAAGGCCCTAAATCTTGCGGCGAACGTAGCGGACAAACCGACCGTTGGATTCGAGATCTGTCAATTGGAGGTAAGAGGCCTAACCTTGCTCTTGCATTTTGATGGATTAGATTTGCAGTTTAGGGCCCAACACCCCAGAAACAGCCCCTCCCTCATCTCTACGGCCGGGTCACACTTTTTGGGGCAAAAAGTGCGACCAGGGGCAACGGTTAAGGAGGCAGTACGACTGGTCAGAAAATGAAAAGCTCCGACACAGGAATGAGGGCTTGAGTCTTTGTTTGATGGTGGGAGTTGGAGTTTTGGTGTGTGGTTATGGTTTGCCCGATACGTGCTGACAAAAAGAATGTGTTTGTAGGGGTATGGCGATTACGGGTCAGGCGGGAGAGAGGGGATCTAGGAACGCCGGGCGGTCCGGGCGGATCGGGCGTTCGTGGAGTGTATTGGCGATTTGGGGTTCTCAAGTTTGTGGAGGCTTAGTTGATGAACGGGGAACCATTACGCCGGGATTATGGGTTATTGGGATCCGGATCAAGAGATATTGGAGATCTTTGTAGTGCGGGGGACGGGATCGAGCCCGGTCCGGATGTGTGCTTCTGGCCAGGCCTCCCACCAGGGATAGTGGGGAGACACGCGACAAGTGTTGCAGGGGGCGCATATCATGGAGTTTGTGGAACGCCATTGTCGACCGGGTTTCCAAGTCAAGGGGACTGGGATATCGATCGGGGATCTAGAGAGGCTAGAAACCCGTGCAGTGGCCGCAGCTGTGCTGCGAATCCTGGGCACCCAGGCGTTCCATCACATCACCGGTGGGCAGATGATGATAGTGGAGAGTGTGTTGAGTGGGACCTACTTTGGTTGGGCCCAAATGATGTTGGTGTCGCTAAAGCGACAGTTGTCGCTATGCAGGCGGCAGGTGAATCATGATTGCTCATATGGGACTTTGTTGTGCGCCTTCTTCTTTGAGAAGATCCCGACCTTGAGGCCTCGTGTGCATCTTCCAGATGGGGGCCCGAGAGAGCCCAGGATGCGTCGTTGGGGACGACTACTCTGCAGAGGAGGAGGGGCGGTCGGGCAAACATTTCGACCGGAGTTCTTTGCCCATTGGGATCAGATGCCGTTGTACATAGACGACTACCCTTATAGTGGGATGAGCTACTGTGGGGATCCGGATCTGCCACTTCCGTCTGGTCGAGTCTGGGGGCCCGATGGTAAGTGACAAATTGCTATTCTTATATGAGCATGTTTAAAGTTTTTGAATAGTAAATAATGATACTGATTCAGGGACGTTTGGTATGCAGATATAGCACCGGTAAAACCGGCCGGATATATGGGACGACCGGCAGCGTCTGGAGCTACGGGTCCGAGTGGATCGAGAGCAGCGCAAAATGATGGTGCGGCCGCCCTACTGGAGGACATCCGCCGTAGATGTGAGCAGTTGTTGACCGGAGTATCAGAGCGCGGGTGGCAGGATTTAGACGACCAGTACATAGAGCCATGTGTTGGTCTTCCCTCGGAGTGGCGAGGTATCATGCGGCGCATGGCGATGGCCGGTCAAACTATGCGTGATCTACATGCTGCAGGGGCAGAGCCATTGGCCCGGGAGCCTCCAGATAGTGATTAGGGGCATATGGTGCCCCTTCTGATGTATGTAGGGGCAGGTGGTGCCCCCTAGAATGTATGGAGGGGCATATGGTGCCCCCTAGAATGTATGGAGGGGCATATGGTGCCCCCAGTTTTTGGACTTTGTTTGTAACATGCTATGGGCATGTCGTATGTATATGTATGGGGGGGCGTATGGTGCCCCCAGTTTTTGGAACATGCTATGGGCATGTCGTATGTATCAGAGTAGATGGACTCATCAATATATGGTTTGCGACACATATTATGGATATGCATCGTCTTTTGATGGTTGATTTAATGTTATTGTCTTGTATGAAGTGTGTGTGATAAATGCCAATCTAGAACATGGTTTGCAATACTATCTACGTAGTGATTCTGGTCTCTGGGTACATGGTTGAAAGTTATGGTTTCAAACGCACGTATTAAGACTTTTACTCGTAAATAGCGTCTAAACAGCACAGGGTTATGCACACGATAAACACCATTTAGTTGCATTACAAGAAGCAGGGAATCCAAACGAACGTGCAGATGGCGGATGCGATGCAAAAGGGCATCAGCTAATAGGCCACGCACTGCATCATATTCGGCCTGATTGTTGGTGGCAGAACCAATGCATACCCCGTTGGACAGAACGAGGTCATGCAAGGGGGTGAAGATGGCCCACCCTGCCGAGGCAAGATTCCTGGAGTAGCGACTTGCACCATCGGCGTAACCGATAAAGGGTGTGGACGGGGGGTCCTGCAGAATGGGGTGACAAGACAATAAAGGAGGGGATGAAAGGCAATGACGGCAGCGTGAGGGTACAGAAGTCATCGAGCGGTAAGGGCAAGAGGAAGGGGCAGGATGATCAAGACGCAAACAAGGTGGTGGATGAGTGCTATCGGTAACCTGGCGAGGACTCGGGCTGTGGAGGTCAACAGAAACACAAGTGGAGTGTTCTCGAGTATCAAGGGACACAACAGGGGAGGCTGTGGGCGGGCTAGGCTCCGAGTGTCGTGCAGAGGAGGATAGGTAAAGGATGGTGACTGTAGACTCCGTCATCTGAACATCAGGGGGGGGAATGTGGATGGGAGCGGGGGGATCCTCAGGCTGGCCTGAAGCATACTGCGCGAGGATGGGAGAGGCGGATTGATTTTGTTCAACCTCATACTCGCGGATCACCTCAAGGGAGGCGCGGTAATGTGTCAGGTGAGGACAATAATGGGAGTAGTGGCCATGGACACCGCACAAAGCACAAGGCTTGTTGGTGCGGAGAGTCTTGGAGTTCTTGGGGACGGTCGAAGAAGGAGTGGGAGTTTCAGGGACCGTAGTGTCGGGGAACGCGAAGTTTACCATGGGTCGGATACGAGGTAACTCGGGACAAGCATGGGTGGCATGACCAATGACATCACATAAGGCACAAGGCTTTGGGGGTGGAGAAGGAGCCGGGTTGGTCGTGGTGGTTTGGGCTTTGGTTGCCCCCTTGCGGGCTTTGCCTTTCTTCCCGGGAGCCGACCCAACAGGAGAAGGGTCCTGTGGAGGTGCTGGGGGCACAGTGGCTATGGAGGAAGCGAGGGGGACCGGTTGAACCGGTGTCAAAGCCATGTAAGGTTTGGGGTGACCTGGGGGGGTGGCGGCTGGGGGGTCAAGGTACCAAACCGGAATACCCAAGGTCAAGTTAGGGAGAGAGAGGGTGGCCATGACGGGGACAGAATATACTCCGGGAGGGGGAGCCAAGAAGGGGATCTGTCCAGCAGGGTAGTGACCGGGAGGTACGGCTCCAAGATGGTTAAGGCCGGGGGGAACCGAGCCTGGAGGATAAAGAGGTTCGGGGATACCAGCTGTAGGGGGAGGGCCGGAAGGAGGAGGTCCGGCTGGCGGAGATGAATGGCTAGGAGTGGGTTGCGGAGGGCGGGGGGGGAGGGTGCGGACTAGCCGAGGCAGGCCGTTTATGGGCAGCCTGAGACGATTGCATCATGCAAATATTCGACAAGCTGGGATCCGTAATAGGAGGGGGGGGAAGGTGAGGAAAAGTACCAAGCAGGGTGGAATATTTATAAACGCCGGGGGAGACACTGATCAAGGAATCGACGGTTTGCTTGTTGGCTACAGAAGAGATGGTCGTCTCGGAGGAGGACTGAGACGACGGCTCATGATACGATAGCTGGTCAATGGTGACTATCTTCCCGGTATGTGGAAAAGACATCTTGCGGAAGACCGCGGATGGGACAGCAGACATGGCATAGGTGTAGCTTCGCCCCAATAGAATGTTGTAGTCTAGAGGGGCGTCAATGACTTCGACGTCAACGCAAACAGTCTTACCGGCGAGGGTGATAGGACAATTACGAAACAGGCCAATGGGCTGGGAGGCATGACCGTCCCATGCTCGAAGGGTGATCATGGAAGGGGCCAGCTCGGGGGATCCGAGTTGCTTCCAAACCGAAGCGGACATCACGCAGGTGGATGCCCCCTCATCAATTATACACCGGGATACAGTGGCGTTCCGGATTTTGACTGGGATTTGGAAAGCAACGGAAGGAGGAAGAGGAGGGTGGTCAGATTGAGTGGCGTCGAAAACAATCATTTGGTCATCAGCAGGATCAACAGCGCCCACGGCAGATAGTAGAGCCTTCCTTTGAGAAGGGCACGACTGGAGGAGTTCCAGTGTGGAAATGGCAGCAGGGGATTGTGCCAAATCATCTACTATACTGTACGATTGAGCGGCTCGACCGGAAGCAGCATTTCAGCGTAATGGACCCTTTGGAATCTTTGGGTGAACCTCAACTTTGGGTTGAGGGATGTGTAAGGGGCCACTGGATGTCGAAAGAGGCTCTGTAGAACCTGAAGATGGAGGCTCGGGAGCAGACTGAGCAGGAGGCTTGGGGTACTGGCGAGACCGAGTTTGAAGGTGAAGGTCGACGGAAGGGGACGGATCGGAGCGCATCATAAGGATCTGGTAGTCATAGGAACCAGAAATGGACGAGGGTGTGGTTGCATGGCTGTCGGGGGGTTGGGTAGCCACGAATCCCTGTTGAGGGAAAGGATCAGTGAACACAGCTGGCTGGGTAGTGGCCACATTAGGAGGAGCGTGAGGGGAGGCGTGTTGTCCGCGAAATGTGGCTTGAGACTCCCACATCTGTCGCATCTGGGGTAAGAGAGGACAATCGTGAGTGTAGTGACCGTAAACACCGCAACACGAACATGGCTTGTTTGTGCGAAGCGGCCTGTCCGGCCTGGGCGGGATGCCCTGAGGCTGGTTGCTAGTGTTAGGGTCCATACCAGAATTGGGTCCTCGGTTACCAGGGGCAGATGGGTTCTGGTTGCCTCGCCGCCTTCTTTGAGAAGAAGGGGGATTAATCGCACCCTGCTGTGCAAATACTTGCCCTGGAGGGGGTTGTATATGCTGTTGCAGGTTGTGAGGAGGCAAGGGAGGCGGAAGCGCATATGCTGGAGGAGCTGGCGCACCAGGCTGTGGATAAAAGTAAGGGTTGGGTTGGGCGACATTGAGGTAAGCAAGAGGTTGGGCAAAAGGAGGAGGCATGCCGTATCCTGGATACATGTTGCCGGGAGGGGGAAGATTGCTTGAGGTGCTGGCCCCTCCCTGAGGGAGACCATGGCTCATAGGAGGGTGAACAGATGGGTGGGAAAGAGATCCAAAAATACCGTCGGCGGAATGAGATGCCCCCGGGGCGTTAGCGCCACCGGGCCTGGGGATGTCAGGAAGAACGGTATAAACATAACCAGATTGAGCGTAGATCGGGTCATATTTTAAAGCTATTTGGAGGGCGGCTTCTTCAGATTGAGGAAAGTGAGAGGCGACATCTTTGCCGATGGGAGACGGGAGGGTGCGAAGGAACCAGTCCATGTAAACCCGATCTTCAAAGGGAGGGGCTCGACATAAGCTCCGTCTTCGTCGCCATTCCTGAACATGGGCAGAAAGGCGTGTGGAAGAGGATTGCTTAAATGAAGTCAAGAGCTCCGTACCAGTGTCGTATCGGAGAGGGAGCTGGAAGTACGACAAGAAGGCTTGGGCAAGAGTCTCGAACGTGGTATGAGAGGAAGTGGCCTGTTCGACATACCATTTAGAAGCTTCGCCGGTAAGTGTGCGTTGGAACAAACGAAGACGGATGGAGTCATCGGTAATGGAGTTGGAGGAACACCACATGTGGAAAGACCGGACGTGATTGGTTGGGTCTTCGCCATTAAGGCCCTCGAACTTAGGGATATCGGAGGGTAGCTTGGTGGGCATAGCGGGCCAGGTAGTATTATGGTGAATGGGGTCGTTAATCAACTGATGGAAATCGGGGAGGCTGAGGCCTGCAATGTACGGCAGCACAGGGGTGGCCGGAGTAGTGGTTGTGACGGTTCCGCTAGAAGGAGGGCCGGTATTGGGGCCGCTAGCAGTGGGCCCTGATCCAGACATGGTGAAGGTAAAAGGGGGAGAACCGGGAGGAGAAGGGGGACCTGAGGAATCAAGAGAGGAGTCGGAGTGCGGACTCGAAGGTGGACTGGCTCGACGACGACGGTGCGGAGCAGGTCGATCAACCGGGAACTGAGGATGAAGGCCAAGAAGTCTCCGGGAAAGGCGCCTTGGGGGCGCAATGATGACAGGAAGAAGGAAACCGACAAGGGCAGAAAGGGAAAAAATCAAGAAGGTCAAGGGCAGAAAAGGTGCAGTGACAATTGATTTTAGAGTCTTTGCCAGGCGGTGTAAACCAGGCGCTTCTTCTCTTAGGGTCAATGTGTGGCGTGCGTTAATTTTAATATTTAAACCCTTTCCGTTGTTTGAGAGAAAGAAAAAAGTGTGCGACGTAGCTGAAAATAAACCTACAGAGAACAGAATAAAATGCTTAAATAACAGAAAAATAACAGCTACGTATGCATCTATCTAACCCAAGAAGGTGGGACTCTCACAACTATGCTGAAAAGAAAGGGACAAACTATGGAAACACACACACAAAGGAAGGCTCAACGGATCTGGGGTCAAGGGGCCCAGTCTGGAGGATAAAATGAGACGAGGGTGCGGATCACGGCCCGAGAAACGACAGGTGGGTGGAAAAGGGAAATCGACAAAAAACCGGGGGCAAGGCAGAGGCCTTTAGAGGAGGTCCAAACAAAACGACAAAAGGTGATTTGAAAGGAAAAGAGGCTGATTTCAAAGGATCTGGAAGTGAGGTCACAGATCTGGAAAAAGAGGGGGCTGAAGCTCTGAAACCGACGGCTGAAACAGCTGAAAATCTTCCACAAAAAGTGGAGGGTACTAAAGCCCTAAGGGGCTGGGTTCCCACTTAGGTGAGTAAAAACAGATCAGATCTTGGTCAAGGCGGGCTGAGACAGAGGCTGGAAGACCCTGGCAGAGGCTGCAGCAGAACCCAGAAAAATTGCAGAAAAAATGCTGGAAAAAAGGCAGGTCGCAGGTTCTGACCTGATCTGAGTTGAGGTCGCAGGAAACATGCTGAAAAGTGCGTCCAGGTCGCAGGTTTTGGGCCAAAAGGTGCGACCCCCCCGTTCCGGTTGTTTCGGCAGCAGATTTTCTGAAAAGTTGCCGTCTCAGTTGCGGCTGGTGTCGCTTACCTGCGCAATAGGGCCAGAAACACACGGAAGTTAGAAATTTTAAGTTTTTAGGGTTTATGTGAGAAAAATGACATAAAAAGAGGAAAACTAAGCAGCTGAAAAGAAGCCCTAGGGCCTGAAGTAGCTGGATATGCAGGAATATGAAAAACGACAGCGGTCGTAATTTAAAACCCGTGTGGAGTCGCCATTTGTTAGTATGAATTCTTCGTCGAAGTGTACGAAAAAGAACCATTTTACCTACGCATAACTAATAGCCCTAACAACAATAGAGGCTGCCAAACATCTTCAGATCTACGATTAGTAGTTAAAATGCTGCAACAAACAGATCTATAAATGGAAAGACATTAAGCAGTAAAGTAAAGAGTTTGCTCCATGCATCCAACAGACAAGACAAGAACACGATTTTGAATGAATTTCTGGATCTGACATGTTAGTATGAATTCTTCGTCGAAGTGTACGAAAAAGAACCACTTTAGCTACGCATAACTAATAGCCCTAACAACAATAATGGCTGCAAAACATCTTCAGATCTGCAATTAGTAGTTAAAGTGCTGCAACAAACAGATCTATAAATGGAAAGATATTAAGCAGTGAAGTAAAGAGTTTGCTCCATGCATCCAACAGACAAGACAAGAACACGATTTTGAATGAATTTTTATATTACAGGGCACCTGGGAGGAAACAAGAAGGTGTATCCAGATCTCCTCAATGGGATGGGTTCTTTGTAGTCCTCAGCACTTCAGATCTAAGCTTTCTCTCTCTTGTAGATGTAGAAAACCCAATGCAGAAAGTAGAGCTCAATGGGAGCAAAATGGTAGAAATGAGACCAAGTGTATAGATCCGGAGTGATCTAATAGGCAACAAAAGGTGAAGAATGATGGGGAAAACCCTCCTATTTATAACAAAATATTGGGTCATTCTAGATCTTGGTGCATGATTAAAATAATGTTAATCAAATCTAGATCCACCTCTATGGAATATTTATTATTATTTGTTGGAGGGAAAGGGTGTTTGACTTGGGTCAAATCCCTTGATTAGTGAAGAATAAATAAATAAATGGTTTATTTATCTTTTTAAGGAAGTGGTTGGGATATAATCAAATAAATAATGATTTATTTAATTAATGGTGGTTGATTTGGTCATATTTAACAAGGAATATTATCTAAATAAGATTTAAATAATTATTCCTAGAAAATAATAAGATAACTATGGGTTTATCTCATTAATTTCTTTGTTTTTGAGTTAAACATGACTGGGAATAATAATTAAATTATGGTTTAATTAATTATTCCTTTTTGGGTTTCCTAATTAACATAGTGAAAGCAGTTTTACTTGGGGTAAAACTGGTCTTACATGGTGTACTTGGGTCCATCTAATGATGAAAGGTTAGATGACCAAAAAATGGTGTAACAGATTTCCCCCCAGCGTGAGAGTGTCAGGAGCAAATCGTATGACCGAAGTACGTTGTAAGAACACAATCACTAGACAACAAAAAGGGATGTCAGAGAGAGAAATGTGAGGTAGATAGTGTGCTGAAGGACTAAACCCTGAGGAGACGAGACTCGCAGGTGCAACAAGTCTCTTTTTATGAGAGGGTACCTGTGCTGAAGGCGGCGGGGGAGGCATACCTATGCCCGCGGTGACAAAGTACAAAAGAATAGTGTGTCCAGTAAACAAGGGACCGAACCATAGAGTACAACTGGCATAATCAAGGGCCAGATAAAAATACAATGAAGAGTCTCACATACATGCTGTGCCTGGGATAACAGCCAGGACTAGTACAATAATATATGAGTACATGAGATAAATACAACCCAAATGCCCCCTGTAAATGGGGAAGGGCTCACAAAATCTGACTGATACATGCAAATCATAGAGGTGCTGCAAGTGGCTAAGGCCAACATCATCAAAATCTGGAGCGGCATCAAAAGCTGCAATGAAGAGGTCATCCGGGCATGTGGGGGGCTACCTGCAGGGCCACCCCCTCATGAGGGCTGAGACATCTCACACACGCCCGGGAATCATCAAGAGCTGCTGCTGGGTCACTGGACTGTCCAGTATACGAATCTCGATCATGCTGAAAAGAGCTGGAGAAGAAATCAAGTCAAAGGGAGGTGAGAGATCCCCCTGCCTGATCCGAGGCACCGAACAAAAGTGGAAGCTGGAACCAAGGTACACTGCCCTCTAGACCTTGCTTCTGGAATAAATGTGCTGAGTGAGGTCGACAGAAGGAGGTCCGCCGTAGGTGAGGCAATGAGAGATCCTCAACTAAGGCACGAGAGAAGAGCAATAAAGCGACGAACAGACTGACACTAATGATGATGGTGGAAATGGGAAGGATGGAGTGGTGAATGGACGACTTCCCTTGTTAGAGCATAAAGGGCATGAATGACATGGCAGTGACTGACATAATATCGAAAGGGACAGGGGACAGTGGGGCGGAAGGTCATGATATGCGACACAAGGGAGGAACCAAGCAAAGAAGGATGGAGGGCTATAGTGGGGTGCAGGATAGACTCCATGAATGCAATGATGACTCGACTTGGATGCTCTAAACAAGGGCGACTGTATAGTGCTGCCACACAGTAAAGGCCCCAATGGGGGGTCATAGAAGCATGAGTACAAGGTGGGCACTCATGACGAAAATCAACACGAATATGGACAAGTAAGGGGGCGATATGGTGCCCCAAGTACAAGTGTCGTAAGTGAGGAAATTCGAT